>OZ007586.1:285150023-285481678 GCA_963931845.1 Maratus michaelseni
CCAGTAATGGACACCTCACAAAAAGTAATAGATAAATGATATTATGATTGCATTTAAAACTAGTGCTCGCGATTATACGTTTATATACGTTTAAACGTATACGTAGTCAAGCCTTTTTTCCATATGATTTCTATTAAAAATCGTTACCGGTTACAATACGTTTTATACGTATTATACGTATAATCGCGAGCACTATTTAAAACTAGAATTTAAAGATAGCATATTAATGAAATAAATAAAGCTGAATTTTTATTGGTTATTTTTTTATAAACCAAAAACATTGAAGGTGTCCCATTACTGGAAGGCGGTCCATTACTGGCACATCTACCCTTTTCTGAATAAGAACACCTGCCAATTTCATGTATTTCCGAATAAAAATGAATTCAGAAATATGCCAGAAATTAGCTATTTTGGATTTGAGAACAACTTTAAAGAAAATATAAGTATACATTTTCAAATAAACATTCTGAAAAATTTATATTAGGAATCAATTTTAAATAATAGATATACCTATTGTGCGATATTATCTAAATAATAAACATTGTATCAAGCAGTAAAACAGTTTTCGTTGTAAATGAAATATAGAACTTAAGATCATAAATGCCAAAAAAAAAATTATATATATTTTTTCTTTACAAATTATTTTATTTATAGTGTTTGATAGAATACTAAATGCAGAACTTAAATATAAATTTTTACAGTAAAAACATTCGATAACACAGCTGGAAAATTACCTTAACTAAACAGTTATTTTATTGTTTCATCAATATTTATTATTTTTGTGCATCTAACATTGACATATCTCGACAAATAAATTATTCAATGCATTAAAATGTCACATTTTTTTTCAAATATACCGGAAAATTATTTCTGGAAACCTACACTAGCAACGAAATTATTAAATTGCAAATCAAATATTAATAGTTTTAAAAATTGCAATGTTTTTAATTATAATGAATAACTATGAAAATTGAACTAAGAAACGCAAAACATTAAATAAATGCCTCCTTTTACATAACACTTTACATTTAGAATACATATTGTTAGTAAATTCTTTAAGCTTTTTTCCAAATAGTATATTTAAAAAAATTCAAAACATTAAAGATAAAATTTAATACAAGTGATTTTTTAAAAGAAAATTTAAACATCTTAATTTTTAAATAATGCAATATTAAATGTACTAGTACTAAACATGCACTATTAACAAAACTGCGAAGACATTAAAAGTTACCTGCTGATCTATAGGTAAAGGTGTTATTGTTGAATGCTCCTTATCTGCTTCCCTTTCATTGAAAAATTAGACTGTACATCCACTACAATAATTTTCAAATTATTCCAGCAGAGAGGTGTGTTCATAGATCTGAGAAATCAAATATCACTCAGGCCTTATGAATGCACCCGGCTAGACACAGGGAGATGTTAAAATGGATGGTTTACTTTAAAATGGAGATTGTTCACTTTAAAACGTTAATTTACTTACACTGTATAAATCTACAAACTTCAAAGAACCCAACACACGCTAATCCTAGCTTCGAATGAGAAAAAGTCGTCTGCCTTCAATATGCGCGCGCAGTATTGTTTAAACACAACAAAATAACAGCTAGCAGATGTTTCCAACTTTACCGCAAATGATATAGGAAGAAAATAATTTAAATAAAGACATTTCAAAACCTTTATAATTTGTATGGCTGAAAAATGAACTTCTAATGATGCTATAATATTCTTTTTTTATATGAGAGATTTTTGTTTTCTTAGAAATAAGCTGTGAAAATTTACATTTTTATATATTTTTTAATCCATTGCATTTGCTTTAGACGTCAAAAGTAAGGATAAATTTTAAATAATAATTGATTTAATAGGCTTTATAAAGTAATTTCGATATAAATTTAAATTGCAATCAAATTTCCTAAGTACAAATTTTTTATTTTTTACACTCTATCGAAAAGAGCAATATATTTAATAGAGGTGACATCTTACTAAGCACTGGCAAGTTTTGGATAAATTGCTATAGGAATGACATGTTTTTAATTCATTTTTGCTCGGAAATACACGAAATTGGCTCGTGTTTTGTTCAGAAACTATGTTATTGAAAAACCTTTTCCATTTTTTGTTAAAAGCAGAAGATCTTTCAGAAAAGAATGTCAAAGTCGGCGTTTTGATTTGAATATCCGACGTGACAGTGAAAGACAGGAGAAAAACTGGTCGTCACGTGACACGAATTGCTTATAACTTGATAAATAACTAAATTTCTATTTAAGGATTTTTACCTGTGTATTATATAGTATATTTTGTTAAATTTCATGAAAATGGTAATGAAAATTGTAAAAAATTATCTGCCTCATATATGTAGACAGATATTTATTTATTATTTTATTTTGGAAATACTCAATATATTTAAATAGTGTGTGACAATATTTTTATTAATGATTTAGGTACATGACATAATTCAAATCTATATTTTATGAGTTTTTTTTTTTTCCAAATTCCCTCTCCTATCACACCGTGAAGTCACAGAGTGTTGGCATTTTGGTCATAGTTTTTACGTGACTTATGTGACTTGCAGTGACGTCATTGCAACGTCACAAAAATTTCTAAAGCTGTTAAAAAGTAATTTTCTTTATGTTATAAGATGTTCTAAAGTTTATTTTAAGTTTTATTTAGATCTCCAAGACGTTCACATTTTGGTCACAGTGTGACGTTACAAAGTGGTGGCATTTTGGTCACAGATGTGACGTGACGTACGTGACTCACATTGACGTCACAATGACGTCACTGTGACTGTGCATGCTATGCGGGAAATGCCAACACTCTGTGACTTCACGGTGTGATCGGAGAGTGAATTTGGAAAAAAATAAAACTCATAAAATATAGATTTGAATTATGTCATGTACCTAAATCATTAATAAAAATATTGTCACACACTATTTAAATATATTGAGTATTTCCAAAATAACATAATAAATAAATATCTGTCTACATATATGAGGCAGATAATTTTTTACAATTTTCACTACCATTTTCATGAAATTTAACAAAATATACTATATAATACACAGGTAAAAATCTTTAAATAGAAATTTAGTTACTTATCGAGATATAAGCAATTCGTGTCACGTGACGACCAGTTTTTCTCCTGCCTTTCACTGTCACGTCGGATATTCAAATCAAAACGCCGACTTTGACATTCTTTTCTGAAAGATCTTCTGCTTTTAACAAAAAATGGAAAAGGTTTTTCAATAACATAGTTTCTGAATAAAACCACGAGCCAATTTCGTGTATTTCTGAGCAAAAATGAATTAAAAACATGTTATAAAGTATATGTCATTCCTATAGCAATTTATCCAAAACTGGCCAGTGCTTAGTAAAATGTCACCTCTATTAAATATATTGCTATTTTGGATAGAGTGTAAAAAATGAAAAATTTGTACTTAGGAAATTTGATTGCAATTTAAATTTATATCGAAATTACTTTATAAAGCCTATTAAATCAATTTTTATTTAAAATTTATCTTTACTTTTGACGTCTAAAGCAAATGCAATGGATTAAAAAATATATAAAAATGTAAATTTTCACAGCTTATTTCTAAGAATACAAAATTCTCTCATATAAAAAAAGAATATTATAGCATCATTAGAAGTTCATTTTTCAGCCGTATAAATTATAAAGGTTTTGAAATGTCTTTATTTAAATTATTTTCTTCCTATATCATTTGCGGTAAAGTTGGAAACATCTGCTAGTTGTTATTTTGTTGTGTTTAAACAATACTGCACGCGCATATTGAAGGCAGACGAATTTTTCTCATTCGAAGTTCGGATTAGCGTGTGTTGCGTTATTTTAAGTTTGTAGATTTATACTGTGTAAGTAAATTAACGTTTTAAAGTGAACAATCTCCATTTTAAAGAAAACCATCCATTCATCTCCCTGTGTCTAGCCGGGTGCGTTCATAAGGCCTGGGTGATATTTGATTTCTCAGATCTATGAACACACCTCTTCTGCTGGAATAATTTGAAAATTATTGTAGTGGATTTACAGTCTAATTTTTCAATGAAAGGGAAGCAGATAAGGAGCATTCAATCGTAACCATTTTACCTACACTGTTAAAAATCTTCAGCTTTTGCTGCAGACACACTCCCCGCTTTTAGAGAAAACGGTTACTTCACTATATTATGGAGCATTTTTATTGGTCAAAATAGAGATATTCTATAAAAGCGGCGGAGTGAGTATGCAGCAGAAGCTGAAGATTTTTTACAGTGTATAGATCAGCAGGTAACTTTCAATGTCTTCGCAGTTTTGTTAATAGTGCATGTTTAGTACTAGTACATTTAATAGTGCATTATTTAAAAGTTAAGATGTTTAAATTTTCTTTTAAAAAATCACTTGTATTAAATTTTATCTTTAATGTTTTGAATTTTTTTAAATAGACTGTTTGGAAAAAAGCTTAAAGTATTTAATAACAACAATATGTATTCTAAATGTAAAGTGTTATTTAAAATGAGGAATTTATTTAATATTTTACGTTTCTTAGTTCAATTTTCATAGTTATTCATTATAATTAAAAACATTGCAATTTTTAAAACTATTAATATTTGATTTGCAATTTGATAATTTCGTTGCTAGTGTAGGTTTCCAGAAATAATTTTCCGGTATATTTGAAAAAAATGTGATAATGTATTGCATTGAATAATTTATTTGTCGAGATATGTCAATGTTAGGTGCACAAAAATAATAAATATTGATGAAACAATAAAATAACTGTTTAGTTAAGGTAATTTTTCCAGTTGTGTTATCGAATGTTTTTACTGTAAAAATTGATATTTAAGTTCTGCATTTAGTATTCTATCAAAAACTATAAACAAAATAATTTGTAAAGAAAAAAATATATAATTTTTTTTTTTTTTTGGCATTTATGATCTTAAGTTCTATATTTCATTTACAACGAAAACTGTTTTGCTGCTTGATACAATGTTTATTATTTAATAATATCGCACAATAGGTATATCTATTATTTAAATTGATTCCTAATATAAATTTTTCAGAATGCTTATTTTAAAATGTATACTTATATTTTCTTTAAAGTTGTTCTCAAATCCAAAATAGCTAATTTCTGGCATATTTCTGAATTCATTTATATTCGAAAATACATGAAATTGGCAGATGTTCTTATTCAGAATAGGGTAGATGTGCCAGTAATGGACCGTTTTCCAGTAATGGGACACCTTCAATGTTTTTGGTTTATAAAAAAATAACCAATAAAAATTTAGCTTTTTTTATTTCATTAATATGCTATCTTTAAATTCTAGTTTTAAATACAATCATAATATCAATTATTTATTACTTTTTGTGAGGTGTCCATTACTGGAATTTAGGGTGTTTTGATTTATTTCTGTTATTTACAATTAAATTTCGATTCACATTGGGAAATGTGACTATGAGCATGGTTAAATATTGTTGGTAGAGTAATATAATATTAAAAAATGTTGAATATAACAATTATAACTATTAATTAAAAAATAATTTTTAAAGAAATTCCTTAAGGGTGTCCATTACTGGCACATCTACTCTATATATAATCGAATGGCGTTATCCATTTTTTGGTAACGGCAGATGATGTTTCAGAAAACACTTTCAAATCCGGTGTTTTGAACCAAATTTCCAACGCGCAGCGTCAGAAACGGGAAAAACGTGACAAAAATTGGTCTTAAGTATTTCATTTATCTAAAAATGGAAAACGCTATTCATTCCAATTCGCTTTAATAATCAGGCATGCAAGTGCCATGCGTTTAAAAATTTGTTCATAAATGTGTTAGAAAGTTTCGTGATACTGAACGAGGGGAAATATGGCAAAGTATACACATTTAAAGACACTTACAAAGACTTAACAGCAAAATAGCTTAGTTTTAATTATTGTCAATATTTTTGGTGGTTACATAAAACAAATGGAAGTAGAAGTTAATTTAAAAAGTTGTTGTTTGCACAATAGAATTTCATATTATTGAAATATTTACATTTATTATAATTTTTAATGGATTCATCTTTTTTATATATATTAGTATGCGCATTTTACATTTATAATTTTCTTGCTTAACGGCTTCATTAGCCGGTTTCCCAATCAGATGCAAAATTTCAAATTGAATACGAGTTGCATCAATAAAAATTATTGCCGATCCAATTCTTATCGTTGATCTTATCCGGATCTGGTAAAATCTTGTTATCCGAATCTATGCGAAATCATTTATCAGGTTCGATCGGGTTGTGGGCCTACAGATTTTTTGTTGTTCTTGTTGTTGGGTTAGGGTAAGAATACGGGTTGAATCGAAATATAGTTTCAGTCAACCATCATTCATGTTCAAGTAGACATTCAATCATGTTCAAGAAGTATATAACCGGATTCGTGTATGACTCTAGATCCGAGCCGACATCAGAGATTGTATCGTAACACAATTTCTGATAAAATCTGGTTACTCGGTCGTATGCAAGATTCTATTCCAAACAAGACTTACAGTAAAAACATTATACCCGACTCGGGTCAGATCGGGTTCACGAAAATCAGGTTACACGACAACCAATCCAAATCTATTCTGTAGCCAAACAAATCCAAAAAGATCGATCGAAGTTTCTGGATTGGATTCGGGTAAAATCTGGTCACCCGACCCGGTGCAGTGTCGTCACAAACTTGAACCATAAAAAAATTTTGATCCGAACAATCCGTATAGGATTCGAGTAAAATCTGGTCACCCTATCCGATGCAGATTCGTCACATTTTTCACATTGAAGTCGCACGGTGACTTCACAAAGTAGTCACATTGTGAGGTCACAGAAAGCCTTGAAAACTGCCATAACGACCTCGCAATTAGGTCACAATGACTTTACATCGACGACGTCACGACGATGGTCACAAAGTCACAATGTGACTTCACAGTGACATCGCCGTGACGTCACCATGCCTTACGGGTATTTATGAGAGTACTGATGAGAAGTCGGCTGGGGGGGAATCGTAGGTGTTAATTATTCATATTTTATCCTTGTCATTTTCTATTATTATCGCCGAGACAAAAATTCTTGTTCGCTTGTTGTTATTGGGTTAGTTCCAAATTTGCTTACTATTGTCGATCTGTTGGTTTTTGTTTTGGTTACTGACCATTGCTTATAATTAATGCCAGTGATTTTGCCAGTGCTTTTATCTTGGTGGCCAAGTGTTGGGGCAGTGCGATTTGTATACCCTCTACTCCGATGTAACCCCCTAGTGTAGTTGATGCTTTGCTGCTGTTAGGTAAGTTTATTTGTATTGCTTTGATGGATTTTTGTTGCTGTTTATATGTGTTGGGTGCATTCTGTGAATGTGTATTTTTGAGTGTGTTTGATGCTTTAGCTTCCATGTCTTTTCCGTTGTTCATCTCTTCGTTGGTATCTTTCTTGCTCTTCTTTTGTCGTCCTTACAATTTTTGGTGTTCCTCTATACTTGTGGATGGCGATTAGCCCTTAGATTACTTCTTGACATTTCATTAGTTGCCTCTTACCCTCATCTAGTTCCATTTGGCGTATTTGGAGAAGCGTGCGGTACACTAAGCACTTTCCCGAGTGGGTCGAATGATCTGTTCTTTTCGGTGATAGCAGCCATTTCCTATTCGTATTGTTATACTGAAGGAACATGCCGCATTCTTCTTTTCTTGACTTGCATTCTGTGTATACATGGTCTGCTGCACAGATGGAGAATGTTTGTTAATCGTGGAAGAGAGCCGCCACGTAGTCAAAGCTAAGGCAGCTATGGCAACGTTGCATGGTTACGTAGTTTCTTACTGGACACTCCTTAAACCGCAGACAAACCGTCCTCATTTTAAGGAGGCGGTCAGCGAGTGACTCAGGTTGTGTAACTGGAATGTGCATTTTGTCATTCCTCGCTGTCATGGGATTCATAATCTTCAGTATTCCCTCTGAGTGGATAGTCTGGTTTATTTCCAGGATTCTTGTTAGTTTACTTTCTACTTATTTCTGCGTAACCCTATTCGGGACGTTGAAAATAATGATCCTTTTCTTCCATTTCTAACTTGTAACGCTTCGTTTTCGTCGATGTTTAGATCCTATTAGATCTTCTTCTTCTGTTATAGTTGGCTTTAATTTTTGGGTTTCTTGTGCGCTCTCACATATTATTTTAACTCCATTTCAAATGCGCCTCACTATTTTAACGCTCTCTTCGTGTTGCATTGTATTACTGAGGATTTTCTGTTCAACTTTTCCAGCTTTCCTATCTTCTGAACTCTATATCATAATCATGGAAGTTGCTGACTTTACCGCTTCGGCGTAATTGGTCGTCATATAGCCTTCTATTCTGTTCCAACTCCTCGCTTGCTTCCTCTTCTTCTACCCTTTCTCCCTCTAACGTTTTTTTTTTTGTTTTAATTCTTCTAGCACTTCTACTTTTGCTTCTGCATGCTACGATTTCACTTCTAGTTCGACAATCGATCTCGATATGATTTCTAGTCATATATACAGTGGGGCGTTTTTAGGCTCTTTCTTCATATTCTGCAGAGGTAGATCTCTTAGGATATCCATCTCTTAGGTCTGCTTCCCCTCTTTGCCCCTGAAGCAAAAACAAAAAACATTAAATCTTTAAAACACTATTTTAGAATATTCTTCTGTGCTATTTGTTACTCTCTACTAGAAATAAGTAAAAAATAAATTATCTAAACTACAACCTCCACCTACCACCCAAAATTTACGCTTTCCCGTCAGCATACAATGTCTAAAAACTTTAAAACTCTTTATTAAAAAAATATGCTCCGTTTGTTGCTGTCTAGTAACAATAACTAAATAATAAGCAATTTAAATTAACTCTATACTCCCAAAATGTCAGCTTTCTCCCTTTGCCACACCCCCAGCAGAAAAAAACCCAGTTTAAAACACTATTTTAAAATATTTTTCTTCCGTTGTTCTCTAGTAACAATAAGTAAATAATCAATCATCTAAATTACCCTCTCTCCGAAATTTTCACTTCTCTTTCCCCCTTTGTCTCCTCAACATACAAAGCTTAAAATCTTTAAAACTCTTTATTAAAAAAATATATATTCTATTTGTTGTTCTATACTAACAATAAATAAACATCAGTCATTTAAATTATATACATTTTCCCCTTTGCCACCAACAGCAACAAAAATCTTTTAAACTCTATTTTAAATATTTCTCCTGCCGTATTTGTTGCTCTCTAGTATATAATCAATCATCTAAAATTACCACCCCCTCCTTCCGAAATTTACGCTTTTTCTTCCTCCCCCTCCTGTCAGCAAACAAATTTAAAAACTTTATTTTAAAAATATATGCTCAATTTGTTGCTAACTTGTAACAATAATTAAATAATCAACCATTTCAATTATCTTTCTACCACAAAATGTCTGCTGCCCCCCCTTTGCCACCCCCTAGCAAAAAAACACTTTAAACCTCTATTTATAAAAAAAATCTTCTGTCCTATTTGTTGCTCTCTATTAACAATAAATAAATAACAAATCATCTAAATCACAAACCCCTTCCTTCGAAATTAATTTTCCCTTCATCCCCCCAGAATACGAAGTTTAAAATTTTTAAAATCTTAGTTGAAGAAATCTTCTGCCCTATTTGTAGCTCTCTAGCAAATACAAATAATCTGCCATCTAAATTATCTCTCTACTCCAAAAATATCTGACCCTTCCTCCACTCACCCCCAAATACAAAATTACAAATCTCTAAAACTCTATTTTAAAAAATCTGCTGTATCTGTTGCTCTCTAGAAACAATCCTTTTTAATAAAAAGGTATGTGTTGCTGACGACTGGGATCGTTGCCACAGATTAATCTCAGAAAATGAAACTGATGAAATAACAAAGCAAATAAATAGACGAGGCCTTGGATCGAATATATATTGAGTTACGAAAGAACATTACACAATGACAAAAACATCGTAACTAAACTGAAAATTGAACATCACTTATATTTATAAATTCGTCTGGGATTCTGCCAGTCATGTTCCCGGACGTGCGAGTAAGCTTACACAAAAGTATCATCCAATAAAATTTAAGATGTAATGCTACGATTACAATTACGATACGATATACTAACACCCGCCCATAATCTAGCATTACATTAGAAAACACAGAATAAAAATTTACAATAAACAAACATTAAAAGTATGACAGAGTTAAAACATTACTTATACAAACAGCAAAGAACCAACAATTCATAAAATTTAACTTTAGGCAATGCCTTTGTAAACATATCAGCAATTTGCATATTTGTAGGAATATGTTCAATTTTGATATTATTTTCTTTTACAGCATTACGAATAAATTTTAGTTTTATATCTATATGTTTCATTCTACCATAACTACTTTCATTACTGATACATTTTATGCAAGACTGATTATCCTCTAAAATAACTAAATCCTTAATACTTACAATTTCACAAGCAATATTTTTGAACCACAACAGGTCTTGCAAACTTTTAGTTAAGGCAATGACTTCAGCTTCAGTTGAAGATAATGCAACTGATTTTTGTTTATTACAACACCAGAGAACAGGCATGTTACAAAACATTAAAATGTAACCTGATACTGATTTTCTATCATTTGTGTTTGCACTCCAATCAGAATCAACATACATAGATAATTTTGGATCAGATTTTTGCTTTTTATACACAAGTTTTAAGGACAAAGTTCCTTTAAAATATCTTAAGATTTTCTTTAGTGCAATCCATGCAACTTCAATAGGATTTTCCTGCATTTGACTCAAACAATTAACACTATATAAAATATCAGGTCGCGAAATATATGCTAAATACAATAAACAACCTACAAGTTCACGGTATGGACCATTAAATGGTTTTCCATTTTTGAAATCAGATGGAGTGGATTTAGGAGAAATAGGAATATCACTAGGTTTACATTCTAGCATATTAAATTTACTTAACAATTTAATTATATAAAACTCTTGATCCATTATTAAACAATCAGATTTAAATTTCATTTGAATACCCAGAAATTCTGAAACACATTCTGATTTTGACATATGAAACTCTTTAGAGAGTAAAGAAATAACTACATTAGTTTCATTTAAATCTGAACCTGCTATAAGCATATCATCAACATACAGAGCAATAATTATTTTATGACCATTACTATAGCGAATAAAAATACAAGGTTCATTATCAAGAGATTTAAATTTTAATTTTGAAACAAATTCAAGGACCTTTCAAACCATTGTCGTGGGGCCTGTTTCAGGCCATATAAACTTCGTTTGAGTTTACATTTTAACCCACTTTCGTCATCATAGCCTTGCGGCTGATCCATAAAAACAAGTTCATTTAACTTACCATTCAGGAAAACTGTTTTTACATCCAAAACAAATGCATGTAAGTCATCATTTAAAATCACAAAAAGCACTAAACGTAAAGCAGGCATACTTATTACAGGGGCGAAAGTTTCACTATAGTCTAGTCCTTCTTTTTGCATAAATCCACGGGCTACAAGGCGAGCCGTATAACGTCCATCTCTTTTGATGGTATACACCCATTTGCAGGAAATAGCTCGTTTGTCAGGTGGTAATTTTTCGAGATCCCAGACATTGTTGATTTTCATGCTTTCTATCTCTGCATCCATAGCTTCCTTCCATAAACGTTGTTCATCAACAGGGAGAAATTTGATCTCATCAAAAGATAAAGTTTCTTGTTGGCAAAGTAATGCTTCATACACCTCAGGAGCTGGATACCGAATAGGTTGTTTTCTTGATCTTTCGGATTTTCTCATTTTATCTTCTTTCTCTACAGAATCCCCTGATTCTTCACTAGTTCTTTCTTGAGAATCTGGGTTAATTTCACAATCAGTCAATTCTGAATTTTCCACTATGTGTTGTTTTGAGTTTATGGTATGCTTCTTCTCTTCATCAAATTTGACATTTCTTGAAATAGTTATGCGTTTCGTCTCAGGATCTAGCAATCGATATCCCATTGAAGAATAACCTATGAAGATCATATGTTTAGACCTATTATCCAGCTTTTTACGATGAACGGAAGGAACTAACATGTAGGCACTGCATCCAAAAACACGTATGTGCTTCAAATCGGGATCTTCTCCAAATTTTAAGAAATACGACGTTACGTTCTCATTGGAGCTGCTTGGCATTCAATTTTTCAAGTAAGCTGCTGTAAGAATAGCTTGACCGCAAAAAGTCTTAGGTAAATGTGATTCAGCAATTAAAGCCCTTCCTATATCTAGGAGCGATCTATTGCATCTTTCAGCAACTCCATTCAAACCTGGAGTGTATGGAGGAGCAGGATCAATCACTATACCAAGATCTCGAGTGAAATTCACTAAATCATTACTTAAATATTCCTTTCCGTTATCGCATCTGATTTTCTTTACTGTAGGATTAGTTTTTAAGAAAACTTTCAATTCCTCTGAAGCTTCACTTTTATGCTTCAATAATCGAACTTCAGTAAATCGTGAAAAATCATCTATGATAGTCATAAAATAGCATTCACCAGAAAAAGTTTTCGGAACAATAGGGCCACATATGTCAGAATGAATAGCAGTCATTGGAGTACTTTCTCTTTTCCTAGGTCCTCTTCCCATTGGTGTTGCACTCTGTTTTGCTCGAACACAAACATCACAAAAAGAAAGTGGTATTGGAAGTTTCATTTCCTTCAACACTTTGTCACTTGGATGGCCCATTCTGTTATGCCAAATTTCAGAATCACTTTCTTTTGATGTGAGAACAGTTTCATAATTTGGGACAAAATAACTAACATATTGTCCATTTGAATCACGTTCACCAAAACAAAAACAATTTCTTCCTTTTTCTATGAACACCTTTTCATTCTTGAAAATAACTGCATAATTTGCATTTTCGATTTTTCGAAATCAACTGTCCACTTAAATCTGGTACGTAAAGAACATTATTTAGTGTAATTTCCATTCCGTTTGATAATTTTCCAATAATATTTCCAACACCTTTAATTTCAAAATTCGTTGTTTTCGACGCACACTTAATAGTTCCTGAAGATGGTTGTAAAGACGTGAAATATTTCTCATTAGAGCACATACGGGAAGTCGCTCCAGAATCCACTATAAATTCATTCTTTTTAACGTTCCCCGCAACAAAAGTTATCGCTGAAGAAGCAAATTTTTCCTCATTTGAATTTTTAACAGCTTTACAGTTGCGTTTAAAATGGCCAGGAAGTCCACATTTGAAACAAATAAGTTTCTTTCTACAGTATTTAGCTATGTGCCCCTTTGAATTACAGTTTTTGCACACATATTCTTTGCGAGTTGATACAAACGCGGTATTATCATGAGCAGTTTTGGACTGCACTTTTTCTTTCTTTGAGTCGAGCAGAAGTGCTTCAGCATCTAACAGCCGCTGTGTGACAAAATCTAGAGTTAAAACAGTATTCGGTTGATTTTCTAACGCAGTTTTAACATTTTCAAATTCTTGAGGCAACGACATTAGAATATAAACAATAGTATCGGTTTCACTTACTTCAGCACCGGAAATTTTAAGTTCCGAAATTAATTTATTTATTTCATCAATGTGACTTCTCATCGACACAACACGATCTTTTTTAATAGTTGCTAACCTCTTTCTAATTAAAATTTGATTAACTGCACGCTTGGTATCATATGTTCGTTCTAATTTATTCCATATCTTATGCGCAGTATTTTCTTCTTGCAATGACGCAAGAACCCCATCGCTTAAAAGTTATAATAATAAAGCATAAGCCTTTTTCGATTTTACAACTTCCGCAGTTTCAGTTGTCGCTTCATTGTCTAAAAATTTATCCAAATCTTTCGCCGCAAATATGGCTTTGACACGCCTTTTCCAAACAGAAAAATTTGTACCGTCCCCGTCAAAAAGAGCAACTCCGTATAATTCTTTTTCACTTTGCATAGCTGGGTAAAAAAACAGAAACAAAAGAAAAATAAATTTTCTCTCTCAAAACCACAGCAATAAATATGAAAAGGGACTAGCGTTACTCTGTCTGCGAATTAAACCAAGCTCTGCTGATGAAATAACAAAGCAAATAAATAGACGAGGCCTTGGATCGAATATATATTGAGTTACGAAAGAACATTACACAATGACAAAAACATAGTAACTAAACTGAAAATTGAACATCACTTATATTTATAAATTCGTCTGGGATTCTGCCAGTCATGTTCCCGGACGTGCGAAAAAGCTTACACAAAAGTATCATCCAATAAAATTTAAGGTGTAATGCTACGATTTACAATTACGATACGATATACTAACAGAAACATTTGAAGTTACTGAAAAAAATTAATTGCTCGAAAAGTATTTGCCAGAAAATTGTTAGACAAACTGCGTTAGAAAGGTAAAAAATTGTATTTTTCTTGATATAAATTTCGAATCCACTGATTATGCCATTTTTCAAATATTGAATTTCAAAAATGACCAAATTTCACAATGCATTACCATAGCGAACACTTCACGCGTAAAAAAATAATAATAACAGCAATATGTCAGCACGAGTCACAAATTATAGTAACCGTATTATTCTGTTAAAACTTAAAAGTGAATTATGATGTCCCGAGTGCATGATTTTTATTTAATTCTCGAGAAATACTAGATGCGCCATTTCTATTTAGTTGTGAATAATATAGGTTTATTTCCGTTATTAAAAAATGTAGCTATAAAACATATAAATCAATGGAAAACGGTAGGTAATAAATTGTAAACGTAATAATAAACCGTATTAAAAAAACATAACTTAGTGAAATAAGTATCCGTTTTTATGTTATTATAGGATATCTAGGTAAAGGTACAGATTACTTTAAAATACAAGGTTAAATTCACCGATATATTTCGTTTGATTCAAGGTTCTTTTGGAGAAACCGACCAGCGCAGCGGGCGTAGTCTGCTAGTAAATGAATAATCAGTCATCTAAATTACTATTCTTTCTCCGAAAGTTCCACTACCGCCTTTGTCCCTCACCCGGCAAACCGTTAAAAATTTTAATATATATATTTTTTAAATGTTGCCCTATTTTTTATTTTGTAAGGTGACTGACTCATCTAATATCTTTTCTACATCATCTCATATAAGCATCACTCACCTAAAATCTCCATCCCTCTGAAATTTCTGCACCATCCTTTCCTCGTCAAATGGGTGGAGGTTTCTAAATGTGTGGGTGGAAAGCAAAAATTATTCCTCTTTTATGCAGTTTGGCTGTTCTCACCCCATATTTGTGCTGGGGGAGAAGAAGAATCGATTTATTTACTTTATTTATTTATTTATTTTTTTTTTTTTTTGGGGGGGGGGGGAGATGCAATTTAGATGATTATTTAATTATTGTTACAAGAAAGTTATAAATATAGCAATAATAACAATAATAATAAGATTTTAAATTGTGTGAGGAGAATGAAGAAAAAATTACATTTTTCCGAGGGGGGGGGCTTTTTCAGGGGGGGGGGGAGTGAGAAATAATTTAGATGGTTAAATATTGCTACAACAAAATCACAAATACAGCAGGACAAAATTAAAGAATTTTAAACTGCATGAAATGAGGGTTGTGTGTGTGGGGGTGGGGGGGGGGTCATCATGAAATGAAGGGGGGGAGGAAAGAAGCAGAGATTTTGGGAGGAAAGGCTAATTTAGGTGACAGCTTATTTATTTATTAATAGTAAAGAGTATTAAATTGGCCATAAAAAATTAATTAAAGGGTTATAAAGGTAAAAGTATGCATGTTTATACCAGAGAGGGGCAAAGGGGAAAGCAGCAATTTTGGAAGGGGGTTAGATGATTGATTATAATCAATTAATTTTTACAATGAAATAACAAATAACGAAAAAAGTTGATTTTTTTTAAATTTAAATTTTGTTTAGGAATTTTTTGTTGGGGGGGGGGGGGGGTTACAGAGGCATTTAGATGATTCTTTTAGGTAGATTTCGTAAGAAATACTACCTATTACATTCTCACCTAAGTTGGAAATTTTTGCAGATCTCCGCCGATCATGACTCCCAGAACCCAAAAACACCCCCAGTTCAAAACTTTATCTATCTATCTATCCATCTATCTATCTATCTATCTATCTATGTTACTTTTTTCTGACCATGATAACTGGAAAAATTCTGCATAAATGTCTTCCAAACTGATACATAAAATCAAGGGTCATAAAATCTCGGTCAAGTTCGTTAATGGGCAAAATCGAACCAAGGGGGGGAGCAATGGGGGGGGGGGCTTTTTGTGAAAACAGATAAAACCCTCATAATTTCTTTATTATTATACGTATCGAATCCGTTTAAAGTTATTATTACTTCTAGGAAAAGGGCCGAAAATTTATGTATGACAGATTTTTGATATAATTAAAAATGGCCCCAAGGGGGGGGGGAGAAAAGGGGGGTTTTAGAAGAAGAAAAATCATAGCTTCGTCAATTCACAAGATTTCAAATCCGAGTAAATTTATTATTAATCCCCTTAGTATTATCTAAAACTTTTATATTGACAAGTTTTTTATAGGACCAACCGTTATAGCAAAAAAAAAAAAAAAATTAAAAACAAAAAAAATCCCTGCCGGCTCCGCCTGCACACAATTTATTTTTCGAAGTAGGCGGTTCCAACTGCCGCATCTTTTCGAAACTAATACATAAAATCAAGGGGCATAAAATCTCGGTCAAGTTCGTTAATGGGCAAAATCGAACCAGGGGGGGGGGGGCTTTTTGTGAAAACAGAATAAAAACCCATAATTTCTTAATTATGATACGTATCTAATCCGTTTGAAGTTATTATTACTTCTAGGAACAGGGCCAAAAACTTATGTATGACAGATTTTTGATATAATTAAAAATTGCTTTAAGGGGGGGAGGGAAGGGGGATTTTAGAAGAAAAAAAATCATAACTTCGTCAATTCTCAAGATTTCAAATCCGCTTGAATTTATTATAAATCCTCTTAATATTATCTAAAACTTTTATATTGACAAGTTTTTTATAGGACCAACCGTTATAGCAAAAAAAATCCCTACCGGCTCCGCCTGCAAACAAGTTATTTTTCGAAGTAGGCGGTTCCAACTCCCGCATCTTTTCGAAACTGATACATAAAATCAAGCGGCATAAAATCTCGTTCAAGTTCGTTAATGGGCAAAGTCGAACAAAGGGGGGGGGGGGGGGGGAGGGGGGGGGACTTTTTGTGAAAACAGAAAAAAACCCATAATTTCTTAATTATGATACGTATCGAATCCGTTTGAAGTTATTATTACTTCTAGGAGAAGGGCCGAAAATTTATGTATGACAGATTTTTGATATAATTAAAAATTGCCTTAAGGGGGGGGGGAGGCGGGTTTTAGAAGAAAAAAATTCATAACTTCGTCAATTCCCAAGATTTCAAATCCGCTTAAATTTATTATAAATCTTCTTAATATTATCTAAAACTTTTATATTGACATGTTTTTTATAGAACCAACTCTTATAGCAAAAAAAAAAAAAAAAAAAAAAAAAAACCTTGCTGGCTCCGCTTGCAAATAAGTTTGGTTTCGAAGTAGGCGGTTCCAACTGCAGCATCATCGCAAAAAGGTCATTTCTTCCGCAATTCCCGACAAACAGACGTCCCACGGTCTGCGTCTTCGAAATCTACCTGTGCCTGTAGGCCGAGCCGTCAGGGATTTTTTCTTAAGTAGAAATCTGGAAAAATGCGGAAGATTCGCCCCTCCCCCCCCCGTTTAAATTTTTTACTTCTAAATTAATGATAAAACTGTTTCTTTATTAACTTTTTTTTTTTAATCTTGATTATAAGCCCCTCTCCCAAATTAAACTGTTTTTGCCTTTGAAAAAGGGGGCGGTTACAATCGGGATTTTACGACAAAATAATACGTAATTAAAAGACAAAAAATTAAAAAAAAATTAACCTTTCTCTTTGGAATTGCCAAGTTGATTACTAGTTAGCAATTTAATAAAAAGCCAAAATCCTTTGAAGTCTTTGATCCTGGTTAGTTATATTAGATTTCTAATCCATTAATTCCACCCCCCCCCCCCCCAAAAAAAAAAAAAAAAAAAAAATCCTGTGTCATGCGATTAAAAATTCTAAAACATTTTTTTTTTAAATTCCTAAACTTTATGTGTCACAAATAAGAAAATCTAAATTATCAAACATTGAACATGCGACTGTGTGTTTGTGTGTTTTGAGTGTAATCACGTGATGAACACGTGCAAGAAATGTGTCTAAGTAGGTATTACAAAATATTTTCATTTTATCTTCTTTTTCAAATTTATTTTATATTAATTTAAACTACAATTAATGAAAGTGAAATTTAAAACTTTAGTATCCCTTGTGGTACCCTGTAAATCTATATGTTTCTTATCGAAGAAAACATTTGTCTTTTGAAATTTTACAGAAAATATTTATTTAAATTTTGTTATAACCGCTGTAAAATAGTATCATTTTTGGAGAGGTTTAATTTAGGGGGAATGACACATTCAAAAAGATATATAGAAATCCGTGTGTCTCTATAACAATTTTTCAACAGTATACAAGCTGAGTGATCGTTACTATAGAATTTATTTTAACAATTATGTTTGTTATTTTAAAATATCCATATTAGTAATTCAAATAGTTGCAAAATCGCATGGATTTCTGAGCATCTATCTTCATAATAATTGTGAAATAAAACTGTAAAATAATAAGAAAATTCAGAAGGAATTATAATGAGG
Source organism: Maratus michaelseni (assembly GCA_963931845.1). Classification (NCBI taxonomy): domain Eukaryota; kingdom Metazoa; phylum Arthropoda; class Arachnida; order Araneae; family Salticidae; genus Maratus; species Maratus michaelseni. The sequence continues at coordinate 285,168,705 of OZ007586.1, forward strand.
GAATAATCAAAAGAAAGAGTATGATTTTTTATTATTTTTTTATTTTATTTTTTATATTAACAGGATTACTTTTAAATACTAATTCATGTTTTTTAATGTTTATATACTTTTTAAAATATTGCATATTCTTTTTTAGGCATTACTTGCCACCCTGACGACCCACAGATAAGTACCAACCGCAAATCTCTTGAAAAGCGGCCAGCATATTCACGACCACCAAGGAATAAAAGAAGACCTCGAATTCTGTTTTCTCAGGATCAAGTCGCAGAACTTGAACGGCGATTTCAATACCAACGTTATCTTTCTGCTCCGGAAAGAGATGAAATTGCTACAAGTCTTAATCTTACGTCTACGCAAGTAAAGATCTGGTTTCAGAATCGTCGTTATAAAAGCAAAAGAATGCGTTTAGAGAAACAAGCTTCTGAATTATTTGGGGCTAAACGAATGATAATCCCCACATCAATTAGTGACCTTTATACAAAAAACTGCATTCAACAGTACCATACACCTTATGCATTATGTGATGGAATATCCACCAATACACTTCATCATTTTCCACTAAATGGATCATTTACGAAAGATGGGTCAACTAATTTTGTTTTAGATTCATCTTTTCGTGCATCAGATAATCAGATACTCTCATCAAATTTGCAGATTAGTGAAAACCGTTATAGCTTCAATCAAAGTGATTTGGATTCTACACCGAAATATATTTGAACTTTAGCACAAGGCATCATCTTCGTAAATTGTTTTTACACGAAGTTATCATCTTCACTCATATATTATGTTTTAACGTCTGATATAATGTCCAACAGACAACTGGCGGTGAAATATCCCTCCCCAGTTTTTATAATTGAAAAACGGTAACGGTGAATGAAAGTTGAGACTATTTGGATAGAAAAAATTTCAAACGGTCATCGACTTTGTAATAGAATTTGGACTTGCAACCGACATGTCAAGTAAAATTTCTAAACTATACCGAAATATACTATATTTCATTCGGATAAACGGGTCATTTTCATTTACGAAATTGAAAATGTGACCATGTATATCCTGTTTTATTATTGTTATTATTATTATTCCATGGGAACAGGAGTGTTTGATACTTACTATCGGAAAATTAAATAAATAAATAAAATATATATAATTAAATACACGCATACATACACACAGGGAAAACATGCGACACTATCTGTTCACCAAATGATCAAAATGAGATGTAAAAATTACATTAGATTGTATTATCGATGTATTCGATAATATGTGTATACAATGTATTCGATTGTATATCCATTTTAAATATTTACACATAAAATAAGATTAAGAGCTTATCACCATATGAAAATATGCAATAAAAAAAAACTAATTGTGACATCTAATTTTGCAACAGAAAAAATCTAGAAACTTAAATTAGTAGAATATAAATTTTCTCAAATTTCTACAAATCATTCAATATATAAAAAGGAGCTAATTTTGGAGGAACTTTTGAGTACTTTAGGTAATTTGTAACTGTAAATTTAAAATTAAACAGGTTCACTTATTCGAATAAATTTTCGTTGTAGGATAAAAAATTTTAATATGCTATTTGAAAAATGTTAAACGTTAACCGACGATGAAAATCTATTTTAATATTTCAACAAAATTTCAGATCGTTAATATATTATTAACTTTAAAAATTAATATAAAAATATTAATTTATTCAATCACTATATGTCACTTAAACTATCTCGGCCACGTTTTTTTAAACGTAATTTAGAAACTTCTTGTTGAATTGAAGTAAAATTTTGTATATAATAAAAAAATCCCCTATAAATTCAATTTTGCGAAATTTTGTAATTACAAAACATAATTTATAATTACTACTAATTTCTTAATTAATATTACACACGTAAGAATGCAAAAATGCAAAATAATATGTTTGAGATACTTAATACTAAGTTGACAAAAATATTAGCGTAACAAAATAATTATTATTGGGAATACGATTAAAAATATCATGAGAAGGTCAAAATTTTAGATTTACATAATTTCAAAACTTTTTTTTCAAATAATTTTAAATTTTGCCTTTAAAGCAAATTTTTAACTCTACATTTTAAATACAATGTCAAATTTGAGTGTTTCTATTGAAAATTTAAATGTTTGTTCATTTTTTAATATAGAGACGGTCTCTTAACCCTCCTATTACCATTGGGGTATCTATTGACCCCATATATTTTTATTTTGAAATTTTTCATGTTTCTTAATATTCCAGAACAAAAATAGTAACTTAAACATAATAAATAAACTCAATCAGACGCATCGGAAGAAATTTAACATAATTAATTTAATTAATTTCTGGTTCAAATCATACAAAACTTTCATCGAAAATTAAAACGTGGTATTAGGAGGGTTAAAATTATTTTATCCCTAACGAATTATAGAAAAGTCAATTTAAAATCAGTGGCTCTTTTTGCATCTCTCTCTTATAACGCTGTGCAACAAAGGCGACGAAGTTAATGCTTCCAATATAAAATTATTCAATTCTTAATGAATTCGATGTGCTGATCATGAATAAAATCATAAAAAATCTGAATATCTACGATTTTTGTCTAATATACAGCTACATGTCTATTGAACGTGTTACATTAAACTTGTTTGTAGAAAAAAAATACAATAGGAAACATTAAATGATAATGAATTTATGAAGGACAATAACAGTAATCATGACACATAATTAAAATTAAAGAGCGTAAAGTTTTGTCTTCTTGGATTACTTCCCCGTCTGATGTAAGGTTGTACGAAAGCCGCTATACAAAGTTTTATTATATTTTTATTTCAGTAACATTTTGTGCACAAATTTAATAACATTTATTATATTTATTACACTCATTATATTAATACGTTAATTAAAAAATATAAGTAAAAAATCAAAAAATCTTAACATTGCATATCTGAATTTCTGAAACAAGAGCAAATGAAGACTTTTCACGCCGATATCCGTGTTCAGTGGGTTAATTTCATACAGAATTGCAAACTTTCACTTCAGAAGCAAATTCATTGTTGCAAAGTGTAATGCTGTGATTAAATAGTATGGGGTTCCTGACCTCTCCCTTTCTCTCTCTCTCTCTCTCTCTCTCTCTCTCTCACACACACACACGCTTAAATTCAAGCACAAGCGTGCGCAGACACACGCGGAGACTTTCTATCTCTCTCTCTTTCTTCTTGATGTAGATGCTAAAACTGTTATTGTACACAGGCATGTCTATGGCAGTACAAAAAGAATAATAATAAAAAATAAAATAAAACGGGAACGTTTCCCTTTCACAGCTTGTGAAACCTCAAGTTGATCTATAAGGAAATGTATTACAGGATTACCCATTATTTAGTGACTTTATCAAGATTTATACCATCAGAAATTTTCTGATAGTTTAAGAAATAAATTTGAAACTTTTACTTAAGTGTAATACTTGGACCTTTTTAAAATACTTAAAATAAAAAAAAAAAGAGTTTATGACATCATAAATATCAAGATATGAAGCGTCAACTTTTAATATTAAACACTAAAATTTTAAAAATATGTTAGATAATGAGTAATAATTTAATCAGATTTCTCTATTAGGCTAAAATGGAATTTTAAGATCTTTGTCGTCTGCTTGAAAATATGTTTTGCTAACCGTCACTCTTTTCTTTCACAATATCACTTTTAAATGTTACCTGAGATATCTTTTTTCTAAACTCTATTTTCTTTGCTTCTTTGTTCTATTTTTTTACAGACACTTATAGGTCATTGTATTTTTTTTGTCACATACATGGTCATAGATGTTTACGTTTCTATTTAAAGTACTTTTTTACATACTAGAGCTTGCAAAATTACCTGAAATGTTAGCCGTAATACCAATAACCCATTACGGTGTTGGGACATATGTCGTTCCAAAGACTACTTTTCTATTCTATTCGCAGCAGTCTTTGAGAAAAATCTCTGCCATACACTTTTACTAGGATACTTTCAAGAGAAACTTACCCCAAAGAAATTTGTTGTAAATTGTGGCACGAGTGAATATAAAAAAAGTCGCCAATCCTAGCCCGTAATCAAAAGGTTAATAATTTTCCATTTAGCGGGGAGAAAAATATTTTATATATCTTGTTTAATATGGTAATTAAAAGGAAATTTTATAAGTGACAGGAAATGGACCTATCCCGTAAGGCATGGTGACGTCACGGCGACATCACTGTGAAGTCACACTGTGACTTTGTGACCGTCGTCGTGACGTCACGTGACGTCGATGTGAAGTCACTGTGACGTAAATGCGAGGTCGTTATGGCCGTTTTCAAGGCTTTCTGTGACCTCACAATGTGACTACTTTGTGAAGTCACCGTGCGACTTCAATGTGAAAAATGTGACGAATCTGCATTGGATAGGGTGACCAGATTTTACCCGAATCCTATACGGATTGTTCGGATCAAAATTTTTTTATGGTTCAAGTTTGTGACGTTTGTGACGACACTGCACCGGGTCGGGTGACCAGATTTTACCCGAATCCAATCCAGAAACTTCGGATCGATCTTTTTGGATTTGTTTGGTTACAGAATAGATTTAGATTAGTTGTCGTGTGACCTGATTTTCGTGAACCCGATCTGACCCGAGTCGGGTATAATGTTTTTACTGTAAGTCTTGTTTGGAATAGAATCTTGCATAAGACCGAGTAACCAGATTTTATCAGAAATTGTGTTACGATACAATTTCTGATGTCGGCTCGGATCTAGAGTCATACACGAATCCGGATATATACTTCTTGAACATGATTGAATGTCAACTTGAACATGAATGATGGTTGACTGAAACTATATTTTGATTCAACCCGTATTCTTATCCTAACCCAACAACAACAACAACAAAAAATCTGTAAGCCCACAACCCGACCGAACCTGATAAATGATTTCGCATAGATTCGGATAACAAGATTTCACCAAATACGGATAAGATCGACGATAAGGATTGGATCGGCAATCATTTTTATTGATGCAACTCGTATTCAAATTAAAACTTTGCATCTGATTGAGAAACCGGTTAACACGAAACTTTCTGACACATTTATGAACAAACTTTTAAACGCATGGCACTTGCATGCCTGATTATTAAAGCTATTTGGAATGAATAGCGTTTTACATTTTTAGATAAATGTAATACTTAAGATCAATGTCGGTCACGTTTTACCCGTTTCTGACGCTGCGCGTCGGAAATTTGTTTCAAAACACCGACTTTGATAGTATTTTCTGAAACATCATCTGCCGTTAACAAAAAATGGATAACGCCATTCGATTATATATAGGGTAGATGTGCCAGTAATGGACACCCTTAAGGAATTTCTTTAACAATTATTTTTTAATTAATAGTTATAATTGTTATATTCAACATTTTTTAATATTATATTACTCTACCAACAGTATTTAACAATGCTCGTAGTCACATTTCCCAATGTGAATCTAAATTTAATTGTAAATAACAGAAATAAATCAAAACACCCTAAACTCCAGTAATAGACACCTCACAAAAAGTAATAGATAAATGATATTATGATTGCATTTAAAACTAGTGCTCGCGATTATACGTTTATATACGTTTAAACGTATACGTAGTCAAGCCTTTTTTCCATATGATTTCTATTAAAAATCGTTACCGGTTACAATACGTTTTATACGTATTATACGTATAATCGCGAGCACTATTTAAAACTAGAATTTAAAGATAGCATAATAATGAAATAAATAAAGCTGAATTTTTATTGGTTATTTTTTTATAAACCAAAAACATTGAAGGTGTCCCATTAGTGGAAGGTGGTCCATTACTGGCACATCTACCCTTTTCTGAATAAGAACACCTGCCAATTTCATGTATTTCCGAATAAAAATGAATTCAGAAATATGCCAGAAATTAGCTATTTTGGATTTGAGAACAACTTTAAAGAAAATATAAGTATACATTTTCAAATAAACATTCTGAAAAATTTATATTAGGAATCAATTTAAATAATAGATATACCTATTGTGCGATATTATTAAATAATAAACATTGTATCAAGCAGTAAAACAGTTTTCGTTGTAAATGAAATATAGAACTTAAGATCATAAATGCCAAAAAAAAAAATTATATTTTTTTTTCTTTACAAATTATTTTATTTATAGTTTTTGATAGAATACTAAATGCAGAACTTAAATATCAATTTTTACAGTAAAAACATTCGATAACACAGCTGGAAAAATTACCTTAACTAAACAGTTATTTTATTGTTTCATCAATATTTATTATTTTTGTGCATCTAACATTGACATATCTCGACAAATAAATTATTCAATGCATTAAAATGTCACATTTTTTTTTCAAATATACCGGAAAATTATTTCTGGAAACCTACACTAGCAACGAAATTATTAAATTGCAAATCAAATATTAATAGTTTTAAAAATTGCAATGTTTTTAATTATAATGAATAACTATGAAAATTGAACTAAGAAACGCAAAACATTAAATAAATGCCTCCTTTTACATAACACTTTACATTTAGAATACATATTGTTAGTAAATTCTTTAAGCTTTTTTCCAAATAGTATATTTAAAAAAATTTAAAACATTAAAGATAAAATTTAATACAAGTGATTTTTTAAAAGAAAATTTAAACATCTTAATTTTAAAATAATGCAATATTAAATGTACTAGTACGAAACATGCACTATTAACAAAACTGCGAAGACATTAAAAGTTACCTGCTGATCTATAGGTAAAGGTGTTATTGTTGAATGCTCCTTATCTGCTTCCCTTTCATTGAAAAATTAGACTGTACATCCACTACAATAATTTTCAAATTATTCCAGCAGAGAGGTGTGTTCATAGATCTGAGAAATCAAATATCACTCAGGCCTTATGAATGCACCCGGCTAGACACAGGGAGATGTTAAAATGGATGGTTTACTTTAAAATGGAGATTGTTCACTTTAGAACGTTAATTTACTTACACAGTATAAATCTACAAACTTCAAAGAACCCAACACACGCTAATCCTAGCTTCGAATGAGAAAAAGTCGTCTGCCTTCAATATGCGCGCGCAGTATTGTTTAAACACAACAAAATAACAGCTAGCAGATGTTTCCAACTTTACCGCAAATGATATAGGAAGAAAATAATTTAAATAAAGACATTTCAAAACCTTTATAATTTGTATGGCTGAAAAATGAACTTCTAATGATGCTATAATATTCTTTTTTTATATGAGAGATTTTTGTTTTCTTAAAAATAAGCTGTGAAAATTTACATTTTTATATATTTTTTAATCCATTGCATTTGCTTTAGACGTCAAAAGTAAAGATAAATTTTAAATAATAATTGATTTAATAGGCTTTATAAAGTAATTTCGATATAAATTTAAATTGCAATCAAATTTCCTAAGTACAATTTTTTTATTTTTTACACTCTATCGAAAAGAGCAATATATTTAATAGAGGTGACATCTGACTAAGCACTGGCCAGTTTTGGATAAATTGCTATAGGAATGACATATACTTTATAACATGTTTTTAATTCATTTTTGCTCGGAAATACACGAAATTGGCTCGTGTTTTGTTCAGAAACTATGTTATTGAAAAACCTTTTCCATTTTTTATTAAAAGCAGAAGATCTTTCAGAAAAGAATGTCAAAGTCGGCGTTTTGATTTGAATATCCGACGTGACAGTGAAAGACAGGAGAAAAACTGGTCGTCACGTGACACGAATTGCTTATAACTTGATAAATAACTAAATTTCTATTTAAGGATTTTTACCTGTGTATTATATAGTATATTTTGTTAAATTTCATGAAAATGGTAATGAAAATTGTAAAAAATTATCTGCCTCATATATGTAGACAGATATTTATTTATTATTTTATTTTGGAAATACTCAATATATTTAAATAGTGTGTGACAATATTTTTATTAATGATTTAGGTACATGACATAATTCAAATCTATATTTTATGAGTTTTTTTTTTTCCAAATTCACTCTCCGATCACACCGTGAAGTCACAGAGTGTTGGCATTTTGGTCATAGTTTTTACGTGACTTATGTGACTTGCAGTGACGTCATTGCAACGTCACAAAAATTTCTAAAGCTGTCTAAAAGTAATTTTCTTTATGTTATAAGATGTTCTAAAGTTTATTTTAAGTTTTCTTTAGATCTCCAAGACGTTCACATTTTGGTCACAGTGTGACGTTACAAAGTGGTGGCATTTTGGTCACAGATGTGACGTGACGTACGTGACTCACATTGACGTCACAATGACGTCACTGTTACTGTGCATGCTATGCGGGATATAAGCAATTAGATATTTTAATAATTTTAGACTATTCGTTTCGTTTCGTTTCATCTTTCAGCAAAACAAATTCACAAAATTAAGACCCATAATTGTTCGACCAGTTTGTTTAAAATTGACATCTTAAAAAAAATCGCTAAATTTCAATTTTATAACATCATTATCAAAAGATTAAGAATGTTATTGGTTATTTATATGAAATAAGGGATTATCTGATTTACAACATTAATTCCGTAGATTGCAAGTCTTCGGATTTATTTAATACCACTATCTCAGAAAAGAAGCATTCGCTTTGTATAACCGCAGAACTCTTTAGTTAAATAAACCAAATATTTCTTTTAAGAAATAGTGGTATTAAAAATTAGGAGGCTCGACAACAATGTAATTTATATCAGGTAAGGTAAAGCTAGGAGAGTCTGCGCACAATTCAAAAGACTAACAATAAAAAATCTAAACATTAATTTTTTGCTAAACTATCCATGAATAATTTTTACTTCATTTGATTTTTATGCTTTTCCATTGCTATTTTGTTATTATGTTGTAATTTAATAGAACAGTTGTAATAAAACCAAGAAAGTTATTTTGCGCAGTCTGTCATTACAAGGTTGGTGTGATTGCGCACATGCGTAGGAGAGATTGTTACTAATAATAACTACAATTAAATTGTTAACAATAATAATTACACTTCAATGACATTGTTGTAAGGGTTTCGTGAACAAATATTATTGTATTAGAAGTGGACATTTCAACCTAATGATTAAAGAATCAGAAAAAGGAAATAATTTTAAAAACGATTAAAAAATTTTAATTAAAGGGGAAAAAAATTAAAGAATCAGAAAAAGGAAATAATTTTAAAAACGAATAAAAAATTTTAATTAAAGGGAAAAAAAATTAAAGAATCAGAAAAATCAAGTCCAGATAAGATTACAAAATAACATTAAGTTACTTGATAACACGTTTAACTTAAAATTAGTCCATTTTAATTTTTCATTTATTATGCAAATTTACCAATAACCTGCGTAATCTCTCCTAGCATAGAAACTAATGGGAACGACGCGCCATCTCTCCTAAGCAGCAGATGCGCAAACTCTCCAATTTCGGTAGGAGAGATTGCGCGGCCTTTTATTTAAACATGGCCGCTACTAAAACGAACCGTTGATGTTCACATTGTTAGTCTAGATTAGTAGCTTATGAGAAATCGTTTAAGTTAAAAATATTTTGTACAACTGACATTGTATAGAAATTCTGATGAATAGCTATGAAAATTCAAGCACTTACTTTGGGAAAACAAAACAAAATAGCAATGCTTTATCTTAGACGCTCAAAACAATCAATGTGCAATTTCAAGTAAACACTCCACTAATGCTGTTGTACAACTACCTGGAGTCGCTGCACGCTCACTCTACTCCTTCCCCCCGAACCTCTATGTGCGCAATCTCTCCGACCGCGCCATCTCTCCTGGCTTTACCTTATATAAATAACAGACTAATGCCCCGCTTTAAATAAGCACAGTCAGATAAATTATGTAAAATTAAAAAATCGTTATTTTTTTTTAAGGCTGAAAACGATTTCGTTCCAGAAAATAATTGTTTTGCATCGGACAAACATTATTCGAATCACACTGGTTGTAGGATGTTAAATGAACTAATCAACAGTGTGTCGTTAAAAAAATTTATATATTTGTTGTTATAAAAAAATTTGTCATTGTTATTCTGATTGAAAATTATATTATTACCATATTTATACGCATAATTTCCAAACAGGCTAATTTTTTACTCATCTCTTCTGAAAAAATTGTTCTCAAATGTAATGAATAAATAAATAGAATAAACGGTAAAAATATCGCCTAATTTTTGTCTTAAGAAAATGCGAAATATTAATTAATGAAATGATATTTCACATTAATGTTATCACATGTTATCCTAAAAAAATATAATAGATCCTCTGTAAGAGATTTCGGAGTCAGTGAATTAATTCGATAAAAGAACAAAAAAATATGTGCATAACTGTTTTATGCACTAAACATAGGTGTGAAATAGTTAAATCGTTTTGTGGTCCTAAATCAGGAAAATATTTTCAAGTAGAAAGAAATTCAATGCTTATAAAATTGCTAATTTAATGAAAGACTTTGAAAATTCACTCTCTTACTAATTCAATTTTTTTTTCATCCTAGAATATTCGAGAATATGAAATCAAATATTTTGATCCTGTTTGAAAAGATAATTTTAAAACTAAATGTAATGAATTTTATTTTTTACTAGTAGATCCACCCGGCGTTGCCCGGTTCCGTCAAAAAATAATATAAAACGCGAAATCACTCTAAAAATCGCTGCATGAAACCCTTCCTCTGGTAACTCTTTGCCTTTCGGAAATTAAATAGAGAGATTTACCCGAAGCGGAAGTAAATTTAATACCACCTCCTCAAATGTCTGGATCATTTCATTCAAAACGGGTCAGTTTTTGGTCAAAAAAAAAATTACCGTCGGATTTTCAAAAAATTTGCATTTTCGGAATCAGAAACATAAACTGTGAGTTTCGATTCAAATAATGCAATACTTTCCTTAATACTCGAGGATGAGTGAAAATGAAACTTTTTCGTTTTCTGGGATTATCAAATCGGTAACATTCTTTTGCGGTTTCAATAACAATAGTCATTTTTGGCGCACGCGCAGGAAAATATTTTAGTTCCACCGCAAGGGGATGTATTTTGTTCTAATGAAATTATCCCACACGTGTCCCCGCTGCCTACGATACCGTGTATAGCAGACATGCTAGGCACGCGCTGCAAAATCTTTTACTTCCAGTTTCTACCACCAGGTGGAGCATTCTGTTCTAAGTAAACCTATGTACGAACGAAACTCCGGCACTCGTTCCTGCTGCTTACGCGCGAAAAATCTGTTAGTTCCACTTTCCACCGCAGGAGAGTACCAAATCTATGTCTTAAATAATTAGATATATCTTAATTAGTTCATGTTAAGTTGAATGAACCGATTCCTGCTGAAATCGGACCCACAGAACCCGAGAAAATAAATCACCCCCTGGATATTAATATTCGTAAATGGTCGTAACCAAGGGCTGAAAAAATGATACCGAAGTTTATTTAGTACCCGGGAGACCTCGGAAGAATGTTAGAAAAGATTTCGTTTGAATAGGACCAACTTTAAATGTAAAATCTTTTAGTTACATTGTCCACCGCCAGGGGGTGCACGCTGTTCTAGACAAACCTCTTTCCGATCGAAACTACGGCACATGTCCCTGCTGACTATGACATCGTATAGCAGGCGTGCTGTGCACGCGCTGCAAAATCTTTTAGTTCCATTTTCTACCACCAGGTGGCGCTAAATCTGTATCTTAATTAGTTATCTATACCTTAATTAGTTAGTGTCAAGTTGAATGAACTAATTCTCATTGAAATTGGGCACATAGAGCCCGAGAAAATACCCCTCCCTGGTCAGTATTTTTCAGAAATAGTGGTAACCAAGGGCTGAAAAAATGATACCGCAGTTTATCTAGTATCTAGAGACCTGAGAAAAGGTTTCGTTTGAATCGGACTAATAATTAAATAGTTATATAATTAAATAGGCAGGGGGGGGAGGAGGGAGTTTCGATCAGAGCATTAACGCGATATTTAAACTACAACCGAACACCCACCCCCACAGAATTTAACCAAAGACGTTAAAAAATTATTAATTATCATTAACTTTCTAAAAAAAAAGACTTTTTTTTTACATACAAAATTACCGTTGTTAATTTCTGAAATCAAATACATGAATGACGTATACATGAGAAAACTCTAAAAATCGCATAAAACAAATCGCAAAAATTCCCAACTCGCTGCTGGAATTGCAATCAGCTGGCGGCGTTTTCATCTGCCAATCACAATTGCCCGGTTGGCTTCCAGCTGTACCAACAATTCTATCAGCTACCAATCACAACTGCCCTCCAACGAAGTTTGACTTGTAGTGGGCGATTTGTGACGTCATTTGAAACAAAAAACGCTGCAAAACATGAAAAAAATGTTTAAAAAACGCATAAAAAATGAAATTAAAAGAAAAAATCTAATAAAAAAAATCGGGATAATAAATTATCCGTCCTTCCCTTTAAAAATTATGATTTTTTATATGTAAAGAATTATAAACTTTCTCCAAGCTAAAAATAGTAAAAACAAATTACAATTCTGAGCGTATCTGAGGCTGAAATGGAAGCAACCACCGAACCAATCAAACATTCTGGGCAAAATTACTTAGTGTCGAAGGAAAAAATCGCCAAACAATCAAAAATCGCTGTACGAATTTCGCATAAGCTTTATTGAAAAGAGGATAAAATGTACAATTTTGGGCTAAAAGATTAGAACCGGATTCCGGTTACTAATGTGGGTAAATCACAGCGAAACGTAAAAAAGAAAAAAAAAAAAAACTAAAAAACGCATTTTTTAAATCATGATTTTTTATATGTAAAGAATTATCGACTTTCTCCATGCTAAAAAGAGAAGAAAAAGGGCGATTCTGAGCTTATCTGAGGCTGAAATGGAAGCGCAACCACCGAACAAATCAAGCTTTCTGGCCAAATTTCTTAGTGTCAAAGGAAAAAATTCGCCAAAAATTCCAAAATTGTTGTACGAGTTTCGCATAAACTTTATTGGAAACAAGATAAAATTTACTATATTGGGCTAAAAGATTGGAACCGGATTCCCGTTACTAATGTGGAAAAATTGCATAAAAATGTGAAAAAACACTAAAAATCGCATTAAAAATTAAATAAAAAAAATTATTCAAAAATTCCAAAATCTGGCTTCGTGGTGCAGAATTACATGTATAGAGGTACCTTCCCACCAAATTTTGTAGCTCTGTGTGCAGCGGTCTCTTCAGAACACAACCGAGAAACATACAGACAGACAGACACACAAACTTCCTTCTTTATTATAGTTGGAGATTAATCATTTCTTGAAATTTTCTATTCATCTTGAATTTTCTATTCATCATGTAAATCCAAGTTTTCTCCCGAGAAAGATCTGGCACAGCAGTGAAGTTAAAATAACAGTGAAAATATATCATGTTTAATTAATTTATATTTTCACTCTCTTTCCGCAGAAATGAGGAAAAAAATATGTCGAGTAACTTCGATTTTGGCCCTTAATTGACATTTCAACATTCTTAAAATCAATAAATTCCCAATTATAAGTTATCAATTAAATTTTAAATATTTGAATGAACTTGGAATTAATGACTAAGAAATTTAAAAAAGAAAAATAATGCGGTTTGCTGTTAATAAAATAATGCGGTTTGCTTTTAATTTTGATGAAGTTGAAAATTAAGTATTTCTTTTTTTTTTTAATAAAATATTTTAATTAAATAACACATTTTGTTATCCACAATAGCACTAGTTGAGTGAACTCGCACTATTTGTGCGAAGGTTGCATAAACTTGGATGATTTACGATAGATTGCATTAGATGCATTGAAAAGATGAAAACTGAAATTGACAGCACGAGTAAGAAGTTTTCATATTCTCTTCTGAAATTTTAGCTAAAAATAACTCGCTCTGTTTTCAACACCGTTTCGAAGAAAATCGTAATGTATGAGATATATATAAAAACTTCAATTATATTAGGAATGATCCGCCAAATATTTGTACGATGCCGAAATTAAAAGATGAAAATGTGAAGTCTTAGCATAGTAGTTAATCAAGTATGCTGCAAATTACGTGTTAACTGTACATTTTCGAAATAAAAGCATATAATGATGTAATCATTTTACAAGTCTTTTTGTCACGGCTGAAGTTGGTTCAACTGCAATATTTAATTAAAGTGAAATCAGTTGAGTGGTTAGAGTGGCAACGTTGGACTTAGTATTATGCAAAATCTTAAAAAAAGAAAAAAATGGCCCCCACTCCCCACTAAAACATGTATTCAGTCAATAATTTCTAAAGATGCTTTGTTTTTTTTCGATAATTTTACATCATTATATTTATTATAGATCATTTTTGTTAAGTAAAATTTTTTCATTACAATGGAATTTTTCAATATTATGTAAAGTTTGAAACTGCACTACATTATTTCAATTAATTAGAATTATATGAACAAGAAGGATATTTGAAAAAAAAGGTATATTTCATCAAATTTCAGTAAAAAAGAAATCGTGTCATTTTAATTGAAAATTTAATTATTCATAAATATAAAATAGTGTTTTTAAATGAAATAATTAAAGAATAACTCATTGGTTATTGTGTGCATGTACCAATTATAACCGTGCTTTTAATAATTTTTTAATCGCATGAGAAAGACTACCTGCCCGAAAATTGAACAAAAAGCAGATAATACGTTTTTACCCTTAAGGGAAATGTTTTTCATAGAAAAAACTAAGATGGCAAACTTAATAATTTTTGTTTACAAAATGTCTATCTTAATTGATAATCTATACAAATATGCTACTTTCGTCACAATTTTTGTATTGAATACTTTTTAAAACATTGAGTTGGGAAAAATTTTGATGTTGTTACTATTACAAAAAAAAATTTTAATCAATTATTCTATTATTTCTTCACAGAAATTGAATCAAGACGTACCTCGACAAATCAACAGCTGTGTTCATTCCTGTTACAAAAAATGTGTTATTAAATTGATTTTACTGAATCCAATGTAAAATAAAAAATAAAAATGTACCCAAATTAATATATTTTTATATTTTGGGATTACGTAATTTAAATTTATCGTATTGAATAAAGATTTTTTAAACTTTTTTTTTTTTTTATAAAGAATTATGTATTTTCATCGCTAGAAAAAATATATATACATTTTCTTATTTTTAGTGTTTTTTCATTCATAACTAACATTTTTTGAGATACGTGAAATATTTAACCCTTCCAAGTAAGTCAAATAACAAAATTATTGCTTGTAACCTGTGATGCGAATAGCATAAAACTTTATGCCCGAATGAGTTAATGGAATCTTGCATGATTTCAGTATCACACGATTAGAAAAGGTACACTTATAAAGTATTATAAAATCAAGAAACATTCGCTGAATGGTAGTTATAGATACTTTATAAATTGCAGTCTGATTTTGTATCTGCATAATTGCACAAGATATCACCCAAGAATTACTTACCATGTAGAAATATTGCCGGTTTATTTATTCAGAGCTCATAATGATATTTTTTGTTCATGTTTTAATATATATATATATATATATATTAATAGCTTCTGTTTTTTAAATCCAACACTTTTACTTTTACATTAAGTACACATTCTCTACAACTGAATTTACCGTTCATTTGCCAATTATTGTAATGCCGTAAATGAGTTGTTATGATCTGTTATGATCTGTATTGCTATTTAATAATAATTTTCTCTCAAAGTTCTTCATACCTTTTCTGGATTTCACCATTTGCTTCATTGTATCCGAAATAGAATTTATTTTCTATGATGTCAGACTTCTTAATACAGCAACATGTGTTCACTATACATCATTTGATATTAAAGTAGAAAGCTTTCTCTCACAACTCATGTATTATAATAATATATTTAGTATTAAATGATTACGATTGAAAGGTGGCAGTGAAGTATTAGTTTTAACCGAAATAAACATAAGGCTTAAAAAAACAGAAAATGGTGCGAAAAACAATATAACTTATATGCATAGAATACAGAAAATATTTATTTTGCCTATTTTAAATTAATGATTAGTGAAACACAAATTATGAAAAAATGGAAACTCTTAATGTCAAGGAGAAATTATGGTAGTCTCGGCAGAGGCAATAGTATATTTTATGTAATTCACAAGATTTGTTTTGTATGATACTTTGTAAAATTAAGATATCAGTTTCATGTATATTTTTCATTAAACTATTTTTCCAATATTAATTATCTTGCAGTGTAATTACTTAAAATTCATAAGTAGAAACATATATATTAACATTAAAATGAATGAAAAACTTTATATTTAATTCGTACTTTATAATTTTTGTTTCACTTACCATTTATTTAAATTTGGCAAAAAATATAGTTTCTAATTTCTCTAGATGCTGCTAAATTTAAATATATAACGGGATGCAACTAAAAATCTGACATTTTATTCAGCCATCGGTAAAGCATGTCAATATTTTGTTTGATATTTTCCTCTCAATTTCTCTTTAACATGTATTAAGCAAAGAATATCTGAAAATTCTGATATAAACAAATAACTAGAAAGCAAAATCTTGCGTCACCCATTGACTATGAAATACTTTCTAACACTTCCAGAATATTTTAATGCAACTCAATATTTTGATACAGTGAAAGAAGAAAATTAATAATATAGTTAAACTAATTTCAGCAATTGCCGCTCATAGTCGGTAAGCTATTCTAATTCTGTTGTCCAGCTCTGTACTATGATCCATAGTTGTTTTTCCTTACACACAAAACTGTATGCTAAAATTAAATTCAGCTGGAAAATGTATAATATTGTTTAAAACTCACTTTCAGCAATTTCCGTCAATAATATTATAATGTGTTCGAATTATTTTGTGCAGCCCTGTATATGATCTATAGATTTGTATGCACAACAAAGTATGCTAAAATGTAATTCATCGGTAAAACGCAAAATATAACTAAAAGCGCACTTCCGATAATTATCATCCATAGATGCGAATGTATCCGATTGCTTTTGCCCATCCCTGTATACTAATTTATTTATATCGTACAAATATTTATTCATGTTACCACAATTTAGTTTAAAGAGAAATTCCACAAAGCATTAAAAAAAAAAAAAAAGATTAAACAATTCGCGCCCATAAATAGTACTGCTTACAGTTCTTTTGTGAAGTCCTGTGTATATGATCTATAGAATTTATTCACATCGCTTAATATACAAAAATTTAGTTACGCTTCGAAACGTATACCACAACTGAAAACAAAATTTCAGCAGTTAACGCTCATAGACATATATCGTGTGTTCCTGTATAAGTAAATGTTAATTGCTGCGCAATCCGCATTCCATAGAAAGCATTTTGTAATGCAACTGAGTAATGCAAATCAATTTAATTATGTTTGAAGTAGTGTAAATTATTAAAATACTCTTCAAAGAATTTTCCCCATAGACCATAATCCAATGGAATTTTTTGTGTGCCCTTGTAAACGAACAATAAATTCTAAACACGCCATATTCTATAAAATAAAAAACCATGTTGCACCTCACTAGCACATATGAAACTATTATATTAACATCTGTCTGTCTGTTTATATTTCACAAGTGTTTATTGTAGAGTATAGAACACAGCCCGATAAAATTAACACCAGTTATCCTCATGGATACAATGATTTTACATAAGCTCTCAGAAATTAAAAAAATTGACTTAGTTTCCGAGATGTTATTATTATTTTTTGTAACTTTTAACGAAGTTTTTCTAAAGATGTCAACAAAATCACTCAATTTTATGAAAAAAGGAAAGAAAAAGATAAATGATGGAAGATTATCTGCTATCTGAAATGGTGAACATATATCGTTATTTTTGTTTTGTTTGCATAAATCGATTTAAAGATTTTTAGCGTACAATCTCTTTCATAAAACGTTATGTAAAGAATATTCACACACACACACATATTACTTACTTCTTCACTTATTAAAATTATCAAAATGCTGAAATATTTTAATATTATTGAACCGCATGAAATAATATTTTCCGAATTTTTTAAAAGTAGATGAACGGACTGTGGTAGAACATGGAATTTTGAGCTCGGAATAGAAATATACGTACAGTTCACATACTCAAATTAAAATTTTTGTCCGAACCGTAGCAACCCAAACTACAAAACTTGAAGATACTCGCCTGAACGAATTTGTTTCGACGAATCAGACAAGTAAACAAAAGTTAGCTGGCAATAATGGCAAGGTCACCAAATTTTTATCCAAAATTCTGTCAACCAATGGAATTTTACTGTCCATATTCCACCATTGTCTTATAAAGGCATTCTACTATTCATTGCATCAAAATCAGGTAACTTGCAAAATGTAATTTTCGTAATTCTCAAGTTCATTTACATTGTAAATATTATTTCTTGCTCATAATAAGAAATTTAATAAAATTAATGTCATATAATTTTTTCTTAATGTAGAATTAAATTGGATTTTCCCTCTCAAAAATTAAAAGATCTCATGCAATACAAATGCAATACATCGGGTTTTTTCAACAAACTATAAATTCTTCATACTTCATTTCCTATTGGTAATGTTCTATAGTAACATAGACCGATAATAACTTGGACCAATTACGTGAAAATACAAGCATTTTTACGAGAGTTAGAGAGTGGGGAGACGGCCAGACAGACAAACCGAAGTCACAAACTCTTTTCAACCATGTTAGAAAGAGTTGAAAATTGCGTCAAAAGAAAAGTTGTTACGTAATCGTATTGTACAATTAATTAAATGAAAATAATTAAAAAAATAGAAGAATACATTTTGTGATGAACTTTTTTGCTGCAGTTCTACAAAAAGAACTGTTTATGCAATAATTAAACATGGAACAATTGATAGGAAAACAGGCACTCGGCGAACAGCAAATATTATGATTAAACAATAAATTGAAGCTAAAGAATTTTTTTCAGAACAAGACTAACATAAGCCAGAGTGAAATTTTGGATAGTTTTGAGATAGTTTAATTGAAAATATTAATTACACAGCGACAATTTTTCAGAACAATATGTATTTATTGAGATTAAACAATATGAAAAGGAAAATGTGCCATCGCATATAGAAGCTTAAATAACATCCATTAAATCGATTTGCAGTTGGATGGTAAAAGAAAAATTAGGCAAAAGTCATTCGAGTTAGATACTGAAAATCATTTTACCATTTCTAAGTCCCAAATATATAGAAACGATATCTATTATTCTACATATAAAAAAATGCTCCCCCCCCCCCCCCAGTATGAAATATAAGCTTCAGAAGAAATGTGAAAGCGAACTGAAGCTTTATTTAATCGTATCTCATAAAAGGATTTCAAAACATTATTTCTAATTTAGTGGATTGGAAATAAATTAAAAAGTCTACCAGAATACCTTAAATAAAATTAGTTTCTTTAAAAAAATAAATAGATTTTTTTTTCAAAATTAAGTTTTTTGTCCTGATAAATTTACCTCTCATAATGCCACAGAGTGTATGCTCAAGAGTATATCAGTTCAAAAAATATACTTTTTAAAAAAAAGGCAAAAGTCATTCGAGTTAGATACTGAAAATCATTTTACCATTTCTAAGTCCCAAATATATAGAAACGATATCTATTATTCTACATATAAAAAAATGCTCCCCCCCCCCCCTAGTATGAAATATAAGCTTCAGAAGAAATGTGAAAGCGAACTGAAGCTTTATTTAATCGTATCTCATAAAAGGATTTCAAAACCTTATTTCTAATTTAGTGGATTGGAAATAAATTAAAAAGTCTACCAGAATACCTTAAATAAAATTAGTTTCTTTAAAAAAATAAATAGATTTTTTTTTCAAAATTAAGTTTTTTGTCCTGATAAATTTACCTCTCATAATGCCACAGAGTGTATGCTCAAGAGTATATCAGTTCAAAAAATATGCTTTTTGAACAAAAATACAATAAATTTCCATAGTTTTTAGCTTATCAAAGATTTTACTTATAAAACTTTACAAAAATAACTGGAAAGCAACAAATGTTATACAGCTTGAAAAACGAATGCGCACATATATGACAAAAAATGGATGCAGAATGTGCCCAAAGATTTTGAGCATCAATCGCAACAAGAGTTGTGGGCTGTAGCTAAAAAAGGACCATTTGCAAGGTATCAATACTATTTATCGCAACAATTACTTATGTATATTAAAATATACCAAAGTTTAGTTTCAAAGTGTTGTTGTACGTTTCGATTGTGCTTATTAACTTACAGTGCAAAATTTTAGTTGTAATCCTTTATGATATGAATATTCAATATAAAGACTCTTATTAACTTTCAAGTAACATATAACATACTAGCTGTTACCCGTGACTTCGTTCACGTATCATTAAAAGAAGAATAAATGCATTAATTAAGCACAATATTTCATTCCCGATAATTAGAAACGTAAATAATTAACTAACGCTTTATCACATTCCATAGGATACAATACAGTATTTCTATGTTATTGAGGCCTTGACATAACTAAGTTTTAAAAAAGTGAAATTTTGTGACAAATAATCACGAAAAGGAAACTGCAACCAATGAAAAAAGGCGGGTCAAATAAAATCGTGGAAATCGGCGAATTATATAAAAACATATGTCAAGTTTACTTGGTAAACCATTTTACTTTTAACGCCTTTGTGAAACGTTTTAATAGCAATCCTTCAAAATAATGGAAATAGTATATTCTTTTTCATTAAATTCAATTCTTGTGAATAGGGAGCAATTATTGTAGACCTAAATACAAGGAGCTTAAATTTGCCTCCTTGATTTAATATATAACTGAAAAAAAAATCTTTATTTCTAAATGAAAATATGTTCACAGACGATTTTTGTTCTCCAGAATAAATTGATTCATGAAGTTTGAATATGTGAAAATACGTTTTTACTTTTCAAAAATTTTACTGTAATCAATTTTTTTTCTTTCACCATCTATTCAAATTGAAAATAAATTGTTTTTTTTTTTTCAGTTTTAATGAGAAAAAATATATTAAACCGTTTTATTTCTTCTTTTTTATCCACAAAAATGGAATAATTTAGTTGCCATTTTTAGAGAAACTTCGTTAAAATTTACAAAAAAAAAAAAAAAAAAAAATAAATAAATAATAATAATAATAATAATAATAATAATAATAATATCTCGTAATTTAAATAATTTTTTTTAATTCTGAGAGTTTATGACATCCTCGGATGAATGATAACCGGTGTTAAGTAAATCGCGTTGCGTTCGATAATCTGAAAAGAGTAGTTGCGAAATACAAACAGGCGGTCAGATTTTAATATAATAGATTCGTATTTGTTTTTCTTTTCCTAATAACCATGGTGTGGTTTTTGGCAAAAAACTCTCATCTGTATGTAACTGATATTCATGCTTAATAATCGGTATAGATAAAAAAACATTTCAATTTTTCGTTTTAAATATGTCGTGAAACTAACCTACTTTCTATACTTACTGATCCTTGTATTATTAATGTACGGAATTAATTCCCGCGCCTTGTAAAACACATTTGAAAATTCCCGTTTTATTTCAAATATGACGTCACATTTTCCTCAGAGAAATCTCTTTTTAATGCCATAATTCTTGTTAATTTTCTTTTTCTGGCAATCAGGACGTAAATTTTAGCGGAAAACTCACATTTGTATGTAACTGGTAACTAAAGCTAATTATTAATCAGTATCGATAAAAAATATTTCAGTTTTTCATCTTAAATATTACGTCCATTATCTATCTACTTTCATTATACATTGATATTCATGCTCCTTGTATTATTACGACTATTGAAAACACATGTTTTATTTATGACGTCATATTTGTCCAAGCCGAGGAGGATCCTTTTCATAGTTCCATGGTCCAAGCGAAATCTATATTTAAGACTATAATTGTTGTTCATTTTTCCTTCTAATTATAACGCAGTTTTCTGACAGAAAAAGATCTTTTTAATGTAACCGATATTCATACTTCATGTATAATAACAAATACTCCATATTTTTGTTTCAAACATCACGGAAATTCATCTTCTTTTGAATTGTATTTCATTTTCGTTTCTCACGTGAAAATCGTTCAATTGAAAATTAATTGTTGAGGAAAAAATATTTTTCCGTGTTTTTATTTATTGGTAACGATCAAAGCCATAGCAACGATAAAGTAAAATGGTTAAATTTTATGGAAAAATGTCCATTTGTTCTCTATGAAAATAACGAAATTTTGTATTATTAAAAAATAGTTGAATAAAAGGAACAAAAACCGGCCTATGTTCATTTGAGGGTTATAATCAACGTATATGCAAAGATACAGGATCATTAAATGCTCCATTTTGACGCTGGCTTCAGCCTAACATTTGCACACAATCAGATTTATAATATTATTGGGATATAATCTCTAATTACTAAAATGAATATATCCAGGAGGAACTTAATTATATCATACAGATTGCTTAAGATCATGGTTTCTCTCTTCAATAATATCCACCGTATTATTGAAAAACACCGAATATCATATCATGATACCCCCACCACTCAACCAACCTACAGGAAATTTTACTACACCCCTATTATTGCCGAAACGTCAGTGAAGGCTCACGGTGGAGACGCGAAAAGTTTTTGGTTTCTGTCTGTCTGTCTGTCTGTCTGTTCCGCGATAACTGCCGTAAAAAACATTCGATTAGGTTGATTTTTAATGAGCATGTTGGCGAGGTACCCAGAATTAGCTGTATAGTTTTTAGTTACACTTGGTTCATTCGTTCGAAATGGGGAAGTTGCAATCAGCTGATCAAACATTGTACTTCACTTGGAGGTCATGGTACTTCCGCCAATCAGAACTGCCTATTTGTAGTGTGTGACCTCCAACCTGACGTCAATTGCAACTGCCGAGGCTAACGAAAAAGAAAGGCTACCGCGGTGCTTTACGTGTATCTTTTTTTACAGACTGCGGGAGTCACGTGATGCTCGAATGCACCAATGCATGTGTACGAAAAGAGCATCACCTCACTCTAGCAGTCTGTAAAAAAAGATAAGTGGAATACACCGTGGTAGCTTGTCTTTTTCGTTAGCCTCGCAACTGCCCTATATATAGAACATTTATTTTTAGGACATAATGCTTTTCAATGGGAAGTCAGACGATTTTTTTAAATTTTAACATTCACCGAAAAGAAAACGTCGCATTGGGATAATTGTAAATGCTAAATTATGGATTCTAAATTTACGAAATGGAGATCTTAATTTAATCCTATCACTATGAAAATTTGCCAATATATTTATTAGAATTTCGAAATTAATTGCATAAATTATTGGGATATTTTATGCATTCATTTGAAACATATGAAACATTTTAATTTCTCATTTTTTACAAAAATTTCCAATGCATTTTTTTTTCTCTCTTTCATTAAATGGTTGCTAAGCAACTATATTTCAAAGAATATCAACAAAGGAAAATTCAAGTGAATCGCATTTTTTTGACGCGAAATTTTATTAAAAATAGCTATTTTTCGGGTTATATAAGTTTTTAATATGCCTTTTTTTAATGAAATAGATGAGAATTTATTTTAACTACTAAAAAATGATTACCAAATTGGTTTTCCAAATGAAAATAATAAAAACGTTGAATGCGTAAATTGAATATAGGTCACGTAAGAGGAATTTAGATTTGTATAAGTATATTTTATACACGAAATTTTATTCAATTTCAGCATCATATGATGTTTAGTAGTTGAAATATAAGTATTATTTTAAGGATAGGATAAAATCTCTTGTACAAAGAGATGGTTATTCTAATGAAATTAAAATAGTAAATACATTCAGACATATACTCAAGAAATGAAGTAGCGCAATTACTGGAAATTGAGATTGGAATATTAAAGCGACAACGGGGGGTTCAGGGGGGCTCCACCCCCTGAAGTAATGTATTTTTATTCTCAAAAAATACAGTAATAAGTAGTTTATCATATCATTGCATAACATTGTGTTTAATACGATACTTCTAAAATTTCCGGAACTTTCGATAATTTTTTTTTTTTTTTGTAAATGTATAAATAACTTAAAGAGATTGAATTTTAGGATATCAAATATTATGCAGATAATGTTAAAAATGAGTGAGATTAATGAACAATGATTTGTAGAGCTGACGTTGAGGCCTCTGATCTGTAGATATACTAGTCTTTTAGAGGTTAATGAGGTCACTGATGAAATTTAATATACATCTTATTGCTACCCCCCTCACACACAAACTCACACACACCCTCGTAACCTTATTAATTCACTTTCAGCTAAATTATACCCCCCCCCCCCCACTGAATAGTTCGTTCTCTGGCGTTTATGAGATTCATGTCCTCTTAAATAACAATAAGAAAATTAACTATATAGGCATGACTAAAAGACGAGTTTTCGAGACATTAAAAGAACATCAAAGTGATACTAAATTTGGAAGATTCCCAACAGCTCTCTCAAGACTATATGTAAATAATAAAATCAAAAGTATAGACTTCAATAATGCAAGAATTATCTCTTTCCAGACTAACTCTTACAAAGCTACAATCAGAGAGTGAATTGAGATTATCATGACTCATGAGACAAAATGACTTCTGTAACAATAACTTATCTTTCACTATTCCTATTGTCTGGAATAATATATTGAAACATAGTTGACCCCCAACTTTTTCTCTTTTTCCGATGTTATTTGATTATGTTTATTATTCTCTTCATCAACAAATGGCAGCGGTGGATAGAATTTCTCTGTTTTTCTCTTTTGTCCCTTTTCTCCCTCTCGTTTACATTCCCTCGATTTTTGTGTGGTTGGAATTTGAATCTTCGCCTGTTCTAATCTTGAAATCCCTTGATGATGGCCAAGTGATTTGGCTGAAAATTTCGGGAAATTTGAACATATTTTAAGTATTCTTTATATTTTTATTTCCCATTTTACACTGTACGTATTTTAGAGTTTCAACTCTCTGCTTATATATATTAATCACAGTGTAGAGTCCAATCTCATAATTTTTATATATAACCTCTTAGAAATGGCACGTAATATATATTATAGTTAAGGGTACTCGATACCCTTATCATTTTTGTTTTTTACTTTTGTCCTTTTTTATGTCTTCTTCATGTACCCTAAAATGAAATCGTTAAACAAAATTATTTTTACGACAAAAAATATAAAATCAGGGCTATATTGTGAAAGTATTTATTTTTTTAAAAATGTAAGAAAACTTAAAAACATTATAATGTTCAATTTTTAATATTTTTATACAATTTGTTTTATATATATATAGGAGTATCGTTCATAACTTTAGGGATTGATTTTTATATAAAGCCATGAATTTTCTATAAACCCAAGGGAAAAAAGGAAGCGTACTTAGTTATGATAAACCTAATTGAAAAACAGAAATTCTTCATATTCACATAAAAAAAAATTTTTGAACTCATCCTATTGCGAAGTCTATACTCAATTCTGGATATTATAACTTTTCGATTATGCAAGAAAAATATATCATGTCATATATACATATCTGTTTAAGTTTAATCATTTTAAAAGTAGTAAAATGTCTAAAAAACGCCAACTGAGCAAATGAGTTTAAAATTGGAATTCCGATAGATTTAAAAGGGAAATAGATGCAATAAAAACCCTTTTCACATATTTATAATCAGCGGATCTTTATATAACGTCGCCAAAATATTATAGTGCGACTAAAACCAAAATTGCGTGCTGTTTGTGTAAAAGACCATTTGCAAGATGTCATTACTATTTATCGCAAAAAAATATTTATGTTTATTAAAAAACACCAACATTTATTTTCAGGTTGTTCTAAATACATTTTAAGCAAAAAATTGGAAGTTTGATATTTTCGTTATTCTTCGCGAAGTACGATAATATTAAAAAGTTTAGTTTTATTAAATTTTTTAAAGAAAATTAAATATTTAAAAAATATAACAAGGATATTGTATTTTTTGTCATGAAAATCATTTTGTTTATCCTTTTATGATATGTCAAGGAGATACAAAAAAAGCACAAGTAATTTTTTTTTAAAGAGTACCGAGTCCTTTTAATTGTAAATTATACTACATGCCATTTTTATGAGAGACACAGTTATATATGTTATAAGTTGCTTTAGATTAATACAATGGAACTTTAAAGGTATGTATAGTATATAACAGGCGGTATTTGATATTAGTTTAAATGTTATAGATACAGTCCCTGGCCAAATTATTAGACGCAGTTGTTTTTATTATAATTTATTAAATATCTGGAAAGATACAGGAGGAATTATCCTGAAACTTCAGGAGTGTAAACAACATAATAAACGTCATATATTTCCGCGAAGATTTTTTCCCGAAACCCCATAAGGGGCCGTCAACAAATTGAAGAAAAACGAATATCTTTTGGATAACCCTGTAAAAATTAATGTTGCAAAAAGCATTCAAACTGTAGATTATGATTAAGTGGCTTATTGTAATAATGTGGGTTTATTTTTATGAAGATAGCATGTATAATCAAAGAGAAATTCACGTTTTTATAAAAACAGTCTCAAATTTTACCAAGTTTTTTGCTTATAATTTGCAGAGTTTTTAATATAAAAACAAGTTATTTTCAGAAAATATGACAAACAAAATTATACACAATACCCTGCAATCAGAATTAAAAAATAATATAAATTGTATGAAAAATGAGCAGATTTACTAAATATTGTTTCACTGCGCATGCGCGAATTCAATCAAAATATACTGTGCATAATATATTAGCTTAATGTATAGACCAACTTTTATGAAAGTCTCAAAAACATAGCTTGAAAATTCTGATAGTAGCCGTCGATAGAATAAGCTCGAAATTCGCTGTTCCCAAAAGGAAGCAAAAAGATAAGGGGCTGTATCCAAATATACTAGCTTATGAAAGTTGACATAATAAGAATGAAGTGTCTCTCATTGTATATTTGGATACAACCCCTTATCTTTTTGCTTCCTTTTGGGAACAGCGAATTTCGAGCTTATTCTATCGACGACTACTATCAGAATTTTCAAGCTATGTTTTTGAGACTTTCATAAAAGTTGGTCTATACATTAAGCTAATATATTATGCACAGTATATTTTGATTGAATTCGCGCATGCGCAGTGAAACAATATTTAGTAAATCTGCTCATTTTTCATACAATTTTTATTATTTTTTAATTCTGATTGCAGGGTATTGTGTATAATTTTGTTTTCATATTTTCTGAAAATAACTTGTTTTTATATTAAAAACTCTGCAAATTATAAGCAAAAAACTTGGTAAAATTTGGGACTGTTTTTATAAAAACGTGAATTTCTCTTCGATTATACATGCTATCTTCATAAAAATGAACCCAAATTATTACAATAAGCCACTTAATCATAATCTACAGTTTGAATGCTTTTTGCAACATTAGTTTTTACAGGGTTATCCAAAAGATATTAGTTTTTCTTCAATTTGTTAACGGCCCCTTATGGGGTTTCGGGAAAAAATCTTCGCGGAAATATATGACGTTTATTATGTTGTTTACACTCCTGAAGTTTCAGGATAATTCCTCATGTATCTTTCCAGATATTTAATAAATTATAATAAAAACAATTGCGCCTAATAATTTGGCCAGGGACTGTATATAGGATGTCTCTTCTTATCATTGGCCAATAACTGATTCGTAAACCTTTAGTTTTTGAGGCATAGTTCCAATTGCAAAAACGCCTCAAATGCTATTTTTCATCATATCAAACTTCATTGACGTCAAAAAGTTATTTGTTAAAAAGTTACAAAATTTTATGTTTTTTCGTTTGTTATTACGCTTACTCAGAGGTAAGAGCAAATAATTCTGCCCAATTATCATACCAGGTTTTGTTGTTAAGAAACAGATGCTGCTTAAATTTTAGAAAGATTTTCTTAAGGGGGGCCCACATTTGTCCATTTTGCCATAGATGCTTCTTGGGAGTGACGATCTTTGATGTACTTTCTGAGACTTTTTTAACTAAAAAATGTGATCTGTCAGAAAATTCTTAAAATTGAACATTTAAACTGAGGGATACACTGGATGAAAAAAGTTTGTTATCCAATTTCTCATTTTTATTTTCATAAAGAGTAACATAAAAAAGAATATAATCTGGAAAAGGGGGAAAACATAACATTTTATCGATTTTTCTTTTTGGAGAGATATTCCTGATTAAACTGTTTTGATAGGTAGTTACGATTTTCTGTCTGATGCAACCACTTTTATACAGCTAGGGATTTTTCAAAATAAGAAGCATATTTATCTGTGTAGAAGTTCAGTATGATTCTGAAATTAACACGACTGTTTTTTGCTAGTCCAGAAGGCAGTGTTATATTTTGGCATTTTAGTATTATTTTTTTAATTGAAATACAAGGTACTGATAACTGCGACTCTTACAGTCAATTTCTTTTGTGAATATTTTCATTCACTTAATAAATTTCATTTTGAATAAAAATTTATTATATTGCTATATTACAAAGAACGCGATTTTCCATTTAACTCAAAATTAAAAGTTACATAGATTTTTTTTTTATATTAATAACGAGATTAGAGATAATTTTGCTTGACGAAATTCTCCCAAAACAGAATTATTCATCATCAATATGACCGAAATCCGTAGATGGTTAGTTACAACTATTTTCATTTAAAATTTTAGCACAAAATTACTAACTTACTTATAAAAAGATAAAAATTTTTAAATATTTTTTTGCCTAAATATAACACTTCTTTATACTTACGAAGAAACAAGAAATAACATCCCCTTCTTTCTACATCTTACCCCCACCGTTTTCAAAGTACTTTGTCAAAGGTTGTGACTGCCCGTATAGCTTTGTGACGTCACATCAAACTTCGCTGTGACGTAACACGTTGACTTTCCGACCGTCGATATGAAGCCACAGTGACGTGGATGCGAAATAGTTATGACCATTTTTGAACTCTTCGATGACGTCACAGCGTGACTGTTTTGTGAAGACTGACATTTGTGACGAATCTGCATCGGGTTGAGTGGCCCGATTTTACCCGAATTCAATCCGGATAATATGGATTGGCCTTTTTTTTTTTTGCTGTAGGTTAGATTTGTATTAGGGGTCACGAAACCTGCAATTCGTTAACACGATCTGACCCAGGTTGGGTTGTCCTTTTTTTAAAGTATAGTTCGGAATAGAATTCTGTGTTGAACCGAGTAACCAGATTTTATCAGAAGCTAACACGACTTGGGTGGGTTTGGGTCTAGAATTCTGCACGAGTCCGGTTATATCCGACTTGAACCATCAAATTCTATTTCAAGACAACGCTCAATCCAACCCTAACCCGACAAAACAAATTCGATAATCTCGAACCCGCCCGAAACCGACAAAAACATTTTGTCAACACGCATCCCGACCTGAAAACCGAAATCGAAGAAAATTGATTTACAATTTAATACAATTATCATATCTTTAATATCAATTTTATCTTTTATACAGAAAATTACTCATTCATATCAAAATATGGTTTTTCATCTGAAACAATATTCTAGTCTTTCTTTTGAAAAATTAGGTTAACCCAAACCCAACCCGCAAAAATCAAATCTACACCCAAAATCGACCCGAATCCAAAGCAATTACAGTCAACCTGATCCGAATCCGACCCACAACAACAAAAAAATTGCGCCAACCTGACCCGACCTTAACTGGATCGTCTGCGAGTAAAATTGAGTTACCCGATCAGATGTTAAACTCTAGTCGGGTCGGCAATAATTTATTTCTCCGGAGTAGGACGGGGAAACCAGATTTTACCAGAATTCGACACAACCAAGCAAGGTCTGCTGTAATTTTGTACTTCTGGGCAGAATAAGAATTCCGCATAGAGCCGGATAACCAGGTTTGCCAGATCTGCATACGACCCGTGTGGGGTCGGCTATAATTATTCTTGGTGCAACTCAGATTCGGATTAGAATCTTGCATCGGATTGGGCAATCAGATGATGTAGAGTTCAATAAATAAAACTTTAAATGTAAAAAATGCACACTGAAAATAAAAATATAGATACGGATGTATTGAAAATGATAATAAAAGTAAGTATTTCAATAATACAAAATTCGAATATGCAAATGTTTTTTTTTTTTTTTTTTTTTTTTTTTTAATTGTCTTCTACTTCTATTTGTATACTTTAACCAATAAAAATGTTGACAATACTTAAAATTATGCTATTTTGATGTTAAGCGTTTATGCCTTGAAATGTCCATTTTGCCAATATTTCACAATGGTGTTTAGATATGAGTGAATTGTTTAATTAATGAAAATATAAGTACACATTTTGAAATAAATACACTTACATTAGGAGTTCAATTAAGATATAGATATTCTTATTTTATTTGTGTGATATTATAAAAATTTAAAATAATGTACGTACTATCAAGCCTTAAATCATTTAGATTTAAAAGTTATACTAATAAAAGAAAGTTTCGCTCTGTGTGTGTGTGTGTGTCTGTCGGCGATGCGATGGCTAGCGAAATCTACCGCACGTAGAAGTTTGAAATTTTAGATGATGATAGTACAGGTCGTGATAAACTTGAGGCTCAGATTTTAGATTTATTTTTATAATTTACCGACATATTAATTAAAAACCAAAACAAATGTTCCTCAAAAACGCATTCTTTTTTGAGCGCGCGTGCCTGCGCAGTTAAAATGCTTCCTGAAGTTTCCCAGCACAGAAGAAAGGAAAGACCACAGACTTGAAAGAGAGAGTAGATTTTTTTTTTCTTTTTGCCCGTTTTTGTAAACGCGCGTCGATTAAACCTTTTGAAATTCGGAGAAATTGAAACATATTCTTAAATTTTATACTTTTTCTTTCGAACGTCGCAAACCACATAAAAAATACGAATTTTAAACTTAAATAATTTTTCAAGACCGTTCAATTTTGCCGTTTTAATTTTCTCCCCATCGCCGGCGCTCGAAACGGACTGAATTTCAGGGATACTGAAAAACTAAAAGAACTATCTTTAAGTGGAGACATTTTTCTCTACCACGGTGTAATTCCGTTTCAATAATGGGAATTTTTACCCTTTCGAAAAAATTTGAGACTGCAGGTCATTTAGCGTTTCCCGGAGACATACTTTTTTCTACGCTAAAAGTAACTAAAACTCGGTATTTCCACACAGTCTTTTTACACTTCTTAATATACCAGATTTACATCACCTATAAAAATCTCGAAACATTCGGAAGAATAGAATTATTAAAAAAATAAATTAAGATCTGCGAAATTTCCGCTCAGAACGCGAATACGCGGCTGACTTCTGCGTCACTTCGGATCATACTTTTACTGTTAAATATCTATTTTATTGCACGAAATTTTTACGTAGGCTTTAAAACCGTTATATTTATAACTGATAAAATTTTCAAAGCGTTCGGACAATGATAACTTTTTTTTAACTACTAAACGATCGGAAATGAACAAGAAAATCAGGATTTTTTGTTTTTTTTTGTTTTTTGTTTTTTGTTTTTGTAAAAGTGCTTGTATACAAGCGCTTTTACAACTAAAAAAAAAATTCACTATTTTTTTACGCAGGCTACGAAAACATATTTTTAACTGATAAAAATTTTGAAAAGTTTGGACAATAATGACTATTTTTTAAACATCTAATTGTACACGACGATCTCACTCCCTCTCTTTTATCGGCATATTTCAATATTACGCATCGGCACGGGAAATCAAAATATGCAAAAAAGAAAAATACGAAATCAGATGTACGTATTTTTTCTTTCCAACGGTACATTTCGTTTAAAAAATATGAATATTAACCCTTTGAAAAAAATTTTCTTTTAAGAAGTCACATTTGCGATTTCGTTTTTTTTTTTTTTTTCGCGAATTTTCTATAAGATTAACATTACGCACATTTTGAGTGAAAAAATAAACTTAATTTTATAGAATCGCAATGAAATTTTAATTTAATATTCTGAACTTTTAGCTTATGATCGAGTAAAATTCGGTTCAGAAATTGAGATTTAGGGATAAAAAAAAATCTGGGGTAAAACTGGGTTAACATTCGGCACTCTTATTTACATTTATAACATAAATTTATTTTTGCTCTAATGCTCTAAAATTTTAATACCTTAAACTAACCTTTTACTGGTTGTTTTAGTAAAATGAGATGTAACAGTAAAATAATCAGTTTGAAAAAAAAAATATCTCGTAGGATTTCGATGTGAAAATAAAAAAGGTAGAAGAAAAACACTGCTTTTTATAAATAAATATCAATATTTTAGCACGAAAATTATACACAGGATTCGAAAATATTATATTTATAACTCATAAAAATTTCAAAGAGTTTGAACAACAACTATTTTTTTTAATATTAAATGACCGGATGTAAAAAAAGAGAGAAGAAAACACTCATTAACTCCCGAAGGCAGTGAGGACTTCGTTATTAGGCTCGTATGGAGTTTTAGGTATATTTAAGGTTATTTCCACGGGTACGGGTAACGCCGGGAGGATCAACAAGAAAAATACAAAAGTATCAGCTAGTAAAAGCAAGTATCAACTAGTAAAACTATAAACTCAAAAAGCATTTTAATATATATTTTTACTAATATTCCATATGCATGCTTAAAATCGAATTATCAATAACAAATGCCTTTAATTAGTCTTATTTTTGATATGGTACGAAGTGCAGGTATTAACCATAATTTTTTAATATACAAATCATCCATTAATTAAAGTACAAACACAACTGAAAAAAAATCTTAACTGAATTGCTACTCTATTGCTTCAGCAATATTGCATTACATCTGCACAACTAATATTGGCTCATCTTGACAAATGAATTTTTAATGCACAAAATTGTCGCAATTATTGTAGATTTAGCAGAAAATTACTTCACAAAATCACCACTTACAACGAATTTTTGAAATCTTAAATCACACATTAATAGTAACTGTCGGATTCCCTCTAAGTCCACCCAACTTCAAAGAATAATCCGGTATTTTTAATATGCTGCTACCACCGATATGACTACGTGATATCGGTCACGTTACGAGAGGTATGTTGAGAAGAAAACGAACTCTTTCAATTAAACTTAAACTAACACTTTATTTACAATATTTACACTTAAAATCTCGGATATAGCTTATCCAGTTCAACATTAAATAAATATACAGACAATACTTTTTGTGTACTGCTAAGCTACGTTATTTAACTCAGATCAGAGATTACTATTAATCTCATGAACACTTTCTCTCTTCACTCCAACAGATCTCCTTCCAACACACGTGTCCGAGAGCTCATTCTCTCAACCACCTCCACACTTCACTCCCACGTTAAAACTAAACTCACTCTCCGATCCCCACCAGAGAGCCCTTTTGTAAACCGGGCTGGTCCCCTGTTCGTAGGGGTTGCTTGACTGCTCGCAATCCCCTATGATGGATCTTTCGTCTTAGATAATGTGTGAAATCTGTCTTATCTATGCACTTACAATCACAAAAGAAAAACGTCTTCCACTAGACTAAACATTCTTTCAACACAGATCATGTCACCCACCTTCTCGGATTAAGATTTCAGTTAAGAAAGGAACGGTAGCTTAAGACTTACAGTACACAGTAAATGCGCACACAATAAGATAATATCCCATAGCAATAGTTTTAAGCCTGCAGCTGCCAGGTAAAACCTTACACCCCCCACCTTAGCGGAAAATATGGCTTTTAGGGGCTAATTTTCCTCAAAACTATGTAATATCAGAGAAGAGTTCAACAGTTCCTTGGTAAGTTTCTTCGTTATTATAATTACATACACATTTCAAGGTGTCTGAAAATTACCTACTGACATCTCTAATGAACCATATACTAATGTGATAACTATATATATAAAAAAAATTACGCAATATGCTAATACACTTTTATAAACACAGGATGCAAATACAATTAGAAATACACCAAAAAATAAAGTTACTCTAGTATTTCAATGTCAGTCCTTAGGCTGATATTGCTGGAGGCGGTAGTGCTTTTTCCTTCCAGTCCTTCCTAGTTAACCTAATAGGTACAGCCCTTTCCGCAGTACACCCGCTTGAATGGCTAACTTCTGCCTCTGATGTCTTAATTAAATTTTTCTCTAACCAATCAGGCACTTGCCGGTCCAAGTCCTATTTGTACGTAATAAAGACATTGTACAATTTTTGTTTCATCTTAACCCTCTCCGGTTTACGACCAATCCGATTTTTCTCCGTTTCTACCAGTTGTATAGGACCCATAAATAATTCCTTATTTTTCCTCAAGATTGATTTCATGTCTCCAACTTGAATATTTGTTAGCCCTTTTATTTCAAATCCCTTCCTGTCTTTATTTTCCAGTTGTTCTCTGTCTAACAACAGATTTTTCCTACAGTCTTCAAGCTCCCCGTCACTATCAAAAATTCACTATCAATTCACATCAAAGAGTCACTATCAATTATTTTATTTTTGGCCATAAATTCTCTCATTTCATTTTGATACACCAGTTTCTTACTCCCGTCCACCAATTCAATTATATAGGAATGTTGATGTATTTTCTCCTTCTCCCTATCACTTCCATTCATTTTCCTCGTTAATCGACATTCTACTCATGATTCACAAAACGTTTTAGCTTCCTCTGCGTTATTTTCCCAATAAAATGAATGCTTGATTCTTTCTAACATTTTCATGACCGCGTGATGTTCTCCATATAAGGAAGTATGCGCTAATTTTAGAATTTCCCCCCTTCTAATTTTAGGTATTACTAATTGAGCTACAGTTTCGCCTACTAATTTCTCTTTATGATGCAATAACCCATTCACAATATAGTAGGACCCTCTGTCATTTTCAGCCAATTCCCAAGCTTTCTCTAAATCTTTACAATTCATTTGGGATTTCTGAAATACATTTGAACTACTTTCCGTAACTTGATCAGTCTTACTTTTCTCTCCCTCGGCTTTTTCCTTCTCATGACTTCGTAAATTTACCGATCTCGTTTCTACGACATAACGGTTATTCTTATCATTTCTAATACTTTCGCCTTCCTTCACTTTATCCCTACTATCTTCCTTAAATCCCCTTTCTACCGATTCTCTTAATGATTTCTCGTAGTTTAACCCTGACAATTCATTGGCCACATCAGGATATAAAATCACCTGTTCATTACTATTATCAATTATCGCGAAAAGTACATCCTGATGAATTACATTAGTTTGACAGCGTTTTGGAATAGCTAAAGGTAATTGAATTAATGGTGATTTAACTGCCTTACCGAATATCCTTGTAAATAGATGCTACCAGCCCCTCTTAGTTTCTCTGCTGGTACTAAATCTTTATAAACTACACTTATTTCGCAACCCAAATCCACTAATGCTTTTGCTATTTTCCCATTTACACTAACTTCCACTTTCTCGAGTTTATTTAACTTCTCTCCAATAACTTTAGTTCTCCAATCCCCTTTTGATCCGATTCTTGCCATGAACGCTCCCCTTGGTAATTCTTTGATTCCTCGCACTGAGACATTATTTATACTAGCCCTTGATTCTCGCCCCTTATTATTTTGATTACTTCCCTCATTATTTCCTTTTGTACAAAAACCTGGGTAATGACCTCGTAAACCACATTTGAAGCAGGTAGGCGTCGCATCGTTAGGTTTCTTATATTCCGGTTTTCTACCCGAAAATGGACTAACTTCATTATTCCCATTTTGTCTCCAATTGCTACTAAATCCCTCATCTTTTCCCCTTCTGGAATCTTCATTATTTACATACATTTCTTTACCTTTGTAACCCTTAGAAGTTACCGCATAAGAATTTTGTTTAGCATCGAAGAAATTATCACATTCCTTAGCGATTTTAGAAACTTCTAACCAATTATTCTGCTGAGTTAATCCAATATGCTTCGCGGTTTCCTCATCTAAAGTACTTAACAACTTATCCGTGACAATTAATTGATGAACCTTCTCATACGTATCTGTACCTCTAATCTTAAAATAATTTCCCCACGTTGCTATTAAACGCGATACAAATAATACATGAGTTTCATTTTGATTCCTTCTAGCCTTCTTGAAATTAACCAAACGCGACTTTGGTGTCGGCTCGTGTTCCCTTAGAACTAATTCCTTTAATTTCTCATAACTCTCAACTTGTTCCCTAGTAGTATAAATTAACAAATTATCGGCCTTATCTCCTAACATAGTTAATATAATTTCAGCCTGCTGGTTTTCCGGTACATTTTTCGTTTGGAATGCTCGTTCTAAACTGTTAAAAAACGGATTCCATCCCTCAGTCCCTTCTGGAACTTTGATAGACAAAGTTTTAACACTTTTAATCAATTTCTCTAGGCTACTCTCATGATTAGATTCTCCAGTCCCATTAGAGTTATTTGCCGAACTTTGAATTTTTAGCCTTTCCAACTCTAACTCATGTTCCAATCTCAATTTTTCAGCCTTTCTTCTCTATCTGACTTTTCTCGTTGTAACTTTTCCCCTCTTTCTAACTTTTCTCGTTGTAACTTTTCCTCCCTTTCTAAACTTTCTTGTTCTAACCGTTCCGTAACAATAGTGTTAGATAATTCGATAACGGCCCCTTCTTCATATTCGTCGCGCTCCACTATCTTTTTCTTAAGCTGAAACCTGGTATCATCTTCCGAGGCTTCAATCCTTAACTCTTCACATATCGTCTGAAGATCCACCTTTTTAAATTTTAGTAAGAAAGCAATACCTTCTACCGACAATTATTACCACCCTACAACAATACTTAAGCACAATATCAAATTAATACTTCCTCAAATCCTACCTTCATAAGTTACCTCCACATATTATACTATTTAACATATTTCAAATAAGTAATAATAAAATGATAAATTTCCTTAAACAATGGTACCCCACAATTTGCTTTCAATAACAAAGTAAAATAATTTCAATTTGATTACTATGCAATACCGATTTAAATTTATACAATTAAATAATAAAATACAATTTATAGAATAATACTAATACGTTGCAATTTGAATAAAAACACTGATGCCAATCACTAAATAGAGATATCCACCTAACAAAAATTTGCAGGAAATACACATAAATTCCAAAATTTAATCTCAATAAAATATTTCAATTTCCAAATTAGTTCTCCCATTAAATGGTAAAATCACAGAACTTTTTTTTTCTCTGGGCCTTAAATTCTGCCTTGAAGGTTATTTCAATTTAATTTAAATTCTACACCAATTTACCTTCCTCATTTACTATCAATATTTCTAACTTAAAACAATATCACTTAATTTAAATATTAATTTACTAATAGTTTAAATTTAAGAAATTTCAGTTATTACTGTCAACTATTAACACAATGCATTAATTTTAATCATTAATCTTATCCGTTTAAAAAAAATTACAAAATCAATTCTAGTAAACAATATTAGATCATTTTCTTAAAACAATAGTGTAAAATGGCTGTTAAGATATCATTTGATTTAGCCCAATTATTATATTGCACATAAATTATCATAAATTACCCATAACATTAACTTAAATTACCATCAATTATACACAATAAAAAACAGTAGGTTCGAGAATGTCAGTAGAGTAAAATTATCAAAACACCTTACCTCGTACTTTATCTGCTGGGGCAATTCTCTTCTCACTTTTAACCCGGGTAAATATTCCACTCTCGGGCAAAAATCACTGTAACTTGAATCACTATACACACAAACACTACACCCAAGCACTAGCACTAACACTACACACAGCACAAACACTTCCGCTGGACGATCCGGCATAAACTCTCTGTAACACGGCTAGCTGGCACTGGTCTACGACGATAGGGCACGAACACTTCCGCTGGACGATCCGGCATAAACTGTCTGTAACACGGCTAGCTGGCACTGGTCTTCGGTGATTCTATCCCGTCACTGCCACCATTTGTCGGATTTCTATTATCCAATCATCCATTAATTAAAGTAGAAACACAACTGAAAAAAAAATCTTAACTGAATTGCTACTCTATTGCTTCAGCAATATTGCATTTTATCTGCACAAATAATATTGGCTCATCTTGACAAATGAATTTTTAATGCGCAAAATTTTCACAATTATTGTAGATTTAGCAGAAAATTACTTCACAAAATCACCACTTACAACGAATTTTTGAAATCTTAAATCAAACATTAATAGTAACTGTCGGATTCCCTCTAAGTCCACCCAACTTCGAAGAATAATCCGGTATTTTTAATATGCTGCCACCACCGATATGACTAAGTGATATCGGTCACGTTACGAGAGGTATGTTGAGAAGAAAACGAACCCTTTCAACTAAACTTAAACTAACACTTTATATACAATATTTACACTTAAAAACTCGGATATAGTTCATCCGGTTCAACATTAAATAAATATACAGACAATACTTTCTGTGTACTGCTAAGCTACGTTATTTAACTCAGATCAGAGATTACTATTAATCTCATGAACACTTTCTCTCTTCACTCCAACAGATCTCCTTCCAACACACGTGTCCGAGAGCTCATTCTCTCAACCTTCTTCTCACTTCACTCCCACGTTAAAACTAAACTCACTCTCCGATCCCCACCAGAGAACCCTTTTGTGAACCGGGCTGGTCCCCTGTTCGTAGGGGTTGCTTGACAGCTCGTAATCCCCTTTGAAGGATCTTTCATCTTAGATAATGGGTGAAATCTGTCTTAT
The DNA here is from genome assembly GCA_963931845.1 of Maratus michaelseni. NCBI lineage: Eukaryota > Metazoa > Arthropoda > Arachnida > Araneae > Salticidae > Maratus > Maratus michaelseni. The sequence continues at coordinate 285,207,321 of OZ007586.1, forward strand.
CTATGCACTTACAATCACAAAAGAAAAACTTCTTCCACTAAACATTCTTTTAACACAGATCATGTCACCCACCTACTCGGATTAAGATTTCAGTTAAGAAAGGAACGGTAGCTTAAGACTTACAGTAAACAGTAAATACGCACACAATAAGATAATATCCCATAGCAATAGTTTTAAGCCTGCAGCTGCCAGGTAAAACCTGACAGTAACAAAATATAAATTATTTCTTATGGTGAATAACTATGAAAATTAAAACAAATAACGTATGTAATTGAATTCAAATTTGGTAATTATTATCAATAACACTTTATGTTTAGAATAGTTATTATTAATACACAGATTGAAGCGACCAATTTCCCAAACTGCATATATAAAACGATTTACAAAATTTAAGAAGAAATTTAATACCCTTGAAAAAAAAAATATTATTAAAAGTAATAAAGAACTTTATGTTTAAAACAATTACTATTAAATATACTATTAGTGAAGTGTACTATTTATGCCATGAAGTTAAAGGTCACCTGGTGATCTAGAGGTATAAGGCCAATGGCTATTACATGTTTTATGTTGCTTCGAATCCCGATTGAGTCGTGGGTGTCAGATTCCACGTTAATTGGAGGTTCTAGTCTGTTTAGAAAGATGTCTGTATCCCCAAAAATGTGTTCATAACATCAGTTGTCACCCAGCCCTTTTACGAGCACACCCAGCTAGGTACGTGGAAGGATATTTTGTTCTTCTAGTAAATATTGAGGATTAATACAATGTTAGAACATTTTAAATGTTCTATTTTTTGTAAATGTTATATTAATGCTTTGAAATATTTCTAAATAATTATACATAATTCCTAAATAAATTACTGCTTCATATTTCAAAAATAAGATTGCAAAATTTTTTTGTTGGAATGTTCATAATTAAATTGTATTAAATTATAACATATTTGTGTAATTCTGTATGGAAAATAATTTAGTTATTTAATCATAGTTTGTTGTTGCTTAGACTAAGATAAAATATCATCAAATATAATAGCTTTTAAATGTATTGTTTGCAATATGTGTCTTCTTCACATTCTTAAATTATATACAAATTTTGAAAGTTTAAGAACAAATAAAAATTATTCATGTTATATAGTCAAACAAACAACCTTAATAGCAGTTGTTATTCATTTATGAAATAATCACAAAATAAAATAATTCTTTGAAATTTAATGTAAAATTATTGAATGTTTTGTGAAACCACCAGAATGCACGAATTTCGAAACATAGTCATCAAAAGATATGTGTATAACTATAACTGAGTTATGCCTAAATATAAACATAAACATATGAAACTTCTTTTTACAACAGAAAAATATTTACAATATGTAAATATTTTTCTTAATTACCTAATTGTTCTGCTTAAATATAAACATAAACATGTTCATATGAAACTCCTTTTGCCATAGAAAAATATTTACGATATGTAAACAATTAAGGAAACGCATCAGTTTTTACAACTTGATCTTTTTCGCTGGAGAAGAAATGAGATTAACATGTCGAAAGAAAATATTTTCTTCTGGAAAAAAAATAGAAGTTGCTTGAAGGCCGTTATCATATTTATATGCGAACAAAATATGAAATTTCAAGAAATAACTTTATAGTTTGATACTTCAAATCAAATTAATTAATTTCTTAAATTACAAAGTTTTAATAATTATTAAAGGAAAATCAAACATTCATTAATTTATGTCATAGTGATCTTATAAACTGATTAACAACTGCTATTAAGATTATTTCAACTTAATTATAGAATAACATGAATGTTTTTCATTGCTTCTAAAATAATTTTTAAAAAAGTATGTTTTTGAAGACAACTATTGCAAACTTTACATATAAAGTTTAATAAATCACCAGACAATTTTAGTAACAACAAACTATGAATAAATAAATAATTGATTTCCAAATAGATATTTAAAAAATAAGTAACAATTTTATTATGCATTCCATTTATTAAAAAAAAAAAAAAATGTATTTTCTGTTGCAGTGTAAAACAGAAATTTATTTAGGAATTATATAGCAATTTCAAACATTTAAAAGCATTGCTATGAAAATTTATATTTAATGTAAATGAAGCATGGAAAATTAAACGAAGAAAAACATCAGCGGTTCATATTGAGAATTTCACAGTTAAATAAATATGTAGAATATCTTTTAAGGTTAAAAAATATTAAAAAAGTATAGAAAATCATAAAGAATAAGTTTAGTTAAGAGTCGCTTAGTTCTGCAAGTTTTAGATGTGGAAATGATAGTTTCATTCGGACTTTATCCTTTCCTTCCTTTTATCACTTTCTCTTTTTAGGGTTTCGTTCATCTCACGAAACCCTATTCGTCTCACTTCTCTGTCTGTCTGTCTGTCCGCCGCAACGTTCGTACTCGGAAACTGTATGAGTTAGAGACTTGATTTCTGTGTACTTACAGCTGAATACCTGCTGTTACACGACCAATAATAAAATTTTGAATACGAAGGATATTAGCGGAGATATTAATTAAAAACTGATTAAAGAAACTTAAAAGTACATTCTCGCTTAGACTCCTTGTATAAGATACGGATTTAAAAAATGGTATACATACGCAAAATCACATTACATTTAAGAAATTAGAAAAATCGAAAAAATGGACCCTTAATTTTTACTTTTTTTCGCGAAAAAACATTTAAATATAAATTGAAATTATTTTACACAGGGTAGCGTTATTTCGAATTGTATAGAGAAGTTCTGGGCCCTCTAACAAGGCTCAGCAGGCACGAGGCCCTGGACAGCCTTCCCGTTTGCCCGATGGTTGCGCCGGCCCTGATCATATACAGGGTCTGACCATTTCTGTTCGGGACCGGGGCACACAGGCCAAGTCACCAGCCCCCACCCTTTCACAGGAAAATTCATGCATTGTATAATAAACATGCCGTACAGCTTTACATGCATTTTAAAATTTAAATTATAGCTTTTCAAAAAGAATATATTGCAGACACATATAAAAATGGATTAAAAATTATATGAAGGTAAAGTCTTCTGCACTATATGCTATTTAGTGTACATAAATCTTTAAGTGTAAATAAATCTTTAAACATGTTTAATGTAATAAAAGTTCTTCTCCGAATTTCTAAGTTTATATTACAATTCATTGTCGTTAGTAAAGAACAGTAAGTTTAGTTTACATGACTGGGAAAATTTTTTTCTATGAATTATAAATGGAAATTTATTTTAGTGTGTATTTTCAGATAACCCTTTAACGGACATTGGTTTCCCGATGAAACCACAAAATTTTAATTACGAAATTCAACAATGACAGCAGAATTTTAATAGAAATGTTTTCCATTTATTATGTATGTGAAATATCGCTTTTTTGTTTTATATAAATAAATTTGTTCATAATTTCCGGTGTCAGTCATTTATTTCAACATTTTAGCAATTGAAGTGCTTTATCCGTTAAAGGGATAATAGAGGAAGAAATGGAAGAATCACAGTGTTCAGAAAATAAACTCTGTGGGAAGATTAAATTTTATATTTTTCACATTTTAAATTCCCATCTAAATCGCATTTAAATTTCAAAACCCGGTTGGGAGAGAGGGGTGATTTCTTAACTGTACTTTTAGTGTTCAATTATTTTAAGTTATTCCAAAAGAATAATTTTACGGTGTTTAACTTAATAAAGCCTAGCGTTGCATTAATACAATATTGTAGCTAAATTCAGTAATACCTGTTACCAGATTATGATTTTGTTCTTTGCACACCAGTATTTCTGAAGAGAAAATTTCGCTTTCTTTGATGACCAAAAACTCCTCGATAAAATAAGACAAAAATTTCTATTCTAAAAAAGCGGTATGAAATGTAATATTTCCAATTTTCAAGAGTAAAATAATTGTGGCGTTAATAAGTTAAAATCGGCAAAAAGAAAATTTAGTCAGCTAAATTTCAATATCCAGGGAGCACTTTTTCATTTAATGGAAATATGCTGGTAACAATTGAATTGAAAATTTATATAATGCATATCTCCCTTCCCCACATAAATAATAAAGTTGTACAATCTTAACCACTATCTCAAATTGACCAAATCTATCCAAAATCCAGTTAAAAGATTTCAATTTTCTCAGCAACAAATTAATGAATCCTATAAAATATCAACACGCGTCCGAATTATTCGATGACTTGCATTTAAAATAACCCTCTCATGTGGTCTGGATGGCGAAGTGGATAAGGCAATGGACTTGTAAATAGTAAGACTCGGATTCTATGCTGGCTATGGGTAAAAGCGTAAATTTAGTTTATCCTCACACAATCGTAAATAGAACCAGATATGTCAGCACTAGCGCTTTTTTTCAATTTTTCTCTAACTGTTGTTTACCCGGGTAAAAAATATGGCTATATTACTTACACGATATTACTTATTATCACTTACAAGCGACTGAAAAATGAAGACACTATAAAGTGTCTCTTTTTTTAACCATCCGCTTCAGACACTTATATGTCTGGATTTCAGACATTTCAGTTTACAGCGTTGCTACAAATAGTGAAATGTTTCGCGTTTGACCCCTGGCATACGAAAGCACCAAATAAACTTTTTGGCATTGTTGGCGGGCAATCTAAGAAAATATACTGAATGTAAAAAATCCTTTAGAGTTTTCAATTAAAAACTTTTTTATCGAAGTTTTGTACACCGGATATGTCGGTCTGTATGTCGGGAATCTTTGACCAGGGTATCCCGGGTTTAATTTCCTGTTATATATAATACAAATGTATTTATCATCAATGCAATATAAATAATTTATGCGGTTTGCTTTAAAGCTTGTGCTTAATTAACAGAGTTTATTTATAAAAAATTATGCTCGGGCGCATGTGTATGCGGAGATGCACGTAAACCGAACGAGTTTTGATTATGGTATGAATCTATGTGTTCTACACAACTAAAGTGAAAGAAATGTGTAACAGAAGAATTTGAAGCTTACAAATGAAGGGTTAATTTTAAAATTATTTTTATATTTGTAAAACTGCATGTTTTCGTCTTTTTAAATGTAAGCCTCACTTAAGGACATTACTTTTACGTGTTGCATTATTTAACAAAAGATATTCTGTACTTATGTTTATATTACAAATGGGTATATATCATAATGATACTATTTAAAACGCATGTATTTATATGCATAGTGCATTGGTTGTATAAATGTGAATATTGTGTATAGTATTGAGAAATAATGTTACAAATAAAATGCAAAAGAAACACTCGTGGCATAGCTACAAATTTCCAAATGACGTGAATTCACATCAGCAGCCGCGAATTGTGTTAAAATGTTAATAATATTTGAATGATTAATATATCTTTATAGTATAGTAGCGTTCGTAGCAATCATTTTAATTAATTAACACAAATATTTTTGGATGTGAATCGTTCTACATTAGTAACTAATTTTTTATCAATAAAAGTAAAAAGAAAGAAATGTAATATTATCTAACGGTTTGAGGACTGTAATATAATATTCTTGTTTTAGCGAGTGATAAAAATCTTAGAATAGGAAAGCCATAATAATTAGATGCAACAATAATACCAATTGTTCTAACCAAATAAAAAGTCTTGATGTAGACGTCGGAGATATCATATACATCTAACCCTTTTCAGATATTCACAAATATACTCCCATTCATGGATTTTATTTTGTGCAAAATGTTACATATACAACTTTAAAAGTCAGAAGCATAATAATAATAGTAATAATACTTTTAAACAACCAGTAAGTTTCCTAATTTTAGATTATGGAAGTTAAAAACGTATAGCTTAAATAAGAAAAAAAACTGAATTGTGAAAACTGTTTACACAAATTATAGATTTAAAAGTTTTTTAATTATATTAAATTACTTACACACCTTTGTTTTGGTTATCCAACTGTTTTACAGGGGGATCGTAGGAAGAATAAAATTCAAAATTAAGAGCAATTAATTAATAAAAGAACAAAAAGTAACCAGTAAAGCTAAAAAGTAACCAGTTAACAACGAAGGAATTATAAAAAGCACCTCGCAAAGTTACCCAGTTACCATTTGACTATAATTACACGAATTTATATTGAAATAAAGTTTAAATATATTGCTCGGTATAAGAGCGTCCTTTGTCTTGTTGTTAAAAGAATAAAATGGCGCCTTTTCCACAGATGCTTTTCTCATTGTTCATAAGTTTACTTGAGCAGATGATTGAATATTCGAATTTAATTTTCACGACTGGATTTATTTTTTAATGAATAAATAATATATATTTTTTAAACATATGTCATTGCATTTCAAAATATATGTATATATTACAAATGATGTATATTCAATAACTAACTCGTATTTTTTCATCAATTTTAAGGAGTTATATAATAGATTCCTTTCAATTTAATAATAACTACACACGTATATATATATAATAATTATGTGTTACTATTAAACGATTCCATATTAATAAACTTATTCCGAGAATTAGTTCTTGTTTTTCTTTTAATTAAAATTGCATGAATGCTATCATATTTTTGTAATAATGTACGCGGTGTAATAGAAAATATTCGCCTTATATAAACTGTTTTTTTAAATGTTTCTTCTCACTTTCAAAGATTTTTAAAATTCACATTTTGCTCACAATGAGACTTCACAATATCAACGTTTTTTGTCACAATGTGACTTCACAATCTGGTGCATTTTTTGTCACAGTCTTCATGTGACGTACGTGACTTGTACTAACGTCACTGTGTCGTCAAAAAAATTAAAAAATATATCAGAACAATATATTATACAATGAAATGATTTCCAGTATTTCTCACAGATATGACGTAACTTCAAAATGTGGTGCACCTCCATGGAGGGCACCTTCCCCCCCTAGGGCCTATATCCCTCGAATAGATAATCGGCCGTCAAAAAATCAACCAACAACAATATGGTGCATATTTGGTCACAGTCTTCATGTGACGTACGTGACATGTACTGACGTCACAAAAATTAAAAATAGTATCAGAACAGTAAATTATACAATGAATAACATGTTAATCAAATTTTAATTGCTTAATAGGCATATAGCCAACATAGTGAAAAAGTACCCAAGCCGGGACTCGAACCCAGATTATCAGTATAGCGAATTGACGTTCTACCAACTGATCCACTTGGGAACGATACTCAGCGTAGAACTTTCTCATTATAACATGTTGTCAAGGCTACAAACGCAGCACAAGATGGAATATTTTTCGTGAGCCACCAACCCTGGGGCAAACACGAAATCAAAGAAAATCTAGCATTGATAATAGAATAAATATGATTAATATTATGATAATTATTATGAATGCAAGGCGTGTGAAATTTTCTATGGAAAAATTTCCAATGTATTAAATATGAATAACATGTTTTCCAGTATTTTAGTCTTTTTTTTAAGTTTTCGGAGAAGTTCACATTTCAGTCACAATATGACGTCACTAAACGATGGCCTGTTTGTCACAGAAGTGATGTGACCACCGTCACTTGCCGTGACGTCACAGTGTCGTCACAGTCAATATACATGCTATACGGGTAAAGTCTCACAGTCTAAAGTCTGGCTTGTTTAAGAGGTTTCTTATTGAAGCTATGTTTCGTTTTGAAGAGAAATTAGTAAGCCTCTTCATTTGTTGTTGTTTTTTAGCTTTTCAAGCTCTTAATTTATTTATATAATAGACTTGAAGATAAATTATGAAATAGTATATAAATGAAAAACATCATATCTTTTAAAATTTATAAGTATACAATTCAAGATATAATTCATTTATAATATAACAAGTAGATAAAAGAATAAAAGATTTATAATTAGATAAAATTTATAATTCTATAAATTTATACTTATAAAAATAAATATAGAAGTTTTTCTATCTGACTGTCTGTCTCCATGTGTATATATATGCGTGTGTGTGTGTGTGTGGCGTTCTGAAAAGAACTCGTCACGCAGGCATACAAGTTTTGACCAGAAGGTGCATGCATGTCTGAAGTTATGCGCCTCGAAGCCAGTTTTTTTATAATTAGCCGAGTTATTAATTAAAAGCCAAAATGAACATCGCAAAATGGCGAGTATCATTCGTTCAGCCGATTGTGCCTGCCCTTTTATGGATTTCCTCGGTTTTTCACGCAGACGAAAGCGAAAAGTTAGGTTTTTTTCAGCATTTTGTAATCGCGGTCACCGGATTCCTCGTACAGTTAAAAATAATAAAAAAATGGAATATCCGAAAAGTTTTGCCTTACTAACTTTTGTATTACTATCTAGGTTCCTATGGAATCTTTCGTTAAATATATATATATATATATATATATATATTGATATTTACTGTTTCAAAAAATTTTTTTACTGGACCTCAGTTCGCGTCAGCATCACGTTTACAGTTTTTCTGCAATTTGAAACTATCGATTCTGCTTCCCGGACGAAAGTACAAAATTAGAAAAAATATCAACTTATTTTGGGCAACCTTTCCCTTTCTAACGGTGTAATTTTTTTTTAAAGAAAATATTGATATTTACTGTTTCATAAGATATTTTCCGAATTTCGTTCCATGTTGGTTTATGGGTTTTCCGATTTTTTTCAAGTTTTCTATTTTTTCTACATTTTAAAACTGCCGTATTTGCTTTCCGAATAGAAATATATATATATATATATATATATATATATATATATATATATATATAAACACAAATTTATTCAGCGTAATTTTCCGGTTCTGGTGTTATCTTTTGTTTCGAAAATTATTAATATTTACTTTTCAAAAAAATTATTTCTCAAAGGTGAATCCGCGTTCATTTTCAACTTTTTCGTTTCTTCACCAGTTTTAAAATGCCATCATTTTTTTGCGGACAAAACAAATAATAAATAAATAAATAAATAAATAAATAAAATAAATATATAAGTAAAATTAAAAATATTTACTTGTTTCTGGTACTTCTCCGTTTATGGCAATATCTTTGGTTTCATAATCTAGTGATATTTAATATTTCCAAAAAAAAAATATTTTCTTGAAGTCATTTCACAGATTCGCCACCGTTTTTTTTTTCACTCAGTTCCTTTGATGGTATCAAATATTTTCGGAAATTTTTCGTTTCTGTGCTGTCCGGGGAAACCTCTACATTTTCTACGCGTTTTTTTCTTTTAGTCCATCACTGTTAAAAATAAATCCGTCAATTCACGGTAAAACTACTGGCAGCAAAGTTGCCGGACTTTTTCCGTTCCGTTAGTACATTTTCCGTTTTGAAAGATAAAGGAAGGGTAATTTTTTTTTTTTTTTTTTTTTTTTTTTTTCTTATTTCTTATTTTTATTTATTTTTATTTTTAATTTTTATTTAATTTTTATAAACTCGGTTTTAAAAAATGACATCTCTATTTGTACTGCCATCTATTGATTATTACGGGAGTATTTAATATAATGGAAGAACATTTTCTGCCAGACCTGAGGATTGAACAGGGGACGTTAGCGGCTTGAGCCGAGTGCTTTACCGTAAGACCAGTGGATTCTTGCTAGAGTAAGAGTAGGAAACGATTATACGGGATGTCTTCAAATCGCAGCTTGGGACTTAAACAATTTGGGGTTTAGAAAACTGGTAATTTTGAAGTTAATTGCGGGGATATTTCGTAATGAGATGATGGTTGAAAACTATAGTATTAATAGAGGATAAAAACATGAATTATATATATTCTTAATTTGATTGTTAGATGTAAAATATAAATATTATATTTTGAATTAAATTCGATAATTTTTTTTTGCTTTTTTGCGAAAATCGATTTTTAATCAACTATTATGTATTTTTTAAATGTGTTCGTTTAGAATATATTTTCAGTGCGAGTGTTTATTATAACTTAAAAAAATAAATTGCGAATAATTTTAAAGGAATGAGTAATTCGAAAGCATTATTTTTGTTTGTTACTTTTTTAAATAGAATCGATTATTTTTCACTGAATTTAGCTATTATATATATATATATATATATATATATATATATATATATATATATATATATATATATATATATATATATATTAATCTGTTTGTTTAGAATATATTTTAAGTGCAAATACTTTTTTATAACTTTAAAAAATGAATTGCAAATAATATTAAAAGAATGGAAAGAAATAATTTTTGCTTTTTTAAATTCGAAAGCACTATTTTAAATAAACTTGAAATTTTAATTTATGGAATTTTTAGTTTTTCTATGCAGCAACATGTCAGTTTTTGAAACATTGAAAATAAACATGCAGCAGATAACGGAATATCTCCGTTGGCTGCTTTCTTATATGAGGAAATTTTCTGCTTTTAACTGAAAATGCCCTTTTGTCATGAAAAGGGACTTTTTCTGTGAAATTCAGGAAAAAAATACCCGTGAATTTCAGATTATTTTTAACAGTATACTGTAAAAAAAAAAAAAAAAAAAAATCCGTCAATTTACGGAAAAAGGACTGGCAGCAGAGTTGCCTTAATGTTTCCGTTTTTTGAGGAATGTTCCGTCTTTGTAGTCCATTAATGGCGCGATACAGACGCGAAGGAGTTGAAGCGAATGTGTGGCGATCAAAAATACTGCAATCCCATTGGATGATAGATTTTTACATTAATAATTCCGTATTTGAAACTCTGTAATCTTAAAAGTCTAAAAAGTGTACAATTTAGGGATACAGTTTATGCGCTTTTTGTGCACAATTCAGCTTGCAGTTTTTATGCATAAGTAGAGGTGCCAAATACGCTCGGATTTTGTGTACTTTTTTTGAAAACTTTTTCTAGCTGGGTAGCAACAGATATACGGGATGGATTCCATTTTTCTAACAAAACGGAAACTTTCTGATCAAAATTCACGGAAGACAACCTGTCTATAAACGAAAATGTTTAACAGTGCACTGACCAGGCCCCTACCTGCCGGGTTTATGGCCCAGCATAACGGGTTTTGATGTCTGACAGCGGAGTTTGCCTGATCGCCGCATGGCGAAAATCTACTTGACAGGCCACCAGGTCCTCCTCGTCATGGCTGCGGTGGTTCTTGTTACCTTCATGTCTTTCCTGTGTTGGCCATTTACTTGTTGATTTTAGTTGATTGGACTTGGCACCGCGCAGTACAGCCAAGTTAATGTATTAATTTTACTTTCATTGGCTGATTTCAAGTCTGTAATGTAAGTGACCTATTGGTATTTTTTATAAATTATTTCTTTAATATAGTTACAAAGAAAATAATCGTACGGATTTAGTCCCAGCTATAAGGTAAACATTATATTCCATTTCCAGAGAATTTGGCTGCATTCAATCCAAATACACGCTCACTGAATATTGGTTTAGCTTAAAAAATGACACCTATCATTCTGTGGCCGTGCTCTATCTTCCAAGAAAATCATTAAAAAATCAATCGTGGGAATAAAATACTTTTCATTATATTATTGGAGCCCCTTGTATTTTGCGTCCTTTTACAATAATCTTTTACAATATTATTATTATTATGATTTTAATGACGTACCTTTTATCAGTTTTCTATACAATCTGTGAGTGCTATTAAATCTGTTTCACTTAAAAGATTCTCTCCTCTTGAAATTTTCATTTCAATAATTTAATATACTAAATATCACAGTTACAGTCTTCTGAATATCATTGCTAAAGACAAACAAACAAAACTCTTTTATTAAAATAGGGTCTTAAATTGATTCGTATTTGGGTTCATCTGTATAAAACTATTCAAATGAATACCTTAAAATCTCGGTTCAATAATCTATTAAACTATAAAATTTCCGAAATGTTGTTTCGAGGTTATTGGCCCTATCTATTATATTACTGATACTTAAGAAAGGTTCAGTATTCAGTAAGCATATAGTAACAAATTAGAAATAAACACACTTTTAAAACAAGTGCGATTCATACTAATTAGCTTTTACAAAGAACAAAATTTAGTTAATGATATATTTTAAGTAAAAAAACAAACAAACAAACAAACAAAAAAAAACACGTAAATATATAAAGAGTGTTCAACCATTTCATTATGAGCCAAGACTCTGACGGCTGTTAGGTTAGATTTTGTAAGAGATACTACCTATTACATTCGTCCCTATGTTGGAATTTCTGAAAAATTTTTGTAGATCTACGCCGATCATGACTACTAGAACCCAAAAGCACCCCCAGTTCAAAATTTTATCTATCTATCTATCTATATAACTTTTTTATGGACACGATAACTTCCATAATTCTGCACAAATCTCTTCCAAAAGAATACATAAAATCAAGGGGCATAAAATCTCGGTCATGTTCGTTAATGGGCAAAATCGGTCCAAGGGGGGGGGGTGAAAAAAAACCAAGACTTCTTAATTATGATACATATCGAATCCGTTTAAAGTTATTATTACTTCTAGGAAAAGGGGCGAAAATTTATGTATCACAGAATTTTGATATATTTAAAAATTGCTTCAAGGGAGGAAGGGGGGGACAGGGGTTTAAGAAGAAAACAATTATAACTTCGTCAATTCACAAGATATCAAATCCAATTAAATTTATTATAAATCGTCTTAATATTATCTACAACTTTTATACTGACAAGTTTTTTATAGGATCAACTCTTACAGCAAAATAAATAAATAAATAAATAAAATAAATAAATAAATAAATACAAAAAAATCCTTGCTGGCTCCGCCTACAAACACATGTAGATTTCGATGTGGGCGGTTCCAACTTCAGCATTCTGGTAAAAATGTCATTTCTTCTGCATTTCCCAATAAACAGGTTCCCCCCCCCCCCCCAGTCTGCATCTTCGAAATCAACCTGTACCTGTAGCCGAGCCGTCAGGGATTTTTCTTTTGATATACATTTGTACCACAATTTACAAAGAAAATTTTTTGTGTTAGATTTTGCTTGACAATATCCTAATATAAGTGTAGGGCACAAATTTTTCTTCAAAAATTGGTTCGAATAGAATTTAAAAAAAACCCCTCTTGGATGACATATGTCCCAACCCCGTAATCAAACGGTTAAAACGACATTATAAAATATCTTTTGAATTCTTCATTATAGGCATAGTCGAAAAATAACTTTCCAAGAACTCAGAATATCGCTCTCAATACATAAAACTGTAGAAACATATAAATTGTTCTCAGATTTTTTATAAAAAATATCAGGGAAGAAAGCTTCAAAAAGAAAGGAAAAAAAGCAAAATCTCTGAGGAACTAACAAATAAAAGCTGGTATTGATCTAGTTCAAAATATGTAACTTCGCTTTGCCTCTGCCTATTTTACTGCGCGTTCTTAACTGTCTTAATAATGTTTTGATGCAAACAATAGCAGGACCCCATACTAACTAACTACACTCACATATTTTGAAATGTGTGCTGTAACCCTTTACAATAGTAATAAAATGCCTTATTTGCATAATTACGAAATAGAACAACGGCGAGTGTAGGTACATTTGCGAATATTTCGCCTATATGCATCAACATCGAGAAAAAAAAATAATAAATCGTCTTTATAAAAAGAAGAAAATAAAAGAAAGGTTTTGAAAATATTTCTACTAATTATTTTGTAAATATTCATTTTAAATCATTCTTCTAAATATTTTTTTTTATAATTTAACACGTCTACAATAGATGGCAGCACTGTAATATTATTAAACAAGAATTTAATAAAAATAATAAAAAGGTCTGTTTAAATCCATTGCTTGTATCTTTAAACAGAATTTTTTTTTTTTTTTTTTTTAAGAAAATTTTATAACATAAATTTCGTTTATAACTATATGTATTACCTTAAATCATCATAGCAACTACAAAATTTAGCTTTTGAATAGGGTACGCAGTTCGAAATGTCGGTTATATTTCCGAAAGTATAAGAAATTGGTTATACATTTGTGTAAACAATGCAATAAGTCAAGCGTTCAAGTTGCATGCACCTTAGAACTCTTTTGAATATAAAAAAATAATAATTTAGGATATTTATATAATGTAAAAGTAAATGAGTCATTTACCAGGGGTCGATGGAAGGTTTTTTATTTAGGACCCATTTTGTGAAACGTAAAAGTTATTTTTGTGAAATTTGTTACATTTTTGTTAAACTAACATTTTATAACGAAAGATGAAATCCAATTATTCAAATTTGAATCAAGCATTTATTAATACTAACTTTTTTAACCAAGATCTGCTAAATGGTCGTCAGGGATTTTTCTTTTTATATACAATCGTACCACAATTTACAAAGGAAATTTTTTGTGTTAGATTTCGCTTGACAATACCCTAATATAAAAATAGGGCACAAATTTTTCTTCAAAAATTGGTTCGAATAGAATAAAAAAAAAATAGCCTCTGGGATGACATATGTCCCAACCCCGTAACCAAAGAGTTAAAACAACATTATAAAAGATCTTTTGCGCTCTTCATTATAGGCATAGTCGCAAAAAATAACTTTCCAAGAACTGAGAATATGGCTCTCAATACATAAAACAATAGAAACATATAAATTATTCTCAAATTTTTTACAAAAAATATCAGGGAAGAAAACTTCAAAAAGAAAGGGAAAAAAGCAAAACCTCTGAGGAACTAACAAATAAAATCTGGTATTGATCTAGTTCAAAATATGTAACTTCGCTTTCGTCTCTGCCTATTTTACTGCGCGTTCTTAACTGGCTTAATAATGTTTTGATGCAAACAATAGCAGGACGCCATACTAACGAATTACACTCACATATGTTGAAATGTGTGCTGCAATCCTTTCTTTTGCAATAGTAATAAAATGCCTTTTTTGCATAATTACGAAATAGAACAACGCCAAGTGTAGGTACATTTGGGAATATTTCGCCTATATGCATCAACAGCGAGGGAAAAAAAAATAATAATAATAATAATAAATCGTCTTTATAAAAAGAAGAAAAGAAAAGAAAGGTTTTGAAAATATTTCTACTAATTATTTTGTAAATATTCATTTTAAATTAATCCTCTAAATAATTTTTTTATAATTTAACACGTCTACAATAGATGGCAGCACTGTAATATTATCAAACAAGAATTTAATAAAAATAATAAAAAGGTCTGATTAAATCCATTGCTCGTATCTTTAAACAGAATTAAAAAAAATAATAATAACATAAATTTTGATTATAACTATATGTATTACCTTAAATCATCAAAGTAACTACAAAATTTAGCTTTTGAATAGGGTACGCAGTTCGAAATGTCGGTTATATTTCCGAAAGTATAAGAAATTGGTTATACATTTGTGTAAACAATGCAATAAGTCAAGCGTTCAAGTTGCATGCACCTTAGAACTCTTTTGGATATAAAAAATAATAATTTAGGATATTTATATAATGTAAAAGTAAATGAGTCATTTAACAGGGGTCGATGGAGGATTTTTTATTTGGGACCCATTTTGTGAAACGTAAAAGTTATTTTTGTGAAATTTGTTACATTTTTGTTAAACTAACATTTTGTAACGAAAGATGAAATCCAATTATTCAAATTTGAATCAAGCATTTATTAATACTAACTTTTTTAATTAAGATCTGCTAAATGGTCGTCAGGGATTTTTCTTTTTATATACATTCGTACCACAATTTACAAAGGAAATTTTTTGTGTTAGATTTCGCTTGACAATATCCTAATATAAAAATAGGGCACAAAATATTCTTCAAAAATTGGTTCGAATAGAATTTTAAAAAATAACCTCTGGGACGACATATGTCCCAGCCCCGTAATCAAAGGGGTTAAAACGACATTATAAAAGACCTTTTGCGTTCTTCATTATAGGCATAGTCGAAAAAATAAATTTCCAAGAACTGAGAATATGGCTCTCAATACATAAAACTATAGAAACATATGAATTATTCTCAGATTTTTTACAAAAAATATCAGGAAAGAAAAACTTCAAAAAGAAAGGAAAAATAGCAAAACCTCTGAGTAACTAACAAATAAAAGCTGGTATTGATCTAGTTCAAAATATGTAACTTCGCTTTCGTCTCTGCCTATTTTACTGCGCGTTCTTAACTGGCTTAATAATGTTTTGATGCAAAGAATAGCAGGACCTCATACTAACTAACTACACTCATATATCTTCAAATGTGTGCTATAATCCTTTCCTTTACAATAGTAATATAATGCCAATATTTGCATAATTATGAAATAGAACAACGAAAAGTGTAGGTACATTGGGAATATTTCGCCTATATGCATCAACAGTGTGCAAAAAAAAATAAAAAATAATAGTTTACTAAATCGTCTTCATAAAAAAAGAAAAAGAAGAAAAGAAAAGATAGCTTTTGAAAATATTTCTACTAATTATTTTGTAAATATTCATTTTAAATTACTCCTCTAAAGAATTTTTTTATAATTTAACACGTCTACAATAGACGGCAGCACTGTAATATTATTAAACAAGAATTTATTAATAATGTCTGATTAAATTCATCGCTCGTATCTTTAAACAGAATTTTTTTTTTTTAAGAAATTTTTTTAACATTTTGTATAACATTTTGTGAAACGTAAAAGTTATTCTTGTGAAATTTATTATATTTTGGTTAAATTAACATTTTGTAACAAAAGATGAAATCCAATTATTCAAATTTGAATCAAGCTTTTATACTAACTTCTTTAATTAATTTCTGCTATAGTTTTCTTTTCTGATGAACTTGTTTTGTTTACAAATGACACATTTAGAAAACCTAACAAAATAAAAATTATAATAAAAATAATTAATTAACTGTACGTTTTTATAGAATAGAGTTTTTTAAATTATTTTATGCTTATTTTATTAAGAGGAATTTTGTGAAGGGTGGTTTTCTTAATATTCAACAATGACAAACTGTCTTCAGTTTATGGTACTATGAAATAAAACAGAGTTTATTTGTTGGATTGTGAGGGATTTAAGTATTAATAACCTTAAGACAATAATAATAAAAAATAGATATATTTATATTTTTCAATGAATAATACATTATCTGCAGATTACTTTACAGGATGCATTATAGTGTTTTCATAAACTATATCTGAAGTTATTCTGACGTTATCTACTGCTGAAATTCGAGATAATTTGAAATGTGAAGTGAAAATGGGAAATCAATAAAAATAAAAACAATTTCAGCATATTTGTACCAATGTATATTGTACTATTCTAGAGGAACATCAAAGTTTCTCATTTCTAGATAAATGATGGCTAAATATGATTTGATATAAAAACATACTTGCAAACATCCGGCTTTTTTAAAATCAGAAATACATATAACAAATTATACCACCTTGTAACAATACACTTATTTTAATTGCTAAAAGGCATAAAATAAAAACTTTATAAACACTAAAATAAGTTATATTAGCCTGTTGACATGTTTCAGAATTTATTTTAGAATCAGAGTATATTAAAACAAATATTCTTATTTGTTTTGATAATGGCTCCGAGGGAGTTGAAACATGTCAACAGTCTAATAAAACTTATTTTGCCGTTTATAAAGATTTATTTTACTCCTTTTAGTAATTAAAAGAAGTACAGAAAAGCATACTTTAAACTAGACCATTTTTAGGGTTTCGTTCATCTCACGAAACCCTATTGCTCCCGCTTCGTTGTCTGTCTGTCACAGAGCCATTCTCGAAAACTATGTAACTTACAGAGTTGAAACTTCGTGTATAAATCAGAATATCAGCTGTAAAGAGCTGAAAATATTAAAATTTGATAAATTCGTATTATTTTATAAATAGAGATAAAAAACCAAAATTCTAATAGCCTTTTACTATTAAATTTAAACATTTTTCGTTATCATATCAGATGCCAAAAATTTTAAATCGACGATGAAATTCTTTCCACAATAATTAATTTTCTATCAGACGATTTTCACGTGAAAAATGAAAATGAAATAAAAAGTTTCACCCATTGAAAAAAAGATAAATATGAAATAAAATTGATTGACATCATAGTGGTAAATAAAACAGAAAATATCTAAGATTTCTCAATAATACAAGGAGTATGAGTATGTGGATGTACACAAAGCAGATTAATATCACGTCATTAGAGAATTAAAAAGAAAATCTGACGTCCTATTGGAAGTTTAACGAATTTTTCAGATGTTTGAGAATAATACAAAGCGAGTATCAATATGAATAATAGAGAATAGTAAATATATGAGTTTGAGGAATGTATATTGAATCATGATAAAAACCCGATTATGGAAATATTCGCATATTTTAACATTTTGAAGGAGTCCAACATGTTTAATTTTGAAATTATATATTTTTTAACTATCGCATTTAGTCCGTATGACGGATATTATTATGACAGAATATAATAGCGGGTTTCGCCCGCTATCTGGCTGGTTTAGATTTTCGAAAAAAACGGAAAAATAGACTGGTAAATTTTTCCTTTATAAAAAACATGACTTTTTTTTTTGTTGTTGTTGCTAAATTATATTTATTTGAATTTATTAAAGAAAGGATAAAGTGTTTTGAAAGGAATATTAAACGAAACCCTTTGTGCGATCTTCGATCACACTTACCCACTTGTTTTTTAATTAAACGTGTCCTGCTTCTATGGGATAGTCATTTGAAACCTACTTAATTTAATTCATTAAATAAATTACTTGTTCGAAGTGTATTTTATATTTAAAAACTGGAGTTTGGCATGTAAGTAAAAAGAAAAATTTTACATTTTGAAAATCATCTAACGTAAAACGATTTTAGTTTGTCTCTTAAGAAAGCAGGTTTTTAGCCCGTATTTTTTTTTTTTTTTTTTTTTAAGAAAAGTAATAAAATTTTATACTAATATATGAATTAAAATATATTGTTTCATTAATTACTCTAATGTATTTTGATGCACTGTTCTCATTTTAAATATCATGAATATTAGAACCGTTTTGGATGGTCTTACTTTCTTTTTTTTTTCCAATCACTTAAAAAAAAATCAATTTCTGATATTAGAAGTAAAAATGTACGTACTAAAGGTGTATTCAGGGTTGGGTTGATTATTGACGGCCAATTATCTACACTTGGGATATAGGCCCGGGGGGAGTGCCCTTCGTGGGGGTCTTTCTAAGGGAACCTCACGGCTCGAAGAAAACCACGAAAACTCCGAACGATTAGGCCGATGGGCGCGGTTGGGTTCGAACCCAGCTCCTCCCGTCTACCAGCTTCGAGAGCAGAACCTCTCAGCCACTGGTGGGGCTTTAAAGGTGTATTCAGAATGAATTATTTCGGTTTGTATTTACCGACTGTTATTACTATCTTGTTTAATTTTTTGCAATGAACCTGATTAAAACAATATAAGCTGATTTTGATACAAACTGTTAATAATAAAATGAAACTTCAAATTATATTTCTGCTGTTATTTGATTGAATTTATAGAATACGAATATTCATTCATCAATAGTTATTAAAGTTTATAATTTGCTACTTTAAAATATATATATTTGATTTTTTAGCTAATAGATATATTGCAATTTTAATTAATTTATTTTTTGTAGATCTGTACACATTAAGTATGACTCATGCTTCAAAATTTGACTGAAACTACTATATATTTTGAGAGTACATCATATTGAAACTTATTTAGTTTACTTTTTGTTGTTGTTGTTTGTGTCTGTGGAGAGGGGAGGTGTCATGGAATTATAAGTGTCTCCAGATATTTATATTTTTACAATGAACTTTTATTTTTTACATCTGGTTGTGAGTCTTTATTTACAAAATAAGGGCAGACAACTAAAATTTTACAATTATATCTTAATTAAAATATTAAATATTATTTGTTAAATGTTGGATTTATAGAGATCATAGGGGCTGACTACGAGGGGTGGACAAAGGGGCACGTGCTCTCTCTGGAAATTTGCAGAGGAGGATTCACCCCTCACCACCTAAAAATACAAGGTGAGCATAAAGTCTCTCGCTGATTCAGAAAAAAAATGCGCATAAACAATTATATTGAGACATGTTTTTATTTTTGTAAGTTGTAAAAAGAGTAATAGAGTTTTTAATAGTATGATAGTTTTTACACAATGATTTTCTGTAATCATGGAAAGACATTATTGCCACTCTCTATAAAATAAATAATTTTGAAGGCTTTACCTTCAGCTATTTGGTTGACTTCTGTGACCTCCATGATTGGCTGCTCCCCACCTCCCCATCACTGAAATCTTTAAAAGTTAGCGCCTCTGAAACAAGTACAAATTAATGTAAACAGATCTTATCAGGGAGTTTGATCTATTTTATTAAACTACATAAGAATCAATATTTAGACATTTTTTAAATAAAATCCTAATTATTGCCTGTTTAATGTGTATGGTTACAGAATGAAAATACATATTGTTACATAAGAAAAATAGAGTAGTTATAAGATTCTGATTAATGTTCTTCTGCCATAAGGGTAATTTCCAATTCACATTAAAAAGCCCTTATGATAAATTACCCAGATAAATTAATATTTTTTGTTTTGATGAAGGGTAGTTATCAAATTTCTTATTAAATATCATTGAATATAGGTAGGTATTATGACATTTACAGAACTCCATTATTTCAATGTGTAAACTGCTATTATATAAAGATAATAAAACTGTATTCTTCATTGATATATTTGCACAATAGTACTCACGAAAATATTGTTATTATGCATGTGTCAGACTTCATTTATCATTTAAAAATTCTCATTATAAAATCAGCAGGAATATTTAAATTTAAACTTGGTTAATATAATAAGGTTTGTTTTTGTTTATTTATATTTTTCTTGATATTATTCATTAACTTATTTTTCATGAATGAAAAAATAAATTACAAATAATTAAATTTAAACTTATGCATCTTTAAACTATTGAAAGGTATATATATATATATATATTTAATATTTACATGATAAATAATTAATGAATTATTATTTACTAGAAACATATTGTTTTATCCTCATGATAAAATTCTTTAATTCTAATAGAGCACATGTTGATTTCTAATCACTGAAGATAATTGTTAAATTTTGCAAATTTGGAATACATCAAAAAGTTACTTTTAAATAAATAAAAGAAAGATAATTATTATAAATAATTAAATTATATTTGTATTACAGAATGCAAAATTTGTGTATATCCAAAAACATTAATAACATTTTTACGATTCAGAGAAGTAAATTTTGAAACTTATTTAGCTGAATCATTTTACTCTGAAGATATGTGGAATTCTATTATTAATCAATTATTGATTTATAGTATTATGTTATAGCACTACAGACTGCAAAATGTAACTAATTTCATCTCAAAGACTTGCTGGAAGGGGGAGGGAGATTTAATATATTGATTAATAAGTTTTCTTAATAGTACTAAAGAAATTAATATGTAAATTTCGATTTAAAAAATAAAAAATAAGCTTGGAAATATTGTAATGTATAAGATTTAGCATTTTATGTCAATCTACTGTTAATCATGATTAACAGTTTTTCTTCATCTAATGTAAAATACTTGCACTCAGAAATATGAGTTTTTTAAACAGTTAAATTTGAACCAACAAAATTCATAGATTGAAATAGTGAAACTAATATGATGTAAAACAAGAATTTAAAATGGATGAGAAAAATTCCAAACAGACATCGAATAAAAACTATTAGAACACTTCGTCGCAAACTATTATATAAATGATGACTTTTCATTAAAAAAGAGAAATGTGTTAGGAGAAATTCATTAATTATGTATGAGCATGGCATTTTATCTCTACAGTAATTTCTAATATCACACAATAATTTAAAAAAAGCTATTATCGATTATATATTTTACTATGCAAACACAATTCCAATAACTTAGCTACCCAGAATACAAATGATTTTGAAAAATTTAGACAAAGAATTACATTAGGATGGTAAAGTCTTGGAATAAAGCTAAAATTTAATTCCATTAAATAAAATTGCTTTATATTATTAAGGACTTTCAGCATCCACCAAAATTGAATTTTCAATATTTCATAGTGTCATGGGAGATATATGAATATCAAATGTTTATGTTAATTATTACTATTATTCCTGATTTTCGGGAACTACTGTACATGGAAATCCTATTCCTTAAATGGATTCCGTATATGCAAGTATTTTGGTGATTTATTTTGGTCGACATAATATAATCTGTGAAAAAAACTTGTCATGATAGTCTACATAAATTTATTAAAGTAATATTCATTTAATTATCTCGTAATATTACATTAATTCATTCCGTTGTTCTTTGTTTACAGTTGGGTTTCCTAGATGGCAGCACCTGAAAGAAAGCACTGTTATAGAATTTGGAGTTGTTATATTGTATTGTAATATAATTTTTTTTCAGGAATGAAGAAGAATTTTCGCTTATAGTAAGTACCCCGGGCCGAAACTAAGGGAAAAGAGGTAGAGGGGCATGTGTCCTGGGCGCCAGAACTGAAAGCGAAGGGGGCGCCAAATGAACAAATGGTTTGTCGTTTGATATTTAAAAAAAAAAAAAAAAAAAATGTGGGTAAAAATGTTTAGCAGCTGGAAAATCTAAAAGAAAAACTGAGCCCAGCGCATTAAAATTGACAAATAGATAAAAATATTAATGACGTGGGGTGACTGTCCGGGACTCTAAAAACTAAGGGTTGAAAAATACGCAATTTTAAAAATATTTTTTTTTACTACATTACATTTTTTATATCTAGATCCAGTCTTAGAGGGGGCGATGTGGGGCGATTGCCTGGGACACTAAACACTAGAGGTGGGGGAGAAAATTCATACAATAAAATAGTTCGTAAAAACTTTAATAGTTTCTTTTCTTTTGTTTTAAGTCACTATTATAAGTTAGTGTTAGGTTCAGCAAAGCATCTAAACATATCAGTCTATTAATAGAAAGAGCAGTATAAGTGATAGTTCCATGAAACTGGCTGTAGATAGCCCACAGAGATATTTTACGGTATTGGAATTCATTGTTATACTTACGGAAAATTCTTGTTTTTCAATTAAGACGGTGCGACTCATATCACTATGACTTTAAACGCTTGCTTAAATGTAATGTAATACTACAACTACAGTAAAATATGTGAAAATGGAAATCTCCATGTAACAGAATCCTGTCTTAAATGAAAAAAACTACATTGTCCTAACAGAAAGAATATCAACAATTACACATGCTAAGAAGGAATGTGTATAAAGCAAAATTTTTCCCTGTTCCTTTCGATTCCGGTTTCACAGGTTTTATTGAATAAATATTTGACAAATCAGATTACATAGTTGAATTTTATGATTTCATATTTTTATTTTTAAAATAAGTCGGCTATTGGAAACTTAGTAAAATTCCCTTTGTAAATTACTTTACAGAGGAGAAAGGAGGGGGGGGGGGGGCGCCAAAATCTATGTTTGACCCTTGTGAAAAAAAAAAGTAGTTTCGGCTTTGATAGTATCTAGAGTGGTACTCTACTTATCGGTAGGGGAGGGAATCGAATAAAAGTTTTAATTGGGTTAATTCTCAGAATCTTAGGGTTAATCAAAGATTCTTAATCGATTAATTGGATTTTTCGGTTTTTATTTTGTTTAACATGCTATTCATTTTCATTTAATAAATTTAAACTTTTACCAAAAAATAAAAGTCTCTATTTCTTTTCGCTCGTAAATTTTGAATACCTGAATATACCACTTTTTTGAAAGGGAAATATTCCTGTAAGATTTCTCTTGCAAATTTTGCAGAAAAATAACCAAAAGTTTTTTTTTTTTTTTTTTTTTCCCAATTGTTGTAAAAACATACCATGAAAAAAATTTCCTTAGAAATACTGGGATTGAAAAACGGATGGATCAGTGGGAATCCTGTAAAGTAACAGTCCGAGAGACAACTGGCCCCACCAGTGGCTGAGAGGTTCTGCTCTCGAAGCTGGTAGACGGGAGGTGCTGGGTTCGATCCCAATCGCGCCCGTCGGCCTAATCGTTCGGTTGGGTTGGGTTGATTATTGACGGCCAATTATCTACACTTGGGATATAGGCCCGGGGGGAGTGCCCTTCGTGGGGGTCTTTCTAAGGGAACCTAACCCGTATTTACGCATGGATGAATCCACGGCTCGAAGAAAACCACGAAAACTCCGAACGGTTAGGCGGACGGGCGCGATTGGGATCGAACCCAGCACTTCCCGTCTACCAGCTTCGAGAGCACAACCTCTCAGCCACTGGTGGGGCCCTAATCGTTCGGAGTTTTCGTGGTTTTCTTCGAGCCGTGGATTTATCCATGCGTAAATACGGGTTAGGTTCCCTTAGAAAGACCCCCACGAAGGGCACTCCTCCCGGGCCTATATCCCAAGTGTAGATAATTGGCCGTCAATAATCAACCCAACCCAACCCGAGAGGCAACTGCATATATATTTTATATTATATTTTATTATTAAATACATTGTCTATTGAATTTAACATTAATTTTAGGGCTGTTGATTGCGTTGTATTTCGTGTAGTTTTCTCTCGATTCTTGTAATACATTCATTCTAAAAATATAATTTAAAACTTTATGAAAATTTTATAAAATTAGCATAAACATTATATAAATATTTATAAAGAAAGACAAGAACTAAACTCTCCTACATGTTTATGTCCAGATAGTATAAAACAGGCCAGCTCGATCTAAATTCAATTACAATAAAACCAACACTACTAAATACTCTATCTAACTGGCGCGGATGTTGCAGTAATGCATAAAATTATTTTTTCTAATAAAAATAGAGCTGGAAATTTGGTACCTAGTATTTTCAACCAGTCGAGAGCGTTAATAAAATCATTAATTTTTTTAGCCATTCATTTGTATAACTTTAATTCATTATAAGGACACGAAGTTTGGTGGGTTTTTACATAGATATCACTGTGCAAAGAACCAAAACATCGGCTTGATTGTCATTTTGTGCATTCTGAAACTGAGTAGCATTCTCAAAATTTATTTATCATGTGCGAAACGTTCCCAGGGAGTGAAATTGAGAATTTACATCTTGGATTTCTTATATTGTTTGAGAATATTTTTTGGTGAAATAGTGGAGGGAAATTATTTTGTAGACAGAATTGTAATATTAATTTTTACCTTAGTTTGTTAATTTAAAAAAAAAAATCGAACTTTGCAAATTTTTAACTGAACCGATTAATGCCATTAAAAAAATTGGTCGAGGCAAATAATTGATCGATTAATTCGAGCGTTTAATCGAATAATCGGCACAGCCCTACTTATCAGTACTTCAAATTAAGCAAGTCACCTTCAATAAGTATGAATAGAAGAACATATATATTTCAACATATATATAGCAAATTTTTCAATGTACTCCTTGAAAAACATTTTTCTTCATGATAATAATGATAATAATGAGATAGATTAGGTGAATTAATTTTAATACCAATAACATTCCCAGTTTGTTATAATTTCAAATTCTTTAAACTTGTCTGACACATACATTAAAGGCATTTTAAAAAGAGGAGAATAAAATATAACTTTATAAAGTAATTAATAAAATCCAAGCCTGGCAATGGCATTTAATAAAAAGAAGCAAATTTTCTCTTTTCTTTTTTTATATGTATTGGCAATTAGTGTTTATATTCGGATCTACTTATTTCAGAAAAACTGGCTAGACTAGTGAGAAAATATTGCTTGTAAACATCGGCTTGAAACCCGATGAAGGAATTAGTACAAAGGGTTTCTCAAAGACAGTAAAATGCATCAGAAAATTACATCGCTAATTAGTTTATATTTTTTATAAAGAAGGTGTAATTTGATCTAGTGGAGTTTGCACAAATAAAAGTTTATTAAATATGGGAGAATGAGACATTATATTTTGTATTTATTATATGAGGCAAAAGGAAGTTTTTAATTATCCTGCTTTAGGGTAAATGCCTTCAGGGTAGAGGTCTGCACGGGCCGGAATTTCCAGGCCCGGCCCGACTTAATTTCTACAAAAAGTTCAGTTTTTCTCGACATACATTTAAGATTCTTTTAATGAATACTACATACATATTTATGGGAACATTTTATAGTATATTTTAGATTACTATGTGTTCGCAAAACACAAAACACAACAGTAACGTTAATGATTACTTACAGTCTTTTAGTCATCGTGTCTACAGACGTTTCAAAATTCAAATAAGGATTCATTACAAAAATAATGCAGTTTAGAATAAAGGGTTAAAAACATGATAACCTTTGAAGATGCATAATAAAAAGTAGATTTATGAAACTATTTCTCTCATTTTTAAAGCTTTTCTCAAATCCAAAGGAGCTACATTCTGACACATTTAGGAATTCATTCCATTTCGGAAACGCGTAAGATTGGCAGGTATCCTTATTCCAAAACTATGTAAATACCGTTTTTTTTTTCTTAGATAAAAGCAATATATCTTTCAGAAAATACTGCCAAAGTTAGCGTTTTGGATCGAATTTCCGGAAGCTATAGCACAGGAGAGGAGAAAACCTACAGTCAGCACGTGACAAGAATCTCTGTTATCTCTGTTAGTAAGTTATCAAAAATGGAAAAAGCTATTCGATTCCAAATGCCTTCAATAGTCAGGCCTGTCAATTTTATGCCTTTACAGTTAAAAATGAGTCAGAAATGTGCCTGAAAGTTTTGCATTGTTGAGCAGTGAATATGAGAACCACCTCAAGGTATATTTCCAAAGATACTGTTAATAGAAGTTCATTATCGCTATTAATACTTATAAAACATAATACCTGCCCTACACATCCTGAGAACGATTAAGACCAGTTCCGTCCCGGCACGACTATGTAGGAAAAAAAATGCAAGCCTGATCTCGGCCCGGCACGAGTCTGCAGAAACAATTAAACCCGGGAGCAGACACCATGTAACTGTCCAATGTCGATCTCTACGATGGACATGTTACATTTCTGTATTGAAGTTGTTAAACTCGCATCGGCTCGTGACGCACATTTATACGTCTCGAGAAAGTCATTCATTGAAAATGGCTTGTGTTTTATCTGCTTCGCTTAAATTTTTATATCGGGCCGATAGGCCCGCTTAATTTTTTTTATCGGCCCGGCCCGGCCCTGAAGGCCCGTTCAATTTTTTGGCGGCCCGCGGGCCGGGCCGGGTATGGGCCTCGGGCCAAGCCCGGGCCCGTGCAGACCTCTACTTCAGGGTAGAAAGTATTCAATATCTGGATTAGAAACTAGGGAAACTCTATGATATTAATGTTACACAAATACACATCACCTAAATGACATTTGGCTCACTTTGACCACGTGTATTCGAACATTTCCTAATTGAGGTTAGCATATTACACTGGCCTCCAAAAGTAAAGTTTCAACCAGTCTTTTGTGTCTAATTTGAAAACAAAGAGCAAAAAGACATAAAAATTAGAGGAATTGTAAGTTAAACAGTTATTTATCGAATTTTATTTAATTTTAACATCAAGCATGATTTACAAATAAAGAATTACATTTTTTGCAAACGTCCACTATTTGATAAAAAAAGGCAATTTTTTGTGAAAAAAATTAAACAAACGGATTTTAATAATGCATGTGTCGGACCTACTTGTAATGCGTTTGTCGCATCGACTTTCCATACTGTCAATTAAATTGTCGGACACTGGAATGGGAGACAAAGACCAATAATGGAGAAACGCTTGTTCCAACTCATTTAACGCCTTTGGAGGAGGACTTACGGCAGCCACCTGTCTGCCGAGATAGTTCCAAAGATGCTCTATCGAATTAAGGCTCGAAGATTGAGCTAGCCATTCCATTAGCACCAAACCTTGATCCTCAAGATATTCATCAACAACTCTAGCGAAATACGATCAGGAATTATCATCCATTAATATTAATTCATCACCATTAGCACCAGCATACGGTGTGACAAACGGAGCAAGGATCTCGTCCCGCTATTTCACAGCAGTCAGAGTTCTTTCATGACATACATGGAGGTTACTGTGGCCACAGGAGAGATTCCAGCCCAAACCATGATTACATCTCCTCTATAACCGTGTCTTTCACCAATGTTACATAGATAGAATCTTATGCCTTGTTCTCTGCAGATCAGCCCATGAACTGAATCACTCTCCAAAGCAAACAGGAGCTCGTCTGTGAAGAGTACAAAGGCTTATTGTTGTCTGTTACAGGTAACGTGCTCTCTTGGCCAACATAAACTAGCACTACTGTGTTATCGATTAAAAGGGCCACACACAACGGATCGTCTTGCATAGAGTCTTTAATTGTGAAGACGATTGTAGTAGAAGATATTGTTATCCCTGTTGCCTTATGATGATCTGAAATGAGCTGAGCCACAGTAGTGATGCTCCTCCTTCGGGCCAAAAGAGCTAGAAAGCGATCTAGTGCAGATGTTGTAACCCATGAGCGGTCTAGAACAAGTCTTCTTGATACTGAATTTTTGTATTCAAATTAATCCCAGAGTCTTTGGACCAGATTACGTGACACATTCCAACATCCAACAGCACCAACTTGTGATAACCCCATTTCCATCCATCAGATTGCCCGCATCTTAACGAATCCGGTAAACGACATCTCCTACATATATACAGCAATATTTTAGGACCAACAATTAAAGATCAACAAACATAAAAAAAATTCCACACAAATTTACAAAAGTAGGATATTTACAGTTTTTCCAGCCTGCCATATAAGCGTCCAATCTTTAAAAAAATAGAGATGGGTATAACTGTTGCATGGTTTTATTGAAGTTACTTAACATCATCCATATTTTATACATTTATTTTCATTCTTTTAATAGTGAGTGTCAAAAAACTGGTTGTACCTTAACTTTTGGAGGCCAGTGTAATAAGTTTTCTGAGTGGGGCAGAAGAGCGTCTGGAGAACATTAATGAAAACCCTGTCTACATTTACATTATATTGAAGAAAACCGATTCCCAAAATTATAAGAGAGAAAATTCTACCCTTCCAAGACGAATTTTTAGTTTCTTGTTAGTAGGGTAAAATGGCCGCTCAGGCGGCATCCAGTGATCGGTGTGGAGTGAAGAAGCTGAAGTCAGAACTCCGGATTTCTTATCCCGGGGGAAGTGCAGATCAGTGGAAGGGAAGATAAGAGTAAGGTGGAACGCGGTGGAAAGGGAGTTACGGAAAATGCTGTGAGATAAGAAAGTGTCTTACCTTTTTCGAGGGTATGTTATGACTGAGAAGGCGTTTTATTTAATTATATGGACTTAGAAGAAAATTTTGGCGTGAATTTTTAGAATGTGAATTTTGACTGCAATAGGAAAGTCTTTTATGAAGTCGTCTTCGTATTTTTTAAAAGAATAATTTCTGCCCGAGTTCGGAATCGAACCAGAGTCATTCGAGTACTTTCATCTAACCGCTATACAATGTGAGCTGTTACTCTAGTAAGTCAAGGTTGTAAGATATATTTTTATCTTTAAATGGATATTGACGGATAAGGCACATATGCGTATGAAAAATTTGTTATTGCTAGAAAATTGTAGAAAATATTACGTGTGGGATTGTTGCATTTAATACTAATAGATAAGGTGAAATACAGTTTTATGTAATTGTTTTAGTGTAGAATTTGGTTTCTTCTTCCTGAATAAATTATGTAATAAGATATTTTAGGGAATTTCCCTTTTTTGCTTTTAAAAAAATGCAGGGAGTTTCTGCCATATCCACCTATGCGGCTTGCAAATCATCGAATAAAAGATAAGTTTGAAACGAATGTATGTTAACAGGCAACGTTCCGGAATCACAATTGAGCAAGTGCGCTCAAATACCAAATATAATGGTTGTTGAAGTTATTGAATCAATAGCCTACCCTTAAAAGCAGTGTATTGACCAGAACGGTTAATAATTTTGAAAATCTGTGGTAGGAGGAAAAGTTATACATTTTATGTAGGTTCTTTTGCTATTTTCAAGCAAGTGTGTATAGAAGTCTGCACGGGCCGGAATTTCCAGGCCCGGCCCGATGCAGAAATTAAAAGTTCGGCCCGGTCCCGGCCCGGCCCGTTTGTAATTTCGCGGTTCGCGGCACGGCCCGACCCGTGCAAAAATCAGTGGAAACAGGTCCGACCCGGCCCGGTCCAACCTATGCAAAAATCAATGAAATTCAGGTCCAACTCAATTTCCACATAAAATTCCGATGTTTCTTGACATACAAATAAGATTCTTTTCTAGAATACTTACGTATTTATGGAAAGATTTAACAGTATATTTTAGATTTCTATACGTAAAAAAAACAATTCATGCAGAATAATAAATATAATAATCGATTATACTCTTACATTCAAATAAAAACTCATTGAAAACAGTAATAGCATTCAAAATAAAAGAAAAAAAAGTTAAAAACCTAGGTTTTGAAGCTTTATATAAAAAAAGTAGATTTTTGAAAATATTTCTCTGTTAAAACATTTCTCAAATCGAAAGTAGTTATTCTGACACATTTCTGAATTCGATTTTGTTCAGAAACGCATATAAAATTGGCACATGTTTTTATTCAGAAACTCTGTAATGGAATGGCGTTTTACATTTTTTTTAATGCAAAAGATCTTTCAGAAAATACTAACAAAATTGACGTTTTGAATTAAATTTCCGGACGTTATAGCACGGAAAAAGATAAAAACCTGTCGTCACGTGACAAGAATCACTTATACTTCGATAAGTAATTTATTTATAAAAAATGGAAAAAACTACTCGAATCTAAATCGCTTCAAAAATTAAATCTGTCAATTTTATGCATTTACAGTTAAAAATGAGATGAGCAGAAAATGTTTCAGAGAGTTGAGTTTCGTGTTGTTGAGAATTACTTAAGGTATATTTCCACTGATTCCATTATCAGAAATTTATTATGCCTATTATTTTTTTTAAACAAATTGTCTGGGAAGAATTAAGTCAGTTCCAGCCTGGCTCCACTATGTAGTAAAATTTTAAGTCTGATATCGGCTAAATCCTAGTCTGCTAAAGCAATTAAATTCGGAATCATACACACGATGTAAAATATCCGATGCCGATCTCTTACGCTTGACATGTTATATTACTGAATTGATGTTGCCGCCAGCTCGTGAAGCACGTTAATTCTTATTCTCGCGAAAGTCATATTAGTTGAAAATGGTTCGTATTTTATCGGCTTCGTTTAAATTTTTATATCGGATCGCTCAAATGTAAATAGTGTCAGTGATGAATTGATTTTGTTTCAAAGTCGGAAAATATATGTTAAACTTCCAAATATTCTGATTCTGACGATGCAATGAAAAAGTTTCAACAAGTAAAAATCTGGAGGTCTGTTCGGGCCGGAGGCTCGTTACATTTTTTTTTTGTCGGCCCGGCCCGGACCGTTAAAAATTTTCTCATAATTCTGCCGACCCGGCCAGTTTAAAAGTTTGCTTTCATTTTGCCGTGCCGGGTGCGGGCCCATGCAGATCTCTTAAGTGTGTATACATTTTTTCTGACGCACAAATAGCCCATCGTTATAAGCACTGTATTGATCAGAACGGTTAATAATTTTTAACATCTGCAGTAGGAGGAAAAGTTATACATTTTATGTAGATTCTTTTGCACTTTTCAAGCAAGTGTGTATACATTTTTTCTGACGCACCATTTTCTGTATTATGTATTTATGTATGTTTTATTTATTTATTTATTTATTTTGCTTGAAAGAGTATATATTTTATGCAAAGTATCCAGTTATATATCTGATAATAGTTTTAGAACTTTTTAGGAAAATAAGATTAATTGAAAAATGTAAAAGTGTAATAGTAGTGAATAAATAGTGACTTTTTTTAAATAACGAAAAATATTTTTTGTTTTTAAATTTCGCGTAATATATTATGTAGAATATATTTATTTTTATAAACCGAGTATATATTTTATGAAAAGTATGTATTGATACATCGGATAATGCTTTAAGAAGTTTTCAGTTTTTTTTCGTTTTATTATTATTATTATTATATTGTTTAATTTTAATGTAATTTTTTAAAAACATTTTTAAGAATGTATTAATTTTTTTGAAGAATTTTTCGAAATTGTAACATATTATTTATTTTTTTTAATAATGTACTAATATTTTTGAAAACATTTTATCAATATAACACTATGACGATTCGAATGCAATCTGGCAATGTGCGTTTTCCACGATGCCGCCAAACATAGATGCTGGCATCATGATGCTGTATATGACGCAGGAATGGCGTCTCACGTCGTCTTTGATGAATCCAGGCTCTGTATGCAGCATCATGATGCCAGCATCCATGTTTGGTGGCATCGTGGAAAACGCACATTGCCAGCTTGCATTCGAATCCTCATACTGTCATATCACCTGGAGTGACGGTATAAAAGGCCATTGGATACACGTCTCGGTAACCTCTTGTTCGCATTGCCGGCAATTTCAACAGCAGACGTTACATTTCTGATGTGTTACGGCCCGTGGTTCTGCCTTATCTTCGATGCCTCCCCAACTCTACGTTTTAGCAGGAAAATGTACGACCGCATGTTGCTCGTACTATCCTGACCTGCCTTGATACAGAACATGTTCGACTGTTGCCCTGGCCGGCACGTTCTCCTGATTTCTCACCAATTGAAAATGTCCTGTCAATGGCTTCTGAGCGACTGGCCCGCCCCCACTCCCCCGTCACTACGGTTGATGAACTGGGGCATAGTGTTGAAGCTGCATGGACTGATGTAACCGTACATGACATCCAATCTCTGTTTGAATCCATGGCTAGGCAGATAAATGCTGTTATTGCGGCCGGAGATGGCTGATTTGGGTAGTGTTTTCTCAGGATCAATACCTCCAAATTTTCTGAAAACTTGTCCAGTAACTCGAACAGTAATCACTTGTCCTTCCCATTATAATGTATTTGTCCAATAAATATCATTCTGTTATTTGCATTCCTGGTGTTGCATTTTGGATGACCAGCAGTTTATATATATGTGTGTGTGAGTGTGTGTGTTATGTAAACCATATATTTACATGTATTCATTTGAAGTAAAGTTTTATATCTACTCATGAAACAACTATTAAAACATTTTGACGTCTGTTTTAATATATTAGAATAATTTAAGAGTTTTTCGATTTATATGTATACAATTTTACACCAAAATACGTTTAAGAAGATGTAGATTATGTTTTTTATATAAACTATTATACGTACATATATACCGGGTGGTTACAATATAAGTATCTCTATTTGGAGCTGTCTGTAGCTTGAAGGAATAACCGGAATGAAACCAAAATCGGTACACTGACTATTGGAGAAGGGGGAAGAAGAATGGAACAATAAAAAATTTAATTGCGATTATCGCAGACAGGTGGCGCTTTGGAATGTGAAATGTAATGTGTAATATTGTGTACCGTGGAGGTGTCGCAAACCTCAATGACTTTACCGCATATCACAACAAGTGCGAAACATCACGCCCGATGCGTTGCATTCCGCAGTTGAGCACGTCGTGCACCGCCTGGATTGTGTCCTCCAGCACAATGAACACATGGAACCTGAACATGATCGGCACCGCCATGCAAAAGCGTAACCACGTTTACTGTGACATTTTCCAATAAATTAGGTGTGCCATCCGGTTTGACGCCTTAATTTTTTGTTCTTATTATACACATTACATTTCACACTCAGTAGCGCCATCTGTCGGTGATTATTGCAATTATTTTTTTATTGTTACATTCTTCTTCCCCCTTCTCGAACAGTAAGTGTAACGATTTTCGTTTCATTCGGATCATTCCTGCGAGCTACAGACAGCTCCAAATAGAGATACTTATATTATAACTAACTGTTACCCGTGACTTCGTTCACGTAACATTAAAAGAAGAATGAATGCATTAATTAAGAAAAATATTTCACCCCCGATAATTAAAAACGTAAATAATTAACTAACTCTTTATCATATTTTATAGGAGAAAATACGGCATTTCTTTGTTATAGGGGCCTTGACATAGCTCAGTTTTAAAAAAGTACAATTTGTCAAAAAACAAACATCAGTTTTACCTGATAATCCATTTTACTTTTAACGGCTTTGAAAAACGTTTTAACAGCCATCATTTAAAAATAATTAATTGGAAATAGTATATGCTTTTTCTTTAAATTCAATTCTTGTGAATATGGAGGAATAATTCTACACCTAAATGCAAGGAGCTTCAATTGTAAATCTTTTTGCAACCCAAAATTACATACGAACGTAACATTCACATGTGTTACATTTGCGTGTAACAGTAACAGTTACATGCAAACGTAACACTTGCAATTGCAAAGCTTTTTGCAACCCAAAATTATATGTAAACATTACTTTTGCATGTAATTTTCAGTGTAAATTAACATTTATAAGGGTTCAATTAAAAATTAATTTGGGTGCAAATTACATGTAAATGTTACGTTTGCATGTAATTTAGGGTTTCGAAAAATCTTTGCAATTGCAAGTGTTACGTTTGCATGTAACAGCAAATTTGCCTCCTTCGTTTAATCTATAGCTGAAACAACTCTTGATTTCTTGACAATATGCTGACAGACGATTTTTGTTCTACAGAATAAATTAATTCATAAAGTTTGAATATGTGGAAATATGTTTTTAATTTTCAGAAATTCTACTGGCAATCAAGATTTTTTTTTTCACCAACTATTCAAATTGAAAATAATTTTTTTTCAGTTTTAATGAGAAAATGCCATAAAAATGTATTAATCCGTTTTATTTCTTCTTTTTTTTATCCACAAAAATGGAGTAATTTAATTACCGTTTTTAGAGAAATTTCGTTAAAATTTACAAATACTAATACTAATAATAATAATAATAATAATAATAATATATTGGAATCTAATTCAAAATTTTAAATTCTCAGAGTTTATATGACATCCTTAGATTAATGATGGTGTTAAGTAAATCGCATTACATTAAGAGTAGTAGTTGCGAAATATAAACAGACAGTCAGATTTTAAAATAATAGACTTTTGTTCAATTTTCTTTTCCTAATAATCTTACTGATGCTTGTATTATTAATCACAGAGTTCAGAGAATAAATAGATATGAAATGTTTATGTTTGGTGTGATGCTGAAAATGCAACCCTACAGTTGGCCTAAACAACTGGCGGCTTGCTTTGAAAACCTCTCCCCGTCCAATGAAGTCAGCCCTTGGGCCTAATGATTTGAGCGATAACCGGCTTCATATTGCAAGCCGATTTGACGGTTCATTACCACTCTAATCTTTCACTGTACTCAGTGATAATTAATGTATGAAATTGATACACGCTCCATTTGAAACATATTTAAAAAATCCCGTTTTATTATGACGTCACTTTGATCCCAGAGAAATCTCTTTTCAATGATATAATTCTTGTTAATTTTCTTTTCCTGGCAATAATGACGTGAATTTTAGCAGAAAACTCACATCTGTTTGTAATTGATATTCAAGCTTATTATTAATCAGTATCAAAAAAATATTTCAGTTATTCATCTTAAATATGACGTCCATTTTGTAATATACTTTTATTATACACTGATAGTCATGCTCTTTGTAATATTACGAATATTTGAAAATACATGTTTTATTTATGACGTCATATTTGTTTAAGCCAAGAATGATCCTTTTCATAGTTCCATGGTTCAAGCGAAATCTTTTTCTTAATAATATAATTATTGTTAATTTTTCTTTCTAATTATAACGCAGTTTTTGACAGAAAAGATCTTTTTAATGTAACCGATATTCATACTTTATGTATAATAACAAATACTCTATATTGTTGTTTCAAATATCACGGAAATTCATTTTCTTTTGAATTATTTTCATTTTTCACGTGAAAATCGCTCAATTGAAACTTAATTGTTGAGGAAAAAATATTTTTTCGCATTTTTATTTATTGGCAACGATCAAAGCCCTAGCAACGATAAAGTAAAACGGTTAAATTTTATCTAAAAATGTCCATTGATTCGCTATGAAAATAATCAAATTTTGAATTATTAAGAAAAGTATTTGAATAAAATAAACA
Organism: Maratus michaelseni; assembly: GCA_963931845.1. Lineage (NCBI taxonomy): Eukaryota > Metazoa > Arthropoda > Arachnida > Araneae > Salticidae > Maratus > Maratus michaelseni. Next base: position 285,243,164 of record OZ007586.1, read on the forward strand.
AAAACCAGTCTATGTTCATTTCCGGGTTATAATCCACCTATATGCAAAGATACAGGGCCATTAATTTCTCCATTTTGATGCTGGCTTCAGCCTAACATTTGCACACAATCAGATTTATAATATTATTAGGATCACCCTGTATAGTATTCATACTGTATATGTGCATATATAGTATGTATGTTAAGTATGTATGTTAAGTAAGATTTTATATCGACTCATAATGTGAAGACTGTTCTTAGTTTTTCGTATTTTAAATATTTTTAGTAAATACTTTTAATTTGTGAGAATATTATAACAGTTTTTTCAACTTATATGTATAAATTTTATGTGTGATATACTCTTTAAATATATATATATATATGTATTTTTTTAACCAAATATAGATATTACTATTGAGAAGATAATGTATATATATATAACCATCAATGAAACATTACCGAAACACCAACAAAAACTATGAAATTATGAATTAGAATGTAATAATTAATTGATAACAATAGTGTTCACCCAACACTGAATATAGATTCTATATACATAGTAAAAAAAAAAAAAAAAAAAAAAAAAAAAAAAAAAAAAGAAGAAAATAAATTAAAAATTGAAAAAAGGAAATTTGTGGGATTTAGACAGAATATTCAGGTCCCAAATGCCTAAATTACCACAAATAAAATGTGTGGTTTCATCCTCATATTAGTCATAACATTGCTAAAGAATATGACTTTGGGACTACCACACCAAAATAGAGAAAAAAACTGAAAAATCATATTTTTTTACTAAACTTTTCAGGAAAAGAAAATTAATTGAAAAATTACTTTATTTTTAAAACATGACTTAAAAAAAATATACAGAATTTTTGGTATAAAATTTAGCATAATGTATTATGTAGAAGATTTATGGGGTTTTTTTCTTTTACAGACAAGTATATATTTTATGTAAAGTTTGCATTGATATATCGGATAACCGCTTTAAAACTTTTCAGAAATATATATATTTTTTAAAAATTAAATAATGTAATTTATTTTTTAAAACATTGTTAATAATGTTTTGGAGAATTTTTCAGAAGTGTAACACACCATTTATTTTTTAAAATATTGTTAATAATGTTTTTGAGAATTTTTCGAAACTATAACACACTATTTATTTTGTTAATGTTCGCAAATTTTTTTTAAACTATTTTCATTTTTTAAATAATAAGTAAATCATTTACTTGTATATTTTGAAAATTATTAGTATGCTTTAATTTAATCGGATAAAAGTTTTTACTAAATATTTTTTTTCCAAATACTTTTATTTTGTTAGAATACTATAAGATATTTTCAATTTATACGTGTAAAATGTTGCTTTTTGTATTTATATTAAGTAAAATTTTACATCTAATCAAAATGTGACAACTATTCTTAATTTTTCATTCGTCTTTTATTCTTTTTAGTAAATACTTTTATTGTGTTAGAATTATATATTAGTTTTTCAGTTTATATGTATAGAATTTTACAGATATTTTATGCTTAGTATTACGTAAACCATTATAATTTCGTGTATAGCATGTATTTATATTAAGTAAAGTTTTATAGCTACTCCTAAAATGACAACTATTCTAGTTTTTTTATTTAATTTTTTAGATGATTTTTAATACTTTTAGTAGATATTTTTATATGTTAGGATAATATAAGATATTTTCGATTTTTATGTACACTACGTTACATTTAAAATGCAACACAAAGCAGGAGTGGCCAGAAAGTGATGAAACTCGACAAACAGAGAAAGACAGCAACCAACAATAAGTGATCTTTATTTTTTTTTCGAAACGATATTCATAATACAGAGCGAGAACAGCGTCTGCTCAGTAGGATGTAGGACCACCGTGGAATGCGATAGACAAAGCAACACGTCTAGGCCACGGCCTAACTCGATCTTTCTCCTTCAGTCATATTTTCGATTTTTATGTACACTACGTTACATTTAAAACGCAACACAAAGCAGGAGTGGCCAGAAAGTGATGAAACTCGACAAACAGAGAGAGACAGCAACGGTTGGTTGTATAGGGTTTAATGGCGCAAGATCCGATTGGGGACAAGCTGCGCCAATCGCAACGGACAGCAACGGACAATAAGTGATCTTTATTTTGAAACGATATTCATAATACAGAGCGAGAACAGCGTCTGCTCAGTAGGATGTAGGACCACCGTGGAATGCGATAGACAAAGCAACACGTCTAGGCCACGGCCTAACTCGATCTTTCTCCTTCAGTCATATTTTCGATTTTTATGTACACTACGTTACATTTAAAACGCAACACAAAGCAGGAGTGGCCAGAAAGTGATGAAACTCGACAAACAGAGAGAGACAGCAACGGACAATAAGTGATCTTTATTTCGAAACGATATTCATAATACAGAGCGAGAACAGCGTCTGCTCAATAGGATGTAGGACCACCGTGGAATGCGATAGACAAAGCAACACGTCTAGGCCACGGCCTAACTCGATCTTTCTCCTTCCGACATATTTTCGATTTTTATGTACACTACGTTACATTTAAAATGCAACGCAAAGCAGGAGTGGCCAGAAAGTGATGAAACTCGACAAACAGAGAGAGACAGCAATGGACAATAAGTGATCTTTATTTCGAAACGATATTCACAATACAGAGCGAGAACAGCGTCTGCTCAGTAGGATGTAGGACCACCATGGAATGCGATAGACAAAGCAACACGTCTAGGCCACGGCCTAACTCGATCTTTCTCCTTCAGTCATTTTCCCTTTGTTCAAGAGGAATCAGAGTTTCTCCCCGGAGGAACGTAGGTGGCGCTATTACCCACCGTGACTAATGGAGAATTTCCTTATCTTTGCGTTTCACTCTTGTGTTTTCTAAGATATAACGTAAGTGAAATTGCGAGTTCTTATTTTTTTAGTAGAAAATGGTTCGTTGCTGTGTTCCATGTTGTGTTTCAAATTCAGAGAAAAAAATACCTGGAATTTCTTTTCATGAATTTCCTTCAAAATTGGACTTAAGGAGTAAATGGTTGAAACTTATATCCAGGGAAAATTTCTGTGTTAATATTTTAATATTTAATGTTTTAATATTTAATATTTTAATATTTATATATAATTATTATTTTAAAATTCTGAAAAAATATTCTGTAATTTCTGTAACAAATATCCTAAAATTTCCACAAAAACTATTCTCTCATAAATGGAGTACATAGCTACAGCAAAAAAACTTGTTCATTCTCTAAAATAATGAAACCTGTAAAAATTATTATTATTTTGTTAAATAATCCATGTTTTGAGAGAAAAAAAATTGATATGAGTTGATTGCCGGATATTGGCGAAATAGGTTTTCGTATTCTGTTGATATTATGAAACATGTAAGTATCTTTTTATTTTTATCATTTACATACTTTTATACCATGACTTTCCAGAATTGTAATATAATATTTAATTTTATACGTAATTCTATTATATTTCTATATGCTATAATGAATCCATGATGTTATAATTTAAAAAGGGGTAGCGTGTAGCCTTTTCATATGGATCAACTTCAATATGTTATTTCGAAACGAATTTTATTTAATATCGTTCTCGAATTTCTTAATATTACATCTCATTACAACAATTTTTTTCAGCGTGCTTCGTTCAACTTATAATCAATTAACAAATAATGCATAGTCCAGTCCTGTACCATATTTTGAAATCTTAATATCTAACATGAGTTTATCTTTCACTCTTCACGAAAAGTCCAAACCGCGACTTTTCTGTTCTTCAGAAATATTTGTCTTTTCTCTTCAAAAATATGTCAGCAAAACATTTTCTTCCCCACGGGGTTGGGAATCCGTCCTGAGATGAGTGTTTTTCCACCAACACTCGTCTCCCGCCAAACTCTAACTAACTTCCCCTCGATTCTCTCCTCCGCTCCGTTTGCTCGAACAAAAGACTCTCCGTTCACCAATCAAAAAAGTTTTAGTTCACGTCATTAGATTAGGTTTTTAAGTCATTGGATAAAGCCTTTTTTGGGAGGTCTTACTGAACTTTTAAATGTTCACACGGGCAATTTTCCCACGATCAGAGACCTCACCTGTAGACGGTTAGATAAGAGAAATATTTTGCTGTCTAAGCAATTTCAGTTCACAAGATTGATCGAAGCCATTCTGTGCCTTTGCATTCGGCGACATTCCTGCCAGTTAGCAGAAAACTAAGAGAGAAGTTTTTCCAACACCTAGGGACTTCCATCTTTGATTATTCTGCCTAATTAGCCTACTGTGAGAGATTTAATGAATTCGTCACAATGCTTATATATTTCAGATCAGCACCTATAATGGTTAAATTTATTGGAAATTGTTTTGAATGTACACATTTATACATATTTTAAATAATTACGAATCGTGTAAAAATAATCCATGTTTTGAGAAAAAAAATTCGATATGAGTTCATTGCCGGATATTGGCGAACTTGCTTAATTTTCTTACTATTGTGAAACTAGTAAATATTTTTACTGTGTATTTTCGCTCAGAATTATCAATGTTTCAAATAATCAAGAATTTAAATATATATAAATATAGAAATTTACTTATAATGTTTGTTTTGAATTTTATAGTAGCGTGTTATTTAATCTATTTTTAATTGCTTAAAGCATTGTATTTATTTATTTTATCTCTAAATCTTTTAGTTTTTCCTGTTTGTAGTAAAGAAAACGCCGAAACAAAAGATACATATGTTATATATACCTTTTATCATGAATATAGTGCAAAGATTTTTGTATTTTTATGTATAGAAGTAACCTTTACTAAGCATTATTTTCGGTAGGTATTCGCGCCATCTACCGGCGAATGTAGCACTTTAACGATTCCGAAACTAAGGGGTGATTGTGAAGGCCGTATGAGGGGAGGGAGAAAGATCGAGTTTGGCCGTGTCTAGGCACAGAGTCAATGGTAGTACGGATGGTGTCCTGAGGAATTGCTCTCCATTCCCTATTCACCGTTTGCTACAGTTCGTTTTCTGAACGCGGCAGTGGCAAGGTCTGCAAATGGCGTCCAATCACATCCCAAATGTGTTCGATTGGTTAGAGATCAGATGAGTACGCTGACCAGGGATACATCTGTACACCTTGCAGCGCACATTGGCTGATGCGGGAGCAGTGTGCGGTCGGGCATTATCCTGCTGATAAAGGGCATTGGGCACTCCCTGAAGGTAGGAGAGTTCCACCGGCCGCAACACATCATCCACGCATCGTTGGGCCGTCATAGTGCCCTGAATATGAACTAGAGGCGACCTGGAATCGTACGCAATTGCGCCCCGAACCATGATGCCGCGTTGTCGCGCGGTGGAGCGTTCCACAATTGCTGCTGGGTTGAATATGTCTCCACGTTGACGCCACACTCGTACGCGGCAACTATCACTAGCCCGGAACCATTGCAGAAGTTGGCGTCTATGCTGTGGGGTCAATGGCAGTCTTCTTAACGGTCGCCATGAGTGCAGGCCACTAGCACCAATCGACGGGAAAATGGTTCTGGTCGATATGGGAACATCCAAGGTGTCTTAAACATGCAGCAGAATGGGGGTAGAAGTGGCCTGCGGCTTCGCCACCGCTTGTTGGTGGATGCGTCGATCCACGCGTGCTGACGTCACTCTGGCTACACCGGCACCCCTCAAACCTGCCACATTTTCTCGTTCCAACCATCTTCGCTACAGCCAGTGCTCTGTGGACGCGTCCAGGTGTGTCTCAGCTGCGATTTGCCGTATGGACCAACCTGCCCTTCTCAGTCCGATCACCATTCCCCTCGTAAAATCGCCTGTCTGCTGGAACTGCCTCTGTTGACGGTATCCTGGCATTCTCTGCTATTACACGCGTCCTCTGAGACAAGAACAAATTTTCTACGATGATCTCCCTAGCAGAAGTCACGGCTCGAATATTGCCAATTCTGCAGGTTCCTTCCCTTATATCTTATTCAACGTGCGCTGGAGAGCTGCGCATTTCACAACGTTTGAATAACTCGGTGACGTGCGTCTACCCTCAAATTTGCATAAATTTCTGGCTATTCCTTCTTGGTGTTGCATTTTCAATGTCGCGTAGTATATAAAATATTTCAGTGATACACTCTTTGAAGATATATGTATGTTTGTTTTAAACAAGTAGATATACTTTATATAAAGAATATATTCATTTTTATTCTAATGATAGTTACCATTTCAACCATTCTAAATTTTTAAAGCTAAATGTAATTTTACACGCACCTTTTTTTCCTTAGTAGTGTTAAGGCTAATTTACCCACATGCTATGGGAGGAGCCCCTCCAGGTGGTAACGACTGTGCCACATAAGTGCGGAAGATGACCGGGGGGCCTGGCATTGCGCGCTGCGCGCCGACACCACGGGGGGAGGTAAATGTACGGATCGCAACTTCGGCGGGGTTCCACCTGTATAAAGAGGTGGCTGAATAGCTGGTGGTGCCGGAGGTTTCGTGCCCTGAGACACCCCCTCATAAAGCCGTTCTCGTTCGCTGGGGTTTAAGGCCTTAGGCTTGAGCCCACGAGGAGCTCGACGGGACACCCCTAGGGTCGGCTATGCGGCAAAAAGCTATGTGGCAGGCCTATCCATAGTACCTGGACTTGATCCGGGAGTGACTCGAGTGGTAACGGCTAACTTAATAGAGCTAGCTTAATAACGGCTAGCTTAATAACGAGCCTCGAGTGCTAACGGCTAGCTTACGCGATAGGACTGCTTCCACATTTATCCGGGGCGAGGCAGAGGCGAGATCGGACTCTGAAGAGCACGGACCGCATTGGCTCTGTTGTGACATCTGGTCAGTGCGTGAAGCGGTATGACGCATCCTTCGGTACTGGCAAACGGCAGAGCGTAGACAGCAGCATGGGGACGGGCTGTATACCGTTTCCCATTGACTAGCTCATCCTTTGCGGTTCCCTCTGTAGCTGGAGTAGTTGTGAGCCGACCTCAATTTTGGTTAAAAGTGGGATTGCCCTGTTTGACAAGAAGTGATTCGTGTCCACGTGGAACATCTGGTCTGTGTTCTGTGGCTCGTATAACCTCTCTAAGAGAGAGTAACTGTCTTCTACCCGACTGGCCGACTGTGAGGAACCGAGCCGGAGGATCACCGACTAATGAAGCGGCGATCAGACCAAAGACAGACCCTCGGGTCGAAAACCAGTCCAGCGTGTCTTTGCGTAGTCGGATCTTTTTGTGCCCAACGGTTGGATGAGCAGGAGTCTAGTAACTAACTTCCAATTCAAGCTACTAAACTCCGAGCCGGGGCGTTCCTTTAGCGCCTGCCACGTTCCTTTGGGATCGGAAGTAGTGCCTATGACTTCCCGGCAACGGCGACCCTGCACGGCGAGGGGGCTCCTCCGAGTCTTCGGACCCGGTCGCTGGGATGTAAAGTGTGTTGAATGTCGTGGGCCGGAAGCCGTGAGGTCCCGACCCTGCGGCCTACAGACTAAGCTGGGACGTGCCTATGAGTCCATGGAGTGTGTTTTCCTCGACCTCCCGGGCTAGTGAGAGGTACCTATGCCTTCGCCGCTGCTGCCGAACTAGTAATTTCCTCTGTTGGAGTTCTATGATCGAAGGCGGCAATAATGCAAGGCGTGCTGGGGAAACTCGGCATAAGGCCTAGGGCCCGGTTGCCTTTTGTGCTCCGAAACTGCTGGTATTATTTAATACCGAAGTGTGATGTGATGGTGTCCTAAGAGAATTTGGAATCCTTGCAAATCGCAACGACCTCTGTCATGAAATTTCGGGTGCAGGGGAGTGATACACAGGTGGCGGTGCTTCCCTTTCTCGAAAACCTAGACTCGTTGGTGAAGTACATAACCTTCGGCTAGGTAGCATAGTTTTACCCACATGCCATAAAAATAGTACCTTTTCACTGTTTTAGCCATACCTTTTAAACTTATATTTAAAACCACATCACATAGCTAGAAATATCAATGTATTATACTTTTATATAAACTTTTAAACCTCCTTGCATAAGATTAAACCACCAGCCTCGCTCTCTTAGGTAAACTTTTCTTATTAACTTGATTGAACTCAAAATTTAACACTCTGCTTGGTACAATTTTTAATTTTTTTGTATACATTTTCAGTTATCCCACGGATGCACACTTGCTGTGAACTTTTTTCACATGGGTACTTTTTCAAAACGTGTCACGTGAGTATATAATATTTCTGCTTGGTTAGCGCAGCAATCATATTTGATTATCTGTAAATTTTTGCACGCGCGTGCCACTTATGATTTTATAAATTAAAAAAAACGTGGCTTTATCATTAGTGTTTTCTTTTATTTGAGTATGTGAAGATGTTTTCGCCTGTTCTGTTTTTTATTTGTTTTAGTTAGTTTTAATTTAAGTTAAAATGGATTTATTTCAAGACAAGCGTTCTTCTTTGTTAAGTGATGATGATGTTCTTAACTCGAATTGTTCAACCCTTCACTCCAGGATTAAATGATCAAGACATGAAATCTACAATTTACCCACAGAAGTACATGTTTTGGATAATGAAGTGAATACCTCTTTATCAAGACAGGATGACCCAAAGTTATCTTTACCTTTTGTTTCTGCTATTTGTAGCAAATATTTTATCCGAAAGGACAATTTGAAACAACACATTGTGATTCATTCGTGGGAAATTTGTGACGTCTGTCACAAAGCATTCTATAGAAAAACTCATTTGTATCTTCATAAGCTTTCTCATTTAAAGGTACCTACGCAACATAGATGGGATCTATGCAATGAAGTATTTTCACGAAAGTGTGATTCACTAAAACATAGAAAGATTCATAAATCCCACAAGCAACATATATGTGCCCAGTGTAATGAAGTATTTCATCGAAAGTCCGATTTATTTCATCATGTGCGCACGTTTCAAAATGCTACAACTAAACAAAGTGAACATACTTTATAAGATGCGTTGTTTGATACAGTGAAGCATTTTAAAGACAAAAATCCTTTAGTGTGTGTTCTAAAACTATGACAGATTCGTAAGTCCCCCAGGCAACATAAATGTGACCAGTGTAGTGAAGTATATAATCGAAAGTCCGATTTACTTCATCATGTGCGCACTTCACACAATGCTATACCTGAACAAAGGGAATCTTCTTTATAAGATGGGTTGTTTGATAAAGTGAAGCATTTTAAAAGTCAAAATACCCTTAATGTGTGTTCTAAAACTATGATCGATTCTAAGGAGGATAATGATAAAGAATTTCACATATTTTTTGACAGGATAAGATCAGACGTTTTGAATGAATTAAATTAACAGATTGAAGGAAAAAGAAAATTAAATGGTATGCAACTCTACAACTTGTTGTAAGCCGAGTATTACAAGACGGCGATTTGGACACTGTGACCAACCCCTTATTTTCATTCAAAAACTATACTCGAATGGAATAATAATAACTTATCTATGCATATTAAGATGCCTTTGTAAAAATTATTGACCCCTTTGAGAAGTTCACTCAATTTGGATCTGGTTGGACATTAGAAATAAGTATTGAATTTCAAACTGTCTACTGCAAAAATTTTTGTACTTTTTTGAAAAATGTATACTTATGTTTTCTCTATTCTAATTATTTAAAATGATAAATAAATACTATGTGAGTGAAAATGTATTTATTTTTGTATTTTAATATTTTATTTACATATTAACTATTTTGCATAAATTACTTTTATCATATTGACTATATTACATAAATTACTTATCAGCATTTTGAATCTGCTAGATAAACTAAAATGTGAATTTTTCATGTTTTACATAATTTATATAAAATTATCTTTAGGTTGAAATAAATGCAATGTTTTTTTTTGTTTTTTTTTTTAATATAAATTACTTAAACTATAAAACGTAAAAATATTTTCGCTTTTAAATTTTAATTATCTTAAATATGAAAATATTTAATAACTTTATGAAATATTTAATAACATTTATGAAAAAAAAAATATTTCATTGAAATTGGCAACACAATTAGAAAATATTTTTTATTTTAACATATTGAATGCATTATATAAACAATCATTTTATTAGTTGTATGTATTAAGTATACATTTTTCTAATCACACTTGCATATGATTAGAAAAATAAATAACTTATATAAAATATGCGTAGTTTACATTAAATAAATATACACAGTGTTTATTATAATTATGAAACTGATCCAATCTTTAGGTTGATAAGAAATAAATATTTTACTTTCATTCTTATTAGATAATCTTTTTTTTACGTTTAACAATATTAATTAGGTTTTGTTTATCAACATTAAAATTAAAATTTTTCTAAAACATTAGAATTTAATTGTATATAATTTATTTAAACCGTTATATATATATATATATATATATATATATATATATATATATATATATATAAACTTATTGCAAAAATTAACCATTGAAACAGAAATAACTGACCAAATGCAATGAAATTATTATCCCAAATAGCTATGTCAAATTACACATTATAAAACATAGTCCTAACAAATGAAGTATTTATTCAAAAAGTGAAACATAAGTAAAAAAAAAAAACACAAATGCAAGCTTATAATGTAATTTACTTTTTCAAGGGCTGGGAAACCACATTATAAGCAAAGAATGATTGTTTTCTGTAACTGTCACAAGCTTAAAGCCAAAATTTTGTGACAATTCCAAGCCCTAACAATCATTGGAAAAAAATTGGAAAAAAAAAAAAAAAAAAAAAAAAAAAAGGATACCTTTGAAAATAGAACACTACAAATCAAACGGAAGAAAATAAATCCATTTATAAACAAATAAATACAAAGGAAGACAAAGAAAATCTATACATTACAACATAAATTTGTCCAGAATCCGAAGCCAAAAATGTTTTGTGCTAAGCACATGGTAAAGTGAATAAGTGAATTCAAACGTACAAGTTAAAATTACAGTTAATTTTCTAAAAGTAGCAGTTATTAATTTAACCATTGTGATTTTAACTATTTCTAATTTAAAATATAAAAATACAAATAAATAATATAAAAACTATAAATTCATTTACTAAAAATATTTTTTAACTTAAATAATTTTAATATATATATTATATTATTGGAATATTTAAAAATTTCACTTGTATTCCAAGTTTTCAGTTAAAAGAGAAAAAAAAAATTGTGAAAATTTATATGGTGCTGCCATCTGGTTTTATAATAAACAATAACTAAAAAATAATACTAAAGAATAATAGTAATAGTTTTTTTAAAATCATTATATGGTGCTGCCATCTAGTTAAAGATTAAAACAATATCTAAATAACTATTAATTATTTTGATTAAGTAAATTTTCAGTATAAAATTATTTTATCTATTTATTTTTACATATGTCAACATTTAAATAATTTCAAAACATAAATAAACCCATAAAATCTAAAATATTATTGTAGAAGTCAAATTAAATTTTCATTTTATAAATAATTATATGCAAGCTTAAAAGATTTACCAATATGACTACATGCACTTATTGGAACTAACATCTTGCAAAATTTTATTAACCCTGAAAAATAAAATTAGATTTTCATTTTATAAATAACAATGCAAGTTTAAAAGAAATACCAAAATGGCTACACACACTTAATGGAACTAACATCTTGCTAAATATTATTTATTTTGAAAAATAAAATTAGATTTCACACACTGATAGCTAAAAATAACCAAACATTTCCAATATGTTAACCTCACGTATTGAATCTAATATCTTGCAAAAAATAAAAAATAAAAAAGCATTTAACTAAATTGTTAAATGTTCTCTACCTGGCAAGGGAAAAAAAACATTAAATCTCCAATATGGCAACGCACTTATTGGAACAATATTATATTTAAAGTTCTCTCCCTAGAAAAGAAAAAAAATTAGAATTTACTATTTAAATTTTTTAATTAATAAAAGATATTTAACCAAAATATTCCCACTCAGCTCTCACATAAAGGAATTCATTCTTTAGCCAAATATATCAGTAATCAAAATGTAAGTGTTTTAACAGATAGAATGTGCAAACATATAAACCCCAATGAAAGCAAAATTTATATTCGTAAAATTGACTTAACTAAATAAAAGGGATAGCCATATTCTACTGCATGTTGAAGAATAAGTTTTAAATTTTGAGTTTTAAAATTATTAGAACAAAGATTGTTTATTCTATGTGCAAAATTTAGTAAAATATTTACAAATACTGATTTATGTATACAAGACTTATAATTAGAAAATAAGTTAACTTTAAATGTAAAATCATTTCTTTTGTCATAAATGTCAAACAAAATTTTATTATCTTTAAGAATTATCTTAAGATCAAGAAAATTAATTTCATTATTTACCATAAGGTTGAAACTATAATTTAAATTTTTATGATATTTTATTGGTAGTAAATAATTTGAATTATTATTAAAATAGAAGACAATTATATCATCTATATAACGGTACATTTTACAATTAGCAATATGTGAATTACGTTCATAATAATATAAATATAATTCTGCAAGAATTGAAGAAACAATACCACCCTGTGGTAATCCACAGCATTGAATATATATATTCTCATTAAAAACAATATAATTATGATGTAGAATAAATCTAGTTAAAGTTTTAAAGTAATTTAAAGAAATGTTATTTTTTAATTTTATGGAATCCTTGTATTCTTTGTATAATAAATTGACAATCCTGAACATATCCTTGATATCAATATTATTAAATAAGTCATTAAAGTCAAACGTCTTCATGTAAGTTATGTTATTTAAATTTTTTATATTATTGACAAGTTGAAAACTATTTTTTATGCTAAACAAATTATCTTTTAGTTTTGTAAGTTCAAACAATTTAGTGAGAATAGTTAATAGAAATTTACTTGCATTATTATTATACGTATTACAGCCTATAGTAACAGTTCTAAATTTTATAGGAGTTTTATGAAATTTAGGTATAACAACAATGTATGGATAATTAAAGTTGTAATTTTTAATTTTTAGCAATTTATAATATTGAAATATATGTCGATTATTAATAATTGTATTAAGATTAGTTTTTTTAAAATTTAAACTTGTATTTATTGCATTAGATATTAGCTGTGAATAATATTTTTTGCAGATGAAAGCATAGTTGTTTGGTGATTTATCAACATAAGTAATAATAAATTTGTTTTGTAAATTCTTTATTTCACTATTTAGTTGTTTAACATTAAAATTAAAATTTTCCATATTTCTGAAAAGTTCAACATTTAAATTACTTAATACATTTAATTTCCATTCTTTAAAAAATTCAATGGGTTTATTATAATCTATTGAAATTTTATATATAAAAAGGTCAAGATCCAGATTAAATTGTTTTAATATAGAAAAAATATTATAACATGATGGTGTTCGAAATTTAGTCCCATTAGTCATAAAACTGCGCAGATAATCATTCTCGACAATATTAATATCCCCTGTAATAATGTGACCATGTACCTTATCTACATAATTACTAAAACTAGGATTATTACATAAGCACGGAGGTTTATCATTTGATGTAAGAAATTTTGCAAAATTATTGTAATTGAAAATTCTACGTCCAAGTGTAACATTGTATTTGTATGATTTATGTATTGTAAAATTTTTATGGGGAATTTGTTATTGTTATTAATTACATTGTGTATATTAATTTTATTAAGTACTATATTGGAAAAAGTGATTATAATTTGAGTATTGTTAGTTTTTTTATAAGTATTTTTTGAAATTTTTACATTAAGTTGATTAATTCTATATAATAGAAGATCAAAATATACATCACTAAAATGTGGTGATAAATTTAATGTTAAAAATACTTTATAGTAATTATTAAGATTTTTCTTTTTGATCGAAAAAATATGTTTCCTTATATCAAACCAATTGAAAGTATTAGTGAATTCATTTTCCATATTAGATAATTGCTGTATAATATCATTACTAGAAATATACTGTGTATTAGTACCATATTTACCCCTTTTTGTACGTGTAGTTTTTGTATTTACTTTATGATTTAAATTAGCATAAGTGCTAGTATAATGTTCATGTTTATTAGTATTTGTATAAACAATGTTTGTGCGATTAAATAACTTAGAATTTAGACCATAAGGATATAAAGAGTTACGGGATTTGATATAAATGGATTCATAAAGTAGTCTATCACTGAAATTTTTGTGCATACTCAGGATTTTAATAGTAATATCTTTAAAGTCATGTTGTCTAAAGTGCATATGCTCAACATTTATAGAATTATTTTTTATAATATCCTGTCTATGTTGATTGATTCTGAAGTGCAGTGGATTACATGATTGACCAATATATTCCATCTTACACATATTGCAATTAATCGAATAAATAATATTGTATGCTTTACAAAAGAATACATTAATTTTCGAGTTAGAACTATTAACAATTTGTAGTGGATCTGCATGTGGGCAAGTTAAGCAGCGTGGTGATGAACATTTTTTAAATTTGAGATATACTGTGGGACAATAAGACAGGTACCTGTTTGACGATCCAAAGAAATCCCTGTCAATTTCCATGTACCGAGCATTAGGCCTAATATTATTATTAAAGCCTAAATTGCCAGTCGCTAAAACTTTTTTAGTACTTGCCATAATGAGAATTGTATATTATAAAATATAAGACAATTTTTAAATATAAATGAACATAAAGTTGTAAATAATATAAAATAATATATTATAAAATTAGTACTACAATTTATTTGATTGCTAGGTTAATAAGTATCAATAATCAAAACAAATTTGTCATTTGATTTCTAGACTAATTTGATTTCTAGTTTAATTTATACCTAAAATCACTAAATTAGTTATATAAAGAAAAATAATAATATAAATAATAATAATAATAATAAACCTTGATTACATAAATTTTAATAAATTACAATATTTACATAGAAAAAAGATAATCTCATCATAACTGGTATAAAAATACCATAGTTCATACATTTAAAATATTTTAACTATATAAGCCCATACAGAATAACCTATACAAATTATTCAAAATGCAAGATGACCATATCAGTAGGACACAAACAAAAACAATGCAAACGGCCATATTAATATGTTATTTCAATAGCAACATTACAAAAAGTTATAATGCAGCAAGGTAAAATTAATTTGAACTACAAGAAATACATCAAATTTTGCGCATAAGCAGCATTAAAATAATGTATTTAATAATTATGAAAATATATATATTTTGCCAAAATTTGGGCTGTAATTAGATGAATATCTAATTGGGCTGCAAGTGATCGATATTCTTACGAATATAAAAATTAATAGTAAAAAAAAAAAAAGTAAATAAGTAAAACTATCCACAAATGATTGCGCAAATGCAGCAGGTCATTATGGAAGTTCAATATATAAAAACTTATTGCAAAAATTAACCCTTGAAACAGAAATAACTGACCAAATGCAATGAAATTATTATCCCAAATAGCTATGTCAAATTACACATTATAAAACATAGTCCTAACAAATGAAGTATTTATTCAAAAAGTGAAACATAAGTAAAAAAAAAAAACACAAATGCAAGCTTATAATGTAATTTACTTTTTCAAGGGCTGGGAAACCACATTATAAGCAAAGAATGATTGTTTTCTGTAACTGTCACAAGCTTAAAGCCAAAATTTTGTGACAATTCCAAGCCCTAACAATCATTGGAAAAAAATTGGGGAAAAAAAAAAAAAAAAAAAAAAAAAAGGATACCTTTGAAAATAGAACACTACAAATCAAACGGAAGAAAATAAATCCATTTATAAACAAATAAATACAAAGGAAGACAAAGAAAATCTATACATTACAACATAAATTTGTCCAGAATCCGAAGCCAAAAATGTTTTGTGCTAAGCACATGGTAAAGTGAATAAGTGAATTCAAACGTACAAGTTAAAATTACAGTTAATTTTCTAAAAGTAGCAGTTATTAATTTAACCATTGTGATTTTAACTATTTCTAATTTAAAATATAAAAATACAAATAAATAATATAAAAACTATAAATTCAATATGTGAATGGGATGCATGTGGTTTTGCAGTTTCCATAACATGTCGACCGCAGCTAGAAGAGGAGCGGCCCGAGTTCCCACGGAAACTCATTAGGTCAGCAACAACGATACACTATAAAGATGTTGACTAAGGATTTCGTCTCTCTGGCCTGGGAACGGAATATTAAGATTATCGTCAGATCTACTTTGGAGATTGACTTGTCCGGTTGGCTTTAGGCACGACGGCCTAGCTCCGGTCTGATGTCGGAAGGACGCGTTAGATGCCGGTATTTGCGGCAGAATCTTGCCCTATTCCCCTTAACCCTGTATATAACCTGTATTTAGTCTGTATATATAACTGTGTTTTACTTCAGAGATTAAAATAGTATAGTTTTTTACAAAAGACTCTTCAATAATCTCACCAGCCTAATTATTACTATTATTACATCATTATTACATGTGGGCATCGGCCGGTCCAGAATTCGCAACCAGTTAATTAATCTCCCTAGACAGCCCCGGCCACTGAATATGTTTTAAACTGCCCTAGAATTTTTCCGCTGCCGGAAAAAAAAAAGACGAGAAGAAGAAATCTGTTTTCGACCAGCCCAGCTCGATCACACAGAGTGTGAATCATTTCGCTTTTTCTTCAACATCATTAAAATAGAAGTAGATATATTTTTTTTCTTTTTAACTCTCCAAGATGCAAGTATTTATGTGTTTATTGCTATGGATAACTTATTTAGAAGTAAGTGGAATTTCTATTAGTTTGAAATGGAACTGAACAACGTTCTGTTTATAAGACGTTTGCAAACTGTTTAAAACGCCAATGAGCGGAAAGTGTGACCCATATTTTTCTTATCTGCAAAGTTGATTCGGAATAGAATCTGTGTTTTTATCTCTGAATGAAACAAATTGCTTTAGTTAGCTCATTTTTTAAGCATCGTCTTGCACGATAAAACGAATAGAAGTACACCTTTGATTATTTTTAATTAATCATGCTTTTACAAGAAGTAAAGCCGGTTCTCGCTCAAATTAATTCAGCAAGAGCCGAACGCATTAAACTGTTGCATAAGCTTGTATTTGATTCGGATCAGACTCGCAGTAATCGAAAAAATCTAAGAGCTTTTACTGGCTTCACTTTTGAAGTAGGTACTACAGAATTTGAGGAAAAAGTTACTTCAACTTCTAGTGACTTCCCCTTGGCCCAACTAATTTCAATAGCAAACTTATTATGTCTGGAGATCACAGGAAATGAAAACGAAATTTCAAAACGCATTATTGAAGCGCTTTCGGATTTAGACAAATTTCAGAGTTCACTGTTACCTCAAAGTGACTCAGAAACTGAGAATCACGATGAAAATTACTCTCATAATGCCTTAGGATTCAACTCATCGTCTAACTTTTCAAGTGCCCCTTCACAAAACACGCAATCCGGTATCCCGATTACGCCAAGTGACATTCATTATGTACCACGTCAATCAATTTCTTTTACTGACTTTGAAAATCTAATTACACCTTTTTCCGGTAAACCAGTTGAAAATATTTTACAATGGTTCGAAAGATTTGAAGGATTGGCTTTAACATTTCAACTTAACGATTTACAAAAATTTCTTTTCGTTGAAAGAGCTCTGAAAGGTACCGCGTTATTGTTCGTTCGAAGTGAGCCTACATTAACATCCTATGCAGCATTAAAACAAGCTTTGATACGCGAATTCGCACATATCTCCTCCCCCGCGCAAATTCATGAAATGTTAGCTACACGTAGCTGTAAACCCAATGAAAGAATGAGCGAATATTTTCTTGTAATGAAAGAAATTGCGCAAAGAGCTAGAATAGACGATGCATCGCTCATGCGTTACGTTATAAGCAGGTAAGAGATTCTCCAACTAATAAAGCAATTCTTTTTGGCTGCCACACCCTCACTGAATTCAAATATAAACTTCAAACACATCAACAAATTTGGGATCAAAGTCCTCACTATCGCCAGTCACAGTCACCACCTACCCATGTTGTTCCTAAGCCTTTACACGCCGAAATAGCGCCGAAAAAGACCTGTTACGATTGTGGAGCAATCGGACACCTCGCAAAACATTGTGTGCATAAAAATGAAGGAGTTAAGTGCTTTGCATGCAACGCCTTCGGGCATAAAAGTTCCCAATGCACTCAGACAACCCGTCGTAAAGTGTCAAACACCAGCACCCCTCCCTCCGAAATTTGCGCAGTGGAATTGGATAAACCCCGTCCAAACATGACAAAATTAGTCAAAATTGCTGATTTAGCGATAGATGGATTGTTTGATACAGGTAGTCAAATAACAGCTGTACGACAAGACTTGTACCGATTACTTGGCTCCCCTACACTAACCGAAACAAACTTACAACTCACCGGATTCGGCAATGGCAACATAAAACCAATAGGATCGTTTAGTGCAACTATCCATATAGATGAAAATGCCTATACCACCACAGCTTATGTTATTGAATTTCCTCGCATGAGCCTTCCTCTTATCATCGGTAGAGACATAATTTCACAAGGAACACTGACGTGTGATCCGAACAGCATCTCACTCCAAAAACTACCTCCAGCCAAAATATCCGTCCACTGTATCACCGTTTGTGATAGTGTACGCAACGTGGAACTAGATCACAGACAAGACAGTGTTGTGATGAAACCCGCAGTTCCGAATACACCAGTAAATACCGAAATTGTGCTTCCTCAAGTGCCACAATCCACTAATTGCCCTCGTTACGAAACACCTATACAAAAGACGTCAGCTACCAACAATTTTCTGATGTTGGTACTATGCGGTTTACTCACCATATTTTTTTTCACAAAGGAATCCCCTAAGTGTATTCATGATACATCTGCAGTTTCCGTCTCTCTTGAAGAATATTTCATACTGTTTATAACGGCATATTTCTGCATCTCACCTAGTCCATTTATTAAACGCGCAAAAGCTAGGAAACGACGCAAGAAAAATAGGAAAAGAATGATGAACGCATCGAATGAAAAGTGCATATTTTCATTCGCCAAGTGATTACTTTTTTTTCTGTGGACTCAAGTGTTCTTTTTTCTGAGCCATATTTATTACGAAATGCAGTTTATCGGACTGCGAAACTGTGATTTTTTTTTTTTGTTTCACCTTATTTTAAGTGTTACGATTTATTATTTTTTTTCTCAAACCAATATGGTGTGTATGTGTAATACAGAGCTTGAGTGTGATTTTTTTTGTCAAGCTGTTAATTTGTTTTTAGTTGTGCATTGTGAATACAATACAGAACACTAGAAGACAGAAATAATACAATTTCTTTTTGCTAATGCAGCCCTAGTGAATTTTTTTTTTAGGGCAGATTGCATTGATTTTTTTTTTAAAGAAATAATCTGATGGAATCCAAGTGTTTTTTTTCTTGTTGGAGATCCTCTTACGACTGCATCTTCCATATTTTTATTTATCTATGTTTAGTGATTCATTACTCGTAAGACTGTGTTATCATCAATGAACCCATACGTCACCGACGTAAAGGGAATTACAATCTTTTTTTGTTGTTTTCATCTTATTCATATCTGCGTGGAACTGATTGACCAAACTATATATATTTTTTTATTATTACTTCTTCTTCAAGTGTGAATTGGCAGATGCGGTTTCAAGCCGTATTTTCTTTTTCATTTTTCCAGTGAGTCAAGAACTGCGCTTTTAACTGACTTGCTTTATTTTTTTTTAAACAGTGGACAGCAATTAAAACTCTGATGCGGAGTAACTTTTATTATTTTTTTTCCATCAACATGTTTGTGAATAAATTGTGACCAAGTCTTAATAACGCGAATTTGACTCACCAAAACTCTCGAACTGAGTTTTTTTTTTCTACTGATAGAAAGTATTTTATCTACACATCTTTATGTTAATGTTTCTAGCTTCATCGATTATTTAGTATTTTGTTATTATGTATCTGTATTTTATATATTTGACATTTTTTTAAATTATATATTTTAAAATGTTTGATTCAATTGATATTTAAAATATTTGTTGTGTACCCCATCTCTTCCCTGATAACCGAAAGTTAATTTTTTTAATTTAGTTGACTGCTGCACTATTTAAGACGAATCTTTTTTTTCTTTTTTTTGCGTAAAGTATCTTATCTACTATCTACTTAAGACGAATAAATGGAACGTATGTTACATTTTAAAGACGAAAAGACGATTTAAAGACGACATCTTAAAAGACGATTACAAAAGACGAAATATGTTTTGCATGTTAGACATGAAACACAACGACGTTTTGTATTTTTTTAATTATTTTTTTTCTTTCTTATTAAGACGTGTTTATCTTTTTATAGTGTAGTGCAGTCCAGGGTAAGTATTCTTAACGGAAAAGTCTAAATTTAATTTTTTTTCCCGTTTATAGAAAAATTTTCTTTTTGGCTTTCAGATTTATGAAAAATTTCTTTTTTTTTTGTTAAATTTTTCTTTGCCCTCTCGTTGTTAATATTGGTCGGACGTGTGCGTGGGCGCACACATGTCGGATAGCCGAGTGTGAATGGGATGCATGTGGTTTTGCAGTTCCCATAACATGTCGACCGCAGCTAGAAGAGGAGCGGCCCGAGTTCCCAAGGAAACTCAACAAGGAAGGGTCCAACACTCCCAAGGAAGGGTCAGCAACAACGATACACGATAAAGATGATGACTAAGGATTTCGCCTCTCTGGCCTGGGAACGGAATATCAAGATTATCGTCAGATCTACTTTGGAGATTGACTTGTCCGGTTGGCTTTAGGCACGATGGCCTAGCTCCGGTCTGATGTCGGAAGGACGCGTTAGATGCCGGTAACTGAGGCAGAATCAACCCCAATCCCCTTAACCCTGTATATAACCTGTATTTAGTCTGTATATATAACTGTGTTTTACTTCAGAGATTAAAATAGTATAGTTTTTTACAAAAGACTCTTCAATAATCTCACCAGCCTAATTATTATTATTATTATTACATCATTATTACATATATATATATATAATACCTTTGAATTCAAAATAAAAAAAAACAAGTTCTAGCAACAAACTGACCAAATCTCCAATTTTTTAAAGATAGGTAAGTATAAAGTGTATACAGAATACTATAAATTTAATAAATATTAAACCAATTCAAACATCAAATTACCGAAGCTAGAATTCAGAGACGGTACGCAGCCAAACATACATAATTGTTGTAAAGAAAATTAATTATTATGTTGAAGATAAAAAATCTGTAATAGAAAGAAATGCGAAATCATATTTGTTTTATAAATAGCTTAGAAAACATGGATAAAGTGATTAATAATTCAACTGAAAAGAACGTATCACATGACTGTATTGTGGTGAGCATTAAAGTACGAGTTTAGGTTCAAAACTGAATAGTCACTTCGTGATTGCCTTAAGTACTGTTTATCATAGAGTATTGTTTCTCTTTTAGAATTTTTGCCGCTGATATATGCTTGTGCTCTAGCCAGTGTCTGTAAAGTCATTGACTCTAGACCAACATCTAGGAAAGAACAGTGGTAGGAAAGAATGCTGGACACTGCTCACTATGTGTGATCATGCCCTCCTTGTCTGGTAGATAGCTTTAAGAAGATTAAAATTAATATTTGAACAGTACCAACTTCAAATGTTTTATCAGTGAAATTATAGCTAATCTTGATACAGATATCGACTTATACGCAAATGGAACTTGTGTTCAAATATGGACGCCAGTTCTGAAGTGGATATCCACCAATATTCATCTCCACGATGTGAGTGCTCATAGACCCGACCATCTAGATTCTGTACTCAAAAAGCTGATTTTGACTAAAAAATAATAATGTCATGATTCTGATGAGTTCATATTAGTTGATTAACGCATCATTGCAACGACAGACGTCTATGCTGTACAGCACAAACTTATGGACACTTCGCGAATATTAATTAAGGCTGCAGATGGCATCACGTTTTAAATAACATTTTTTTATTGATGAATAATTATTCCTGAATAGAGATTGATGTGAATTTAAATATGTATTGGCCATGCCAATATTTGATATCTATCCTCCCAACCTTTTGTGTGGGGCTGTTTGTGTTTCTTCGTCTGGTCTCCAAGTACCCCTGATTTCAATGACTAGTAACAAGAGCTGATTTTTGGTCAATATTTACAGAATATGTATAGTAAAGATATTTTATAGTCAGGTTAAATTATTGTTCCTCCACAAACAGAAACATAATTATCGTATGCTTCCTTCAAGTTTTAATAGTCGATAATGTATCATAAATTTTGCTGTAAAAGATGGGATGTGCACATTGAAACTGTATATTTTATATACGTGAATGAGTAAAAGTTGCTAAAGCTTTTGAAAAATTAAAATATCATCTTTGCACTTCACTTTCCTCCTTTTATTTCTCATAAAATTAACTGAAATTCCTAAGTTTTGATAAATTTATCTGAACCTATCACTAAGCAATAAATTTAGTTGAGTATCGCATAATTTTCGCCTTACCTTTGCATTTGATGGGAGTTATCAATACTGCATCAAACATTTGGAATGAGATAATGTGACTAAAGAAAAAGACAGATAATTCTGATTATGCCACAAAACGTAAGAAGGATTGATTATTATGAGCTTTGATAAATTTGATACAGACTCAATTATCTAACGCAAAATGGACATGTAAAAAGTTGTATAACCAAAAATATCAGATAATTAAAAATAACTGAGAAATGGGGTCAAACCAGTACGTAAAATATTAAAACTAACAAGGAGAGTGCCAAGCTTGGTAATCACAGATTTTGATTATTTTTATATATGTTGTAGGGTAGAAGCCCCTTAGTCTCAGGTTCAATGGATTTTATACAACGCTCCTTAGTTCTCGAGAAACGGGGGGGGGGGGTCTAATATTATAACACAACTTAATTACTTATTTTGTAACGAAATATTTTCGTTGGTCGTAGCTCAGTTGGTAGGCGTCCGCTTCTTGTTCCGAGGTCTCGGGTTCGATGCCGGAACCCGCTACGTTTGTTTTTCTCATTTTTTTTTTATCAATATACTTCTAATTATAATTTAATATTCTCAATAAAAAATTTTGTTAACATAACTAAATTTTAATTTAGCATTTTTGATTTTTTTAAAATCACTTTTAAAATGTATTCCATATATATATGCTTTATCAATGCAGCTATATTGAACAATTGTGTCAATTCATGATTGTAAAGGAACATCATTTATAAATTGCCTTAACAAGGGAAGTCAATGCAATGATAATACTACTCTGTTTTTAAAGTAAGAAGCATAATTATATTAAAATTTAGCATAAGAATTAAATTACAACATATTTATGTTTTATTTTATTGTAACTAGAGGGCGCCACAACAGACTTTGGTTATTTCTTTTCTTTTTTTTTAGTTTGGTGCAATTAAGTGGTTTTTGTTTTCAATCTTTATCGCAAAAGTGCGTATCATTCTATAACAGCTTATAATCGTATAAAAATGGAAGAAGCAAGCTGTAGTTCAAAAGAAGATCAGTCTGAAGTGTCGGGATTAGATGAAAATCAGAAAAGTGATGTCACAAATGCATTAAAGTAATGTAAAATTTTATTGCAAAACAATCGATTTTTAACAAATTATCCAACATCTGAAATATCTTCGTTTTCTATTGCGATGGGAGAATCTATATATATATTTGTCTTACGTGGCGCAGAAATAGGGCTGAATTTCTACCTTATCGTTGGCAACAAGCGTAGTTTCCAGAGCTCAGACCAATGAACAGACAAGATTGTGTTAGTCCCGCCTCTAATATGGCGGTCAGTGTCAGAGCAGTGAAACTGAAGCTAGCAATTATTAAAAATAAAATAATATGAACATAATCCAAAGCGTCTGAGCGTTCAACAAAGCGTTTCAACAAATTCCTCATTTTAACTATGAGTAATATTGTTAATTTCAAATGAATACATTTTTTTCAAATGAATTCATTTAGAATTTATTTACGAATTTCACTCAAACAAAAAATCGGAGATAATAAAATACAAACTTTCTAGAATTCCCTGCTGCCATCTGTTGCTGTTTTATTGAAGTAAAAATAATATCTTTTGCAGAAATCTATAATCAATTAGAATAATAAAATGTCGAACGAAATTTAAACAATCATTGATGATAAACTATCTTCCTACCACGTAGTGTTTTTTTTTTTTTTAATGAATTGAAGCCGTGTTGTACAATATTATAGGTGCTAATTATGTTTCCAAGATCCTTTTTTCATAGTATTTAAATTATTTATATGTCCATTAGTAGCATCAACTAAATGCATTTTTAGTTGTGTTTTCAACGGAGTTTTCAATTACTTTTTTACATCAAAAAAATTGTCAATTTCATATGTTCAAATGATTTAGTGTAGTACTTATTCCGGCTAGAATTACTAGAAAAATAAAAAGGGGCGAGCGAGCTGTGACCGCGTAGCGGTCTCAATGTGAATTGCTTTGCAATTCACCGGGGGTTGGCGAGCGTTAGCGAGTAGGGGGCTGAGCCCCCTAGTAATTCTATAATTCAATAGTAAATATGCTGATTTTGTAACGATTTTTGAATTTTTACTAGTCAATAATAGATCGAATTTTTTTAAAGCTCTTTAAATGATGAGAAATGTTTAATAATGGTTTAAAAATCAAAAATGCTAAATTAAAATTTAATTATGTTAACAAAATTTTTTATTGAGATTATTAAATTATAATTACAAGTATATTTATAGAAAAATGAGAAAAACAAACGTTGCGCGTTCCGGCATCGAACCCCGGAACACGGAACTACGAGCAGACGCCATATCAACTGAGATACGACCAACGTAGTTATTTTGTTACAAAGTAAGTATTTAAGTTGTGTTATAATATTAGACCCCCCCCCCCCATTTCTCGAGAACTAAGAAGCGTTGTATAAAATCCATTGAACCTGAGACTAAGGGGCTTCTACCCTACAACATGTATAAAAATAATCAAAATCTGTGACTACCAAGCTTGGCACTCTCCTTGTAAGACATATTTTTTATACTGAATTTAAAAGAATAAATAAGGCTTCAATATAAAAATATTAATTCTAAAACAATATCTAAAAAAAAACTTCGTGGAATATATCTAAATGTCTTCATATATACAAATTAATGCCATCAAATATCTCAAATTGAACGATTTTTTGATTAAAGAATCCTGCGTAAAATATCTACAGCAGAGATGCCATCTGTAACGGAGTTTCAGTAAATGTTTACGTTTTTAACCGAAAGCGCTAAATTCCGAAAGTATTTTTTTTATTGATAATAGTGATTTTCAATAATTTTCAGTAATCATTAATTACAAAATACAGGGTGGACACAAATTAGTTAAGCAATTTCATAACTCCAATATTTGCGAAATAATAATTCTAAGGTGCACTTTAATGCCAGATTACTAGTATTGTATCATAAGTTTGAGAATGTAATTCTTATCTCAATGTTGAAGTCTAAGTTTGGATTGGACGCGGAGGTGTTATACCATCGCTACCACTACCACTAGTCTTTCACACTTCGATTTCAATGATTGTTTAATTAAAGATCAGGCTTACACTTCGTCGCTTTCGAAATCCATTCCTGAATTGAAATCACGAATACACATTGCACTTGGTTTGACCGGCGTGAACATGCTCATAAATATATGGCAAGAACTGATTAACCGATAGCATATATACTACTATAATCAATGGAAACTATATCGGACATTTGTTATAAAATGTAAACTTAGTGTGTTTTCCTATCTTATATTAATATCATAAGTACTCTGATATTTGACTGTATAACTACACATAATTAACTCTTATTGTTGTGCAACTAATTTATATCCCCCTTGTATAAAGACTATACAGAGTAATTAACTGTTAATATCTTTGCAGTATCACATTTTTTCTAAGAAAAAAATGTAATTCTTTGAATGAATTATCTTTAGTCTTTTAAAAAACAAACTTTATTGAAAACACACATTAAATAAAAGTTAGTTTAAGACGGACTTTAATGGGATCAGTAATTTTGAAAGTAGAAAGTCAGCTTGATAATGCGCGCAGCACAAGTGCATTGTAAAAAATAATCGCGTAAAATTTTTGTGTACAGCAAATTTTACAGTATTGGTACCCTACTCAAGATTTATAGTTTGAGTACTGTAATTCCACGCTTACAGTCATGGAAAAATGAAGATAACCCATTCTAACCCTGCTCCAATTCATTGTTTAAAAATATGACTGGTATCTATTGATAAATAATGATGTTTACTATAATAGTAATAACGTTTACTAATTAATGCTACATTTAAATTTTCTTAGAAGATCGTCTGTATATAGAAATTGTACCAAACTCTAAAATTTTCAATGCTAACACCTAATTTTGACATCTTATTTAGATTTTTCGCATTATTTTACCTTATGATAAAAAATGGGAAGTAATTCGGTCAAATAGTTTAGGAATTATGCAGATTTAAAATTTGGAACTCCTAATGTTAAATTCATTTTTATTCGTTTCAAAACAGATTGCAATGCAGTTAGTTTTTTACGCATAACTCAAAAAATACTTGGTGGAATGAGCTGTAATTTGGGATTCGCGTATTTGAAGCTTTTGGAAATCGCTTTCGGTAAAAAAAAAAATTATAGGTTAAAATTCATATTTTTTCTTAAAAAAATAATTTGAAAAAAATACATAATTTCAAAATTAATTTTCGAAAAATGTACCGTACCAGTACGCATATAAATTACATTTTACGGCATGCTTGCGTTAAAATTATTTATGGTATACATGTACTTTTTATCTGAATTACGGTACATGTACTAGTCACATTGCTGCCAGTACATTTAAGGTATTATAATGAAAATATGGGAATTAACAAAAATAATACTTTCAATAATTAAAAATATAAGAGCAGTTAAATGTGTACATTTTTATTGATTTCCAGATAGAATACAGGCTGCATACTTGCATTTAGAAAGATTTAAAAGGGATTTAAGAAATTCACATTCGCAAAAAAGCAATATATTCGGAATTTGAACGTTAGACTTTTTACTTTTCTATAAGAAAAAAATACGTTTGCGATTCAACAAATTGCTTATAAGAAATTCTCAAAAATTTGTGATTTTTTTCTGAGTAAATGAAAATGATGACTCGTTTTTCTTCTAAATTAAGATTTATTTATAGTTTTAAAAATACATTTATAATATAAAGCCAATGTTATTTCATTTTATATAATCTATATTAGCACCTTTATTGTAATATTATTGCAGTCAATTTTAACTTTCGCTGCATTTATTAGATATTCTCCTTTAAATTTAAGAATTTTAAATGCATTTCTTTTACTTTTAATGAATAGATCTCTTATAAATGTATGCAACGTGAACATGTACTTATATTGCTACCTTCTTAATTAAGATGCTAAATAGATTAAAGAAATGTTTTAAAATAATTGTCATTCTTAAATAAAAATCCGCATTTTCTCAAATGAATACTTTTGTTATTTATATTCAAAGAAAGAATGAGAAACTCATTGGGAAATATGACGTTTTGTCCACTTCAATTTATGTTATTTTTTAAGTCATTTGTTTTCGTGCTAATCTCATAAGCTAATCTCACAATCTGAAAACTTTTAATCAAGAAATCGGTTTACCGATTTTTTGTTGTTGTTGTTCAGTTTACACATGTTATGTGAATTACTCAAAACTCAACAGAACACTGCAGGAGAACTATCTGAAAAAAAAAATGATCCACTGACCAGATTGCAGTAAAAATAAATAAATTGTCCTTCTGAGCCTTGTATACGTACTATATAAAATCTAAGTGCATAAGAACTGAATTTATTAAAATGAATTCAAACGCATTTCTGAAAAAAAAATCGTATATAGGAAGGAAGGCAACTTTAAAAAATATCATTTGAATGAGAAAATGGTTTTGTATAAACAATCGTTAAGGGAAAAAAGTCTCGATTTTTAGTAGCAGAATATTAATAGTTTCATCAAATCCAATGGCTATTTCATTTTAAAAACATACAAGCGGCCGAAAAGGAGGATTAAAATTTATTCCATGCTGCTCAACCCTTTGATTACGGTCAACCCTTTGATTACGGGGTTGGGACATCTGTCGTCCCAGCGACCATTTCTTTATTCAATTCGCATCACTTTTTAAAAATAATTTCTGCCATACATATATGTTTGTTATTATGACTAGGATGCTTTCAAAAGAAATCTACCGCAAACAAATTTTTTTGTAATTTATGGTACAAGTGAATACAAAAATAGCAGCCAGTCCTAGCCCGTAATCAAAAGATTAATCACTAAATTGTTGCAAAAGGTGCCATTTGATTGGAAATTGTATCTTCTAAAATACCAAATGAATAAGTGAACGTCTCCATATTGAAAAAATAACCAAAATTTTAAATAACAATACCCAAATCTGACACAAATTTTCAATTCTAGGATAAATTTTAGCTACATGTATCAAGATTTAAGTAATTTGTTAAAGAAATTTATAAATTAGATGTAACATGAGATTATTTTGACCATCTATTTTTATTTATTTTAATTATATTGATTAATATCTTCTGACTTTTTATACACGCATTTTTTTTTTGTGTGTGTGTTACAAGTAAGTATCGAAACATAGTTATATCATTTGCGCAAATTTTCCTATTTTATGTATATACTATGAATACTGAAATTAATGTTCGGAACAATATGATATGCAATTTATAACTATTTTAGATAGAAATCAATAACTTGAAACTTCTTATAATTGTATAAAACATTTCAGCTTATTCCTACTAATATTTATTTTACATGCGTTTTCTATATAAAAATTCCTCACCACTTGTTCTCCAAAACTATTTTACTTGTATATATATACAAATAAGCTGGAAATTACACTTCAAACGTGACAAATGAAGTGCGTTCGTACTGTAACTAGTTTTATAATTGTTCAAATCTTGGTGCAATAGCTGTTGCACTCTTATGCAAGAATACGTGAATATGCAAAATTTATGTTATGTGCAGATTTTCATATTATAGATATTAATTTTATTTTGTGAAATTAAGTTTAAATGCACTTTTACAAACAATTAATTACAAATCTCTTACATTAAAATTATACTATGCTCAGGTATTAAAAAAAAAAAATTAAAAGAAAGTGAAATGAATTATATCGTTTGTTATTATGATATGATCAATTTCCGTAATAAAAATAAGTATATTTTAAGTTGGCAACATTTTATCTTTTGTTGACATTTACTGAAAATTCCAATGGAAAACTGAAGCCTAGCTTTGAAAATTTCAGAACTTGAAATCTATATTTAGACTCTTTTTCCATTTAATATCTATTTCTAAGGAAACATCTATCCAAAAAACTGTCGGTAGATTATATGGTTGCTATAATTAAACAATTTTAGTATACAAATTCGGTTTTAAAATTCAGTAATACCGAAATAATGTGACTCCATCTTAAATATGACGTAATCACCATGGCAAACTAAAATCATTACCTATCATGGGATATCATTGAATTAATTCCGTATGATAGGATTCAATAGAATGAAGACATCTTTTATTGATATCTTTTTAACACTTTCCAACCTAGTTGAAAAGTGTTTATGATTTCGGTTTGTCTGGTCGTCTGTCCGTGCTCTAACTCGCGTAAATATACTCTGATCGCCCTGAAATTTTTGTATGTTATTGTCGTTTACTATAGCATGTTCCCTATTTCAACTGAAATGTGTAGCACTTATAGTTTTTTTACAGGGACAGTCAAAAATAATCCGTTACATTACAGTCAATGTGAAATAATCGTTTCAAGTGAATTTTGATGATGTTCCGCCATTTGAAACATGATGGAACTGATATGTAATTATGAAGCACATTAAAACGTGCTTTTTGTAGAATATGGGGTGCAAAGCATCAATTATTCATTTACAGGGTCAAACAAAAGATTCTGTTACACATTGTTCTATGGGGGGGGAAATCGTTTGCCGTGTAATTTAGTGATATTTCACTATTTCAAACATCATGAAAATTATATGTATTACTGAGGTGCACTATAAATTGCTCTCTTTAAAGTGTGGTGTGTATTGTGTTTATTTACAGGGATAAAGAAATGGTATAAGTTATAGTACATGTGTGATATTTACAGTCTGTGTGATAAGTGCGTTTTCAACTTTGGTTTGCGCTTTAAGTTTAACTAATTTTTTTCATAGTACGTGCGTGTTTATAAACTCGGTTGTTCATATACAGGGCTACACAAGGGAGTCCCTAAGTATTACAGACAATGGGAGTGAAGTGCTTTTGAATGGGAGTGAAGTTAATTGTGTTACGCATTTTCCTGCTGAACATTATTTTGTAGACTAATAGAAGTTTGTGGAATATAAATAAATTCATATACAGAGCTACCCAAAGAAAAAGATACATTGTCGTTTACGGTTGGCAATTGCTGCGAGTGAGTTTTAAGTTGCCTTTTAGCTTAATATATGGTGTGTACAAAAGTCTTTTGATAATATATAGGGCTGTACAAAAGATTTCGAGTGCATTTCCATCGATTGGCGAAAATTGCTAAATGCGAATATTCTAATAGAACTAAATTTTATCATGCTATATATCCACATCTCTTGATCATATACAGGGCTGCACAAAATAATTCGACTATTTTTTTATTCTGGAAAGTAATTTCGAAAACTGTATTTTTCAATGTGGTATATGTTTTCTAAACTGTTTACTTACATATCTTCTTTCACCTTATTTAACGGCGAAGTTTCGTTACAGTTTTTTGGCTGTGTTGGAAAGTGTTTCATAATCTAGCTTGACGCATGATTTTTCGTTCTTGTTAAGTTTTGATTCGATTTTCATAAAATTTGAAATGACTCGACAAAATTCTGCAACGATTATATATATTAAATTTCAAACCATTCGTTTGGGTAGTTTTTGCGCTGTTATATGCGGACAGACGGACGGACCAGACGACGACGCTACGTATAATTACGAACGCACTTAAAAAGATATAATTACCAATTCAATTGTACTTCTAAAAATTTTACGAGATTCTTTGGTGATCAATAACATGATTTTTTTTTTTTTTACTTCATTGAAAAAAAATAATGAAAGGAAAGAGGGAAATAAAATAAAATCGAAGAAAGAAAGTAATTAAAAAAAATGAAGGCAAGTTCAGATCTAAATGTTGCAGACTAGACCTGTTCGCCCCTTGTTTTTGATTTTTATATTTCTGTTGTCCTTTTGTTAGCTTGAGAGACTGTTTATAATTTATTTTTATAAGAACTTTGAAGTGTTTAATACATACAACTAATTATTTTTTATACGAGTATTCATAATAATTTACCCAAAATACAAATTTGTATTGCTTTAATTAGGAACGGAAGCATGTTAAATATGAGGAAAATAAAATTATGTGAATAAATATAAACACATTTTGAATTTTAAACTTAAATGTTCTGATAAGTATAAAATCAAAGACATAAAAATATTATATCGAGAGTAAAACTGTTGACTTATCCCTAATAATATTATAAATCTGATTGTGTGCAAATGTTAGGCTGAAGCCAGCGTCAAAATGGAGAAATTAATGGCCCTGTATCTTTGCATATAGGTGGATTATAACCCGGAAATGAACATAGACTGGTTTTTGTTCATTTTATTCAAATATTTTTATTAATAATTCAAAAATTCGTTTTTTTTCATAGAGAATAAATAGACATTTTTCCATAAAATTTAACCATTTTACTTTATCGTTGCCAATAAATAAAAACACGGAAAAAAATGTTTCCTCAACAATTAATTTTCAATTGAACGATTTTCACGTGAAAAATGAAAATGAAAAAGAATTCAAAAGAAGATGAATTTCCGTGATATTTGAAACAAAAATATGGAGTATTTGTTGTTATACATGAAGTATGAATATCGGTTACATTAAAAAGATCTTTTTCTGTCAAAAAACTGCGTTATAATTAAAAGGAAAAATGAACAATAATTATATTCTTAAAAATAGATTTCGCTTGGACCATGGAACTATGAAAAGGATCATCCTCGACGTGGACAAATATGACGTCATAAATAAAACATGTATTTTCAAGTAGTCGTAATAATACAAGGAGCATGAATATCAATGTATAATGAAAGTAGATAGATAATGGACGTAATATTTAAGATGAAAAACTGAAATATTTTTTATCGATACTGATTAATAATTAGCTTGAGTACAAGTTACATACAAATGTGAGTTTTTCGCTAAAATTTACGTCCTTATTGCCAGAAAAAGAAAATTAACAAGGTTTATGGCATTAAAAAGAGATTTCTCTGAGGAAAATGTGACGTCATATTTGAAATAAAACAGGAATTTCAAATGTGTTTTACAAGGAGCGGGAATTAATAATTCGACTATTAATCGTACATTAATAATACAAGGATCAGTAAGTATAGAAAGTAGATTAGTTTCACGACATATTTAAAACGAAAAATTGAAATGTGTTTTTATCTATACCGATTATTAAGCATGAATATCAGTTACATACAGATGAGAGTTTTTTGCCAAAAACCACACCATGATTATTAGGAAAATAAAAATAAATACGAATCTATTATATTAAAATCTGACCGCCTGTTTGTATTTCGCAACTACTCTTTTCAGATTGTCGAACGCAACGCGATATACCTAAACTGGTTATTAAGCATGAATATCAGTTACATACAGATGAGAGTTTTTTGCCAAAAACCACACCATGATTATTAGGAAAAGAAAAATAAATACGAATCTATTATATTAAAATCTGACCGCCTGTTTGTATTTCGCAACTACTCTTTTCAGATTGCCGAACGCATCGCGATTTACCTAACACCGGTTATCATTCATCCGAGGATGTCATAAACTCTCAGAATTTAAAAAAATGATTTAAATTCCGAGATATTATTTATTTATTTATTTATTTATTTATTTATTTATTTATTTATTTGTTTTTTTATTTGTAAATTTTAACAAACTTTCTCTAAAAATGGCAACTAAATTAGTCCATTTTTGTGGATAAAAAAGAAGAAATAAAACGGATTAATATATCTTTTCTCATTAAAACTGAAAAAAAAAAAGAATTTATTTTCAATTTGAATAGATGGTGAAAGAAAAAAAAATCTTGATTACAGTAAAATTATTGAAAAATAAAAACGTATTTTCACATATTCAAACTTAATGAATCTATTTATTCTGGAGAACAAAAATCGTCTGTCAACATATTTTCATTTAGAAATAAAGATTTTTTTTCAGTTATAGATTAAATCAAGGAGTCAAATTTAAGCTCCTTGCATTAAGGTTTACAATAATTGCTCCCTATTCACAAGAATTGAATTTAATGAAAAAGAATATACTATTTCCATTATCTTTGAAGGATTGCTATTAAAACGTTTCACAAAGGCGTTAAAAGTAAAATGGTTTACCAGGTAAACTTGCCATATGTTTTTACATAATTCACCGATTTCCACGATTTTATTTGGCCCGCCTTTTTTCATTGGTTGCAGTTTCCTTTTCGTGATTATTTGTCACAAAATTTCACTTTTTTAAAACTAAGTTATGTCAAGGCCTCTATAACATAGAAATACTGTATTGTCTCCTATGGAATGTGATAAAGAGTTAGTTAAAGAGTTAATTAAAGAGTTATTTACGTTTCTAATTATCGGGAATGAAATATTTTGCTTAATTAATGCATTTATTCTTTTTTTAATGATACGTGAACGAAGTCACGGGTAACAGCTAGTAATATTATAAATCTGATTGTGTGCAAATGTTAGGCTGAAGCCAGCGTCAAAATGGAACATTTAATGATCCTGTATCTTTGCGTATAGGTTAATAATAACCCTCAAATAAACATAGGCTGGTTTTTGTTAATTTTATTCAAATATTTTTCTTAATAATTCAAAATTTCGTTATTTTCATAGAGAATAAATGGTCATTTTTTTCGTATAATATTTTAAAATGGTTAAATTTACTTTACCGTTGCTAATACTTTATCGTTGCCAAAACTAATTCAAAACCCGGGATAATAATTTTTACTCAACAATTTAGTTTCAACTGAAAAATTTTCACGTGAAAAATGAAAATGAAATAAAAAAATTAAAGAATTAAAAAGAAGATTAAATATTATTATTAGAAATAAAACGTACTTTTTTTAGTTTTTGATAATAATATAAGGTCTCAATATGCGTAACCATAGGAAAGAGGCAAATTTGACGTCATTCATCTAAAATAAAGCGGATATGCTTTGATTGGGGAAATAAAATGATCTTGGGTTTTTTCTTCACTTTTTTTCTTTTGTATGGTAACAATACTTGACGTTTTACCGTCTGCGCACGGCTAATATAACTAAACAGTATTTTTTATTTAAATTTTAAAAAAGTAAAAAGAAGTTTCAAAAGAAAATGGTTAGCAAATGTCAATAATATGCTCCGCAAAATTATCCATGTCGAAAAAGATGTCATGGATAGCGAGAAATAGTTATTTCATTCTTAAAACTAAAAGAAATAACTCGATTACCTAAAAAAAAATTACGAATGTTAATAGTTCCATTTTTGTTGATAAAACATAAAGATTTAATGTTATTTCGTTAAAATAACATAATTTCGCCTATGCCAGTATTGAAATTAATTGCCTGGAAAAGAAAATTAACAAGAATTGTGTCATTGAAAACGGATTTCTCTGGGGGAAAAAGAGACTTCATATTTCAAATTAAACGGGAATTTTCCAATATGTTTTAAAATGAGTGTGAATCAATTCCTTACATTAATAATACAAGGATCAGTAAGTATAGAAAGTAGATGAGTTTCATGCCATATTTATAACGAAAAATTTAAATGCTTTGTTATCTATACTGATTATTACGCATGAGTATCCGTTATATACAGATGAGAGTTTTCTGCTAAAAATCACATCATAATTTTAAGAAAAGGAAAATGAACACGAATCTATTATATTAAAATCTGACCGTGTGTTTGTATTTTGCAACTACTCCTAGACTATCGAACGCAACGCGATTTACTTAATCCCGGTTATCATTGATCCGAGAATGTCACACAAACTCTCAGAATTTAAAAAATTAAATTACATGCCAAGATTTTTTTTTTTTTTTTTTTTTGGAAATTTTAACGAAGTTTATCTAAAAACGGAAAGTAAATTACTCCATATTTGTGTATAAAAAAGGAAAAATAAAACAGATCAGTATATTTTTTACACCCTTTTCTCATTAAAACTGAGAAACAGAATTTATTTTCACTTTGAATAGATGGTGAAAATAAAATCTTGATTTCAGTAAATTATCCGAAAAATAAAAACATATTTTCACATATTCAAACTTCATGAATCAATTTATTCTGGAGAACAAAAATTGCCTGTCAACATATTGTCATTTAGAAAACAAGATTTGTTTCAAATATACATTAAACCAAGGAGGCAGAATTGAATTTAAAGAAAAAGCATATACTATTTCCAATTAATGTTTTTTTGAAGGATGTTAAAACGTCTCACAAAGGCTTAAAAGTAAAATTGTTTATCAGGTAAAATTGACATTTGTTTTTACCCATCTCGTCTATTTACACGATTTTATTTGGCCCTCCTTTTTGCATTGGTTGCAATTTCATTTTCGCGATTATTTGGTACAAAATTTCACTTTTTTAAGACTGCGTTATGTCAAGGTCCCTATAACAAAAAATACCGCATTGTCTCCTATGAAATGTGATAAATAGTTAGTTAATAACGTTTTTAATTATCGGGAATGAATTATTTTGCTTAATTAATGTATTTATTCTTCTTTTAATGTTGCGTGAACGAAGTCACGGGTAATAGCTAGTAATATTATAAATCGGATTGTGTGCAAATGTTAGGCTGAAGCCAGCGTCAAAATGGAGCATTTAATGATCCTATATCTTTGCATATACGTTGATTATAACCCTCAGATGAACATAGGCTGTTTTTTTTTCATTTTATTCAAATATTTTTCTTCATAATTCAAAATTTCGTTATTTTCATAGAGAATAAATGGACACTTCACCATAAAATTTAACCATTTTACTTTATCGTTGCTAGGGCTTTGATCGTTGCCAATAAATAAAAACACGGAAAAATAATTTTTCCTCAAAAATTAATTTTCAATTGAAAGATTTTCACGTGAAAAATGAAAATGAAAAAGAATTCAAAAGAAGATGAATTTCCGTGATATTTGAAACAAAAATATGGAGTATTTGTTATTATACATGAAGTATGAATATCGGTTACATTATAAAAAGATCTTTTTCTGTCAAAAAACTGCGTTATAATTAGAAGGAAAAGTGAACAATAATTATATTCTTAAAAATAGTTTTCGCTTGGACCATGGAAGAAAAGGATCTTCCTCGGCTTGGACAAATATGACGTCATAAATAAAACATGTATTTTCAAATAGTCGTAATAATACAAGGAGCATGAATATCAATGTATAATGAAAGTAGATAGATAATGGACGTAATATTTAAGATGAAAAACTGAAGTATTTTTCATCGATACTGATTAATAATTAGCTTGAGTGCCAGTTACATACAAATGTGAGTTTTCCGCTAAAATTTACGTCCTGATTGCCAGAAAAAGAAAATTTACAAGAATTATGGCATTAAAAAGAGATTTCTCTGAGGAAAATGTGACGTCATATTTGAAATAAAACGGGAATTTTCAAATGTGTTTTACAAGGAACGGGAATTAATTCCGTACATTAATAATACAAGAATCAGTAAGTATAGAAAGTAGATTAGTTTCACGACATATTTAAAACGAAAAATTGAATTTTTTTTTATCTATACCGATTATTAAGCATGAATATCAGTTACATACAGATGAGAGTTTTTTGCCAAAAAACACACCATGATTATTAGGAAAAGAAAATAAATACGAATCTATTATATTAAAATCTGACCGCCAGTTTGTATTTCGCAACTACTCTTTTCAGATTGCCGAACGCAACGCGATTTACTTAACACCGGTTATCATTCATCCGAGGATGTCATAACTCTCAGAATTTAAAAAAAGGATTTAAATTCCGAGATATTATTATTATTATTTTTTCTTTTTTTTTTTGTAAATTTTAACGAAGTTTCTCTAAAAATGGCAACTAAATTATTCCATTTTTGTGGATAGAAAGTAGAAATAAAACGGATTAATATATTTTTTCTCATTAAAACTGAAAAAAAAAAAGAATTTATTTTCAATTTGAATAGATGGTGAAAGAAAAAAAAATCTTGATTACAGTAAAATTATTGAAAAATAAAAACGTATTTTCACATATTCAAACTTAATGAATCTATTTATTCTGGAGAACAAAAATCGTCTTTCAACATATTTTCATTTAGAAATAAAGATTTTTTTTTCAGTTATAGATTAAATCAAGGAGGCAAATTTAAGCTCCTTGCATTAAGGTTTACAATAATTGCTCCCTATTCACAAGAATTGAATTTAATGAAAAAGAATATACTATTTCCATTATCTTTGAAGGATTGCTATTAAAACGTTTCACAAAGGCGTTAAAAGTAAAATGGTTTACCAGGTAAACTTGCCATATGTTTTTACATAATTCACCGATTTCCACGATTTTATTTGGCCCGCCTTTTTTCATTGGTTGCAGTTTCCTTTTCGTGATTATTTGTCACAAAATTTCACTTTTTTAAAACTTAATTATGTCAAGGCCTCTATAACATAGAAATACTGTACTATTGTCTCCCATGGAATGTGATAAAGAGTTAGTTAATTATTTACGTTTCTAATTATCGGAAATGAAATATTTTGCTTAATTAATGCATTTATTCTTCTTTTAATGATACGTGAACGAAGTCACGGGTAACAGCTAGTAAATTCATAAATGCACCACTGTTTTCTGATAATTGCACCTGAAATTGTATAAAATGAACTTTCAGATCGTTTAAAATGAATTTTTATTAAAAAAAAAAAAAAAAAAAAAAAAAAAAAAAAAACTATATGCTTTAAAAAAAAACTATATGCTTTTATTTCTCTGTTTGAGTAATTTCGTTATTAATTAATAAAAAAATATTTCAAAAATATTTTTATCATAAGTATGTGTGAGTGTTGTTATTGAATTTATATAGAGCATATTATTAGCATACAAAATTTAATGAAATACATAAAACATACCATTTTATATACTGAAATAACCGGCAACGTTTCTCGTTCACATCAATTGATTCATTTCACAATTAATCTCTATTCCCAGACTACTACATCAAAATTGATGAAAATTTATAGGCCGATGTTTTTTGTATACTGAAAAAAAAAACATGGTCTGTCCGTTGAATTTTTAAAAGTCAAGTTAAATTTTAATAGATAGATGACATTTCTTATGATAAAAGAAAATGTATTATATGTACTTTTATAAAGAATTTCCCACAAATGTAAACAGTATTTTCTCGCCATCGTCTTTTTTTTCATGAATGTGTTACTAAAAAAGTTATAGTCCATGTTAATGTTTTCTTCCTGTTTGGTACTAAATTCTAAAATTTCCGTGAAATAATTTAAAAGAGGGGAAAAGGGTGTTTAAAAGCTGCAGAGTTTTCTAAGGGGAAATATTTAGACAAATTTCAAGAATGAGAATGCGTAACAAAAAAAAAAAAGACAAATCAAGAATCACATACTCACTATGGAATAGTATCCTAAAACAATATTTTAATGATATCAAAGTTTTGTCATTATGAAATATTTTAGATATAACGCAACTATAAACAAAATAAGCAAAAATATTTTGAAAAAAAAAATCTTTTGCTGTGTATTTTTTCTAAGTACAGGGCTATTTTAATAAATTGTCATCCATACTTAAACAAATTCTTTTTTCATGACTGATTAATTAAGCATGCAAACATAACATTTTCAATATTTAGAACACTGAGATAAATCACTGATGCAGTTGTTGAACAATGTCCTTTCAACGTTTCATTGGTAACCGAACAATGCACTAATTATCAATCAGTGCAATTATGATTGTACAAAATTTTCCTTCTGAAATATATATATATATATATAATATTTCTAGCTCAATTCTGCGTCAATTATACATTATTAATGCATCTCATTTCTCACATAGCACCAATATGCAGTCTATAATTTCTCTTGATTAGAACTATTTTAAGGTAACATTTTCGTCAATATTGCATTACATTGATTGGTGGTTTTAGTCATATAATTGAAAAAGTACATTATCAGAACTGCAACCCTCCATAACTTTGATTACTACAATTTCCGAATTTTGATTTATTTAATGACATAAATTCAAATTTAAATAAGGGGAATGTTGCTATTCGGAAGTAGTGTACTAAAAAAATCTGGAGGGTTCGAAAGCTCTAATATACTGATATCGGAAAATTACTGCAGAAAACTTGTACAGCATAGCGACAAGATTTATTTAATGTGGAATAAATAATAATGTTGTCCTTAACTTATTTCAAAATGACTAATATTTAATGATAATTTGAAAATTCATTTATATATTCTTTTTCGATAGTAGTTTAAATTTTAAAAGTTAATTTGAGAAAGTAATTTTCATTCACATTATTTTATCTTTTAAATACACTTATAATTTTATTTTGAAATGTATTTTACTAACTTTAAAATAATTAACGGGCATTGTATATTTTCCTAGAAGAGCTAAAGATCTACTCTCAATATTTGATATTATTCATCATCAGGATCTATTATTTTCTTTCGGATAAATGTCAGTTTGATTGTCATTTAAACAAAATAGATGCACTGATGAAGTAAACTGTTATTTTACAGAGAAAAGCGAAATTGCATCATTAAAGACTTAACTTTAAACCGTTTCGAATAGTGCGGCGAAAGTGAGAGTGACTTAATCTTCTCAAAAGTGAGAGAAAAGTCACTAATTTACATAGCAAGATAAATTTGACTGTGACACATTAAGCTAATTAATACTGTTAACTCCCAGTTCATAACGGCAGATAGTCTTTTCACGAATGGATCTTTCTCTGGAGTAAAGCTAAGTCTTTGAGAGTGATCTGTGCCAAAGTGAGCTACGACTACTACTCCAGGCTTCCGGTTTACAATCGAAACAACACGGGGTTAGACGAGGGATTTCGGGGTCCAATCGCG
Organism: Maratus michaelseni; assembly: GCA_963931845.1. Taxonomy (NCBI): domain Eukaryota; kingdom Metazoa; phylum Arthropoda; class Arachnida; order Araneae; family Salticidae; genus Maratus; species Maratus michaelseni. Next base: position 285,283,290 of record OZ007586.1, read on the forward strand.
ATGGCAACAAGCAATGATGAAGCGGTGCTATCACCATCCGGGATCTCTCCTGTCAGTTCTCATCAGCTGCGTATTTCTCAGACCCTTGGCATCAGCCGGTTGCATGATTCGTTATCCGCCGCGTTTAACGGAGATTGGCTCGTCATTGCGTCCCACTTGGGACAGATGCTTTTCACTTGTCCCGCTTTCTTAGTGCTTCGCTTTTAACTTAAGCTCTAGCGCCAAACTGATTTTCATCGGGGAGCAAAGATCTTATTATTATCGGAGATATCAGGAAACACGTATAGTACTTATAAAAATAATTCGAAAAATGCTGGGAATTCCTGCTAGGCAAAATATTTGGTGATCCTCTAAATCAAATACTCGCGCATTTCAATTGGCATCAAAGGCCATGACATCATATTATTAATTCGACTTTTATTTCTTCAGATATTTACTCTTAACAGAAAAGATAAAAATAACTGATTAAGATAGATAAATAAACAGCTTTTTATCCGAAAATTGATTTTTTTTTTTTTTTTTTTTTTTTTTTTTTTTTTTTTTTTTTTTTTAACTAACAATATGTATCAAACTTCCTTTTTTAAATATATACAGTCCATTTTCGATACCATCATGAGTTAGCGAAAAGGTTTGTGAAATGAACGAGCGTTTTAATTTAGAACCTTCAAAAATCGATGTTTACTTTTTTTGATTTTCCTATTGCCTGTAACTTACAAGCAAATGATTTTTGCATAATTAAATTTTAAAATATATTTTAGTAGTAACAGTAATAAATTTACTTAAAAGTATTTTTTCCGTGTTTACCATTACCTCAGAGACTCCACGTGAAGAACTTTTTTTTTTTTTTTTCAGTAAATATTTATTAATCTCATTCTCTGCATTAAACCTCCAGAACTTCACTTAGTTGCAATATTGATTTAAAATTTCTTTATTTATATAATAAGGTTTTTTAAAGGCTTTTTTCTGTTTGGTCTGATTATTTAAGTTGTATTTTAGTTATTTCTGATTTTTGTTGCTTTAATGTACTTAACATACGCAAATAAAATTTGGTATGAAAAACCAAACAGTCAAAAAAAGTTAGCAGTAAATGTATTGTTATAAAGACTATCAGATTAGGAATTTTATAAGAATATTTTAAAATGAAATTTAAGTTTTTAAAAAATGATAAAAATAAACTTTACTCTTAAAATATTTGAAATTTTTTTATTTATTTCTGACAGAAATATTGCAATGTTTTTACACGCACACACACACACACACACACACACACACACACACACACACATATATATATATATATATTATGATTGCAATTGTTAATCTATTAGCTATGTGGTATTCTGTCTACACATTATCATTAATTATCTCTTTGGAGATTTAAGTAGAATGATACAAGAACTTGATATGTTTTTTGAAATTCATAGATATTATAATTATATATATATATATGGGCCGTTTACCAACGTTAGACGCTAAATATACTTTTTTGTTAAGATTGTACGATGTCTATCCTAGAAGAATGCAAGTAATGCATAACCATAATTATTCAAAAAAATAAATGATATTTCGAATAATAATCTTTTCCTCTTTTTAATTAATTTTACTGCGTTTAAATTTATAGATCTTTAGAGTTTCATTAACTCTTAGTCTAAATCTTAATTTTTTGCATTACTTTCACACTACTGATAACAAAATTTGAAAGTTGCTTTTTATTTTATACTACGTAGTCAAAATAAATTATTGATAATTTTGAATTGCTGCCTTCAATCTTTTCCATATTAAGAAAAAAACAACCCTCTATCAATGAAGAAATGTATTTTAGAAGTTTTCCCTTTTGTTTTTCTGAAAAAGAATCAAATTTGAATAATTTTATATGAATTACAAAGGTATTCCCACCACTGAACTATAGGCATTAAAAAAAAAAAAAAAAAAAGACTGTAAATTTGTGCTTAATGCTAAAATAAAAATTCGATTTCCAATTTTCATAATTTTAGCTGAAATTTTCTAAATTATTTTAACTGCCAAAGATACTAACTTAATAGAGAGATGAAAAAAATGAAACGGTTTTATATAAGTATCTAGTAAAAGCACTGAAAAAAATTTAAACAACTTAAGATAAGATAAGTCAAGTAAGTCTATAAGATAAGTATTGACTAAATATAACTTTTATAAACAGGATCTCCTGTAAAGGGAAAATTATTACCTTAATTGAGTTCGTATTTTATTCCTTATCTAGGAAATAAATAATTTTTAAAACAAATATATATTTTTAAAAATAAGTATATTTTGTCGAATGCTTTTTTCCAGTAGTTTAAAGTAAAAATTTACTGTAAATATTTTTTCAAAATTGCGCAGATGAACCATAAGCTAAATTTCACTAATTTTATTATTTAAGACTTTTTATTTGGATACTATTTGTTTGAAAACAATATAAAATTATTACAATATCATATATTCTAATACGAGCAAATGTTGTGTGTGTGTGTTATGCAAATTTTATCTTAAAAACGGCTCTAACGATTTTGACGAAATTTTGTATCCTACCGTTTCGGGGCACCAAAAAATCATTGGTCTAGGTCACATGTTCGAGAAAATTTGATTAGTGGGTCATTTTGGGTCACCATGGGTCAGGGTCAAGCTAATTGTATCTAAAAAACGGTTCAAACGAATTTGACTAAATTTTGTATCTACCGTTTTCGGGCACGAGAAGACTATTGGGCTGGGTCACAAGCTCGAGAACTTTCAATTAGTGGGTCATTTTTGGGTCAACGCGGGTCAAGTTGATTTTATCTAAAATATGGCTCTAACGGTTTTGATTAAATTTTGTATCCTACGAGTTTCGGGCACGAGAAAATCATTGGGCTAGGTCACATGTTTGAGAAAATTCTATTAGTGGGTCATTTTGGGGTCACTGTGGGTCAAGTTAATTTTATCTAAAAAACGGCTCAGACTATTTAGACTAAATTTTGCATCCTACGGTTACGAAACCAATTATGAAAATTTTTAAGTGCGTGACTACTGCAGAAAATCCGTGTTACATCACGCTAAATGACCCTTCTCATGCGGCAGTCATACTTTCTTGATTTTGTTCCGCAGAACTGTTAAATTATTCTACTCTCAACTTATTAAAAAATATGTTATACTACCATTAATTTTAAAACGGGTTATTCTACACTGTCAGTTATTCATTTCTGATTTTTCCAATTGGTCACCTACTGCACCCTTCCAAAAAGACTTTTGCATGTTTTAGAAGATAATGCATACACAAATATAATTTATGACATTCCATTCCGTATTATGTCGTGTAGAATATTCAAAATTGACATTTATTTTTATAGTTTATTTTTTCTAATTATGCTGAAAATAGCAAACTCTAAATATTATCTTTTCAGACTAATCTACCTGTATTATAGAAATTTTCGATCATATAAATATTTTAGCTAAATTTGACCTATAAAGATTCCAGTATATTTCGGTATACCAGTACATCTATATTGTTGAAAATAAATGCTTTTCTTTATTAATTTATCAATATTCTGTATATTGCTCACGACTCTACTGTTTTTGATCATGTATTCAATTTGATGCATGTGTCAAAAATTTTATATGGATTTTATTCTAGTGAAATTTAAGTATAATATATTTCCATAACATTTCAAACGGAAGTAATTCTCTAAACCATGAAAATAAATAAAATATTTCTACCTTTCAAGAAAATAAATGGAAAAGTAATAATAAAAATGCTCTCTATCGCTGATAAAACACTTCTGTTGTCTTATTTTTTATTATGTCAATAAATATGACAAAGTTAAAAAATTCTGCTGTACAAAATAATAAAATTTTTATGCAAGGAAAGAAGCTAATCATAGTCTTTTTCAATGTGAGAGATAATTATCTTTCTTTAAAAAGAAAGAAAATTCTGTATATTCGTTCTTTTAGTGTCCACATGTGCCTCATTTTCTTCATTACTGTTATTAACTCAGAAATCAAATAGAAAAATAATAATAGTTACACCAATGAGTTTTCTTGCAATGTTCTATACCTAGTTTCTATCATTACATTTTATTTCAAATATCGTAAAATAGTCGTCACATAATAACATATAAAAATATCTCCAATCTTAATGTTTTCTTAAATATGTTACTGTAAAACTTTTATACCTTCTTGAGAAAATATGCACATAAATTATACGGAGGAAACGGAAATGCTTTATTAACAATTTTCAAGTTAATTTTGAACTGCTTTTATATCGGAAAACGGGCTAAATTTTCTAGCTTTTTATCGGGTTAATTTGGAATTTTCTCTAAATTAGTATGATTAAGACACAAAATGGTTCAATTATGCATGGTAGCGAGCATTTAGTGAAAATTATTTCTTAATCTATCAAATTCTTAAAAGATAATAGAATTATTTTTTCTTTTAAGAAAATCAAATACTAATTTTGCTCAGAAACAAGTCATTTCGCATTTCAATGAAATAATGGAATGCCAGATATTCTACATAAATGCTCTTACCTAGAAGTCGAGCTTCATGTCACGTCTTTTTCATTGACTTATTTTAACATTAACGATATCAAGCAGAGAAACAAGAGTTATATTTTAATGCAATAAATGATTTACATTTACACAAAACAATTTCTTAATGTATAAAATATCTATGATCTGTGCTATTGAGAACACTGTTTTCTTTTTCAAGCTTAAAACTTAGCAAATAAATATACATACACAATCGCATCATTTTCAGCAATTATTCTACAATATTTTATTTACAATATGATTTTTGTATTATATACACATTAAACTTTACAATTATATATTTTGTCTCAATTGTAAATAATTTAAAAAGGCTTTTAAGTGATTTGCTCATTTTCATAATTCGTTAAATTACCATCGAATAGTTTAACATGATCTGCATAATCCTGAATAATGACTTATATTTTCATATTATAATTACTCTAGATAATTATCACATTCTACTTTTTATTTTTTAACATCTCATAATAATTCCGGGTTTGTTTCTGAAGAATAATTAATTTTTATTTAACGATATATTTTTATAATTATTATCCGAATTTGGCGTACAAATACAGAATGTACATAGACGCGCGCGCGCATAAAAAAAGATAAAATGCCCAATTTTAACATCAGTCTAGATATTAAAAAGAAAAAAAAAACATTTGATTAAACTAGCTGATATCTTTCCGTGTAAATTTAATTTAGTCTGATTGAATTGCTTATGATTTTTTAATCTAAATAAAAACGAAATTTTAGATGTATATAGGCTTATGAAGAATCATCCTAATCAAAATATTCAAAAATGAAGTGAAGTATGTATGTTGAAGTATTTAGAGATTGTTCAATCTTCCACTTAGAAAAACCGTCTTTTAAAGAGAAGAGGCAATAATTAAATAAGATAAGTAAGAAAAGAGTATTTAACGGAAAAAAATGTCTCCACTCTAATCGGATATTTTTCAAGCTGAGTTTCCTCTGGCTCTCGTGGCTTTACTGTGCACTCTAGGATCTGTAATAATTATCCATGTGATGCTGAAGCGAGTACAGGCGAGCCAGATTACAATGGATTGAGATAGCGAACTAATTTACAAGAGATCTTACGAAATGAGATGCAAAATAGGATTTAGGCGCAGAAAGTCCTCTCCAAAATGCAATCATTAGGACTCAGCTTCTAAAAGCTGTTTTATGCTGGAACTTAATTGATATTTATGCATAGCGCACAAGATTTCTTTTCCGACTGAGCTATTCCCTGTGAAAGAGATCCTTTCTGTGTGCAAAAACGTTAACGGACGAAAAATGAATTCGAACCAAATGCCAAGATTTAGAAAGGACGAAAGCAAATGTCTCCACTTAATTTACTTGTAGGATGCTTTTGATGAATTTTTCATGAAAGTATTTATCCTAAGGCAAAGTCACAATTCTTGATTTCTCTTTTATTATACTAATTCCGAATAATAACTATTTATTCGAATTTTTGTTGAACACATAAGTAAAGAGTAAATAATTTTTCTATAAATATTCCGAAAATTTATATAAAAAATAGATGCTAATCTTTCTGTTTGCTTTTAAATTAATCCTCAAGTTGTACTAACTTTGCAATAATTCTCATAATTTTTTCTCTTCTCCTTAGAGTGTCTTTTAAGCCTTGGAAAGGGGCGATGAAAACATAAAAGTCTAATAACGTTTTTCTCTGTTATGAATATTCATAGAATTATTATTATCTGAAACATAACTGTAAGGCTTTTTAAAATTTATGCAATTACCGTTGTTTGTAAATGAAAGCAACGAGTTTCGATTAAATTTAATAATGCATATGAATATAAAAGTTAATATAAAAATGATTCAGAAATATTTTTTAAGAGAATAATTATGCATAGAACAAGCTAAAAATTAGTAGTTGCTTTAGATACTTTAAGAATTTGAATTTATTTTAAGATGAAATTTAGAATACTCAATGCGCACCTAATGTTTTTAACAATAAAACGAAAACATTTTTTAGAGTATAATCCAAAAGACTGCTTGAAAGCACTTGCAGTATATATATTTGAGAACAAACTTTTATCAGATTATGGATATCATTCTAATAAGTTTCAGAAATTTTTATTCAGTGATACATATATAAAGTGAATAATTTGACATTTTTTTCAAACGCTGTTTACTGGATGTTTAAAAAACAGAAAATTCATTTGTCACTGTTTTCATTTTGTTGATATTTTTTATTAACTAATTTAAAATAACAATTTAATTTTAATGAGCAACATTTTTCAGTTCTCTAAGGGCAGTTAGATTCTATCTTAAATAGTCAGTACAAATAAACCAAAAAAAATAAGTTTAGAAAAATGCTTATATTGAAAAAAAAAATGTATTTTGCGAAATTGACTGTATGGAACATTTTACATTAATGACCGACTGGCAGAGAATGAAGCAGTATTTGTAGGATGCATACGGATTTTCCTGGATACCGTTTGTTACATGCAAATAAAAGCTTTTATTTATTAATTTATCGATATTCTTTATATTGCTCACGACCATTTCTACTGTTTTTAATCATGTATTCAATTTGATACGTGTGTCAAAGATTTTATATGGATTTTATTCTATTAAAATTTAAATATAATTTCCATAACATTTGAAACTGAAGTAAGTCTCCAAACCATAGGAATAAATAAAATATTTCTCCATTTCAAGAAAATAAATGTAAAAATAATAACAATAATTATCTCTATCACTGAAAAAACACTTATGTTGTCTTTCATTTATTATTATTATGTTGATCATTATGTTTATTCATTATTTATTATTATGTTATCTTTCATTTTATTTTGGATATTTTTTCTTATTATTATTATGCGGTGTTTTCTCTTATTTAAAGTATTATTGTACGCATGCTTGAAATATTGATAGTTAAAATTTTACCGATAAGAGCGAAATTTCTTTTGTTAAATGGTGGACGCACTTTATAGAGTAAGGAATTATAATATACCTCTCAGTATTATCATTACTTCTTATGCTGATTTTATTGGTGTGGTGTTTGGGGAAGAATTTTATTTTTGTCATATTATATGCAGTAATCAGGTCATTATTGTGATACTAGTGATAGCGTGGATGTTTTAACCCTCTGCATTATTATTTCGGTAAATTATTACACTACTCGCCATTTCTTTTTATCATTTTGCATATGCCATCATTCAACAATCATTATTGAAAAATACATAGATGTATTAAATGATCGTGATTTTTTTTTATATGTCTTCTTTTCTTCTCACAGTGGACTATTCACTTGTAAAATATTTTGCAGTTCGGTAGAATTACGAGGTACAGTTCACCAATTGGCTGAATAATTAAAAATGACTACCCAGTTGTTTGATCATTAGACAAAGTGGTTCATTTTCCTTCTGGATTAAGTGGTCAATTTATTAATATATTTTAACAAAACAATATTGGTGCCAATATTGTTAAAATTGGTTATACCTTGACCAATATTGGCAATATTTTGGGCATGAAATATTGGCCCAACATTGTGGAGTTAGCATTTTGTGAATTTTGCACCAATATCGGGAAAAATATTTTGCCATTTCAGTGGTAATATTTGCAATGCCAAGCAATATTTCTGAAATATTGTCGTTTCATTGGAATTATATCCAATGTAAAACCAGTATATCTGTAAAAGTGGCATTTTATTATTAAACATTTGCAGTGAAAACCCAATAGTTTTGTAATAACCCTATCTCATTGAAAGTATTGGTTAAACCCTAATAAAACTGTCTTACTACTAGGGATAGTGAATGTCACCGATTTCGCGCAGTTAAGAAAAGAAAATTAATAGCAAATAGATAATCGAAAGTCATTTATTGCAATGCTATTATGATTATTAAATGAATTCTTCGACGGTTTGACGGTATAATAAATCTACTTATATTGAAATGCAACAGAAATTTTAAAGAAAATATTATATAGACATGGGACAAAAAAAAAATGAATATAATGTATCACATTCGTCACTTTGTATCACAAATATTTACCTTTTATGCCAGTATTTTGATATGTTTTAAAAATAAAACTAAAATTACATATAAGAAAAAAAAACTGAGTCAAATGCAATAAAAATTTTTGTAGATTTGAATTCATATATTTTTCAAATATTAATTTCATGATATATCAACACTAGGAAGTTTCGAAAAATACAAAAATAAGGTAATTGTGTTTGGTTTTCTTAAGGCTGTTCGTCAGTAAACTTCCCGATTCCCCTCGCTAATGTTATTCCTATGGGCGTAGGATGCATTCGTATTTTTAAAATATCTCCTCGGAAAATTAATATTTTTAACTTCTGTTTGCTTTGTATTGTTCTTAAAGAATGTCTCTTTTTTTTTCTTAGTTGCCAATTTTTTTCTAAAATATATACTTAATTTTATATGAAATGTTAAAATCGTATTCAGTTTCGCTAAGATTTTAAGGCATAAAAATATAAATTAAGCACATAGTTTAGAAATATTTTTATATCTAAGAAAAAAAAAGAGACATTCTTTAAGAACAGTACACAGGAAACAGAAGTTAAAAATATTAATTTCCCGAGGAGATATTTTAAAAATACGAATGCATCCTACGCCCATTGGAATAACATTAGCGAGGGGAATCGGGAAGTTTACTGACCAGCAGCCTTAATAAGAGAGTAATGCAAAATGGGCCTGTTTCGCCCTAATGCGCATAAAAGGATCGAAGTGCAAACAACCAAGCCAAACCATTAAAAGCTCAACATTTTGAATGTTTTTAATTTCGCAGGAGATGCAGTTTTTTTGTCCGCCACTGTATACATATATATATATTAATCTGTTTGTTTAGAGTATATTTTAAGTGCGAATATATTTTATAACTTTAAAAAATAAATTGTAAATAATTTTAAATGAGTTGAGTTGATTATTGACGGCCAATTATCTACACTAGGGATATAGGCCTGGGGAGAGTGCCCTTCGTGGGGGTCTTTCTAAGGGAACCTAACCCGTATTTACGCATGGATAAATCCACGGCTCGAAGAAAACCACGAAAACTCCCAACGATTAGGCCGACGGGCGCGATTGGAATCGAACAAAGCACCTCTCGTCTACCAGCTTCGAGAGCAGAGCCTCTCAGCCACTGGTGGGGCAATAATTTTAAATGACTGAAAAATAATTGTTACTTTTTTTAATTCTAAAGCATTATCATTTTTTAAAAAACAAATTCGAAATTTTAATTTATTGAATTTTCAGTTTTTTATTTAAAAAATAAATTCGAACTTAGTATTAATAGAGCCAATATGCATGCGTGCTGGGAATAAACGGAAAATCTCCCTCTTCTTCAGACTTTCGGGCAGAATTCACGGAAAACGCATGTTTTCTAGGAGTACAGAAATTATTCGTTGAAAAATGAGAAATAATTTAGTGTATAAAGACGAGTTTTCTGACGGTGTACTTTCAGCGGATTTTTACCAAGAAGCTTCAATTTCTCTTCTATTTTCTTTACAGATAATATTTTAGTAATATACAAGCGTGAATTCCAAGACGTTTTCAGAAGAGCCAAAATACAAAACGTAATAAAATCTATACACTAAGTTTGTTTACCTCTCTGCATGCGTTTAATCTCTATGCCTATTTAATTGTTATGCATTGAAAATGTGGAAGGGATCTCTTCAAGAACTTTTAGAAGAAAGTCTAAGCTTTTTTTCCATTCCTAATTTGAAACGGTGCACAGGCGTTCATATAAACAAAAATGCTCATGAGTAAAGTATTCCTTCGAGAAAAGAACATCCCACTAAAATCTTGATCTACAACTAAAACATTTAAGAAATGTTCTACAAATTGTGGATATATTTTGATATACAGAAATATCCTTATTTTGTATCTCATGCAATTTCAGAAATATAATTGAATGCTGCTCAAACAATAGCCATACTTGAAAAAAATGAGACTTGATCTACTATTGCAATTGCTCCTACAAAAACAGAAAGAGTGGGAAGAAAAACCCGTAGTGACCATCTGGTACATTGATTACTTAGTTATTTAAAATAAACAAATAATCGTTATTACAAGATTTTTTTTTTAATTTTCTCCAGATTTTCCTCTGAAAGTCTTCGATGTGCGAAGGTCGGATCCTCTCCCTCCAATTCGGATCGCCGGTCCCCCAATTTTAAAAGTCGCAAAATAAATTTGTTTGAATCAAAGCTCCTACACTGTAAACTGAAATGTCTTAAATTCAGACATATAAGTGTCTGAAACGGATGGTTAAAAAAAGAGACACTTTAAAGTGTCTTAATTTATCAGTCGCTTATAAGTGTCTGAATTTCAGATATTTGAAGTGTCAGAAATATCGCCATTTTTTTCCCCGGGTAAACACCTAGAAAAAAATTGAAAAAAAAAAAAAAAAAGCGCTAGTGCTGCCATCTCTGGTTCTATTTACGATTATGGGAGGATAATCTAAATTTACGTTTTTATTCAGAGCAAATTGAAATTTAACTGAATAAAATTTCTTTTTGACCGATTTTAACCCATTAGCTCCACAATTATTTTTCTCTTGAAAAATGGAAATATTGCATTTCATACCGCTTTTTTTTAGAATAGAAATTTTTGTCTTATTTTATCAAGGAGTTTTTGGTCATAAAAGAAAGCAAAATTTTCTTTTCATCGAACCCGGGTCCTAATGGTTACAAGTCCATTGCCTTATCCAGTTCGCTATCCAGATCACGAGAGTGTTATTTTAAATGCAAGTCATTGAATGATTCGGTAGAGTGTTGATATTTTTATAGGATTAATTAAATTGTTGCTGAGAAAATTGGAAATTTTGAACGGGATTTTAGATAGATTTGGTCAATTTGAGATGGTGGTTTTAGATTGTACAACTTTATTATTTATGTGGGGAAGGGTTATATGAATTATACAAATTTTCAATTCGATTGAATTGATTTATATTTCTTAAATGAAAAAAAGAACGCTCCCTGGATAATGAAATTTATCTGATTAAATGTTCTTTTTGACCGATTTTATTCCATTAACGCCACAAATATTTTTCTCTTGAAAAATGGAAATATTGCAATCATACAGCATTTTTAGAATAGAAATTTTTGTCTTATTTTATCGAGGAGTTTTTGGCCGTAAAAGAAAGCGAAATTTTCTTTTCAGAAATACTGGTGTGCAAACAACAAAATCTTAATCTGGAAACTTATCTAGAAACAGGTATTACTGAATTTAGCTACAGTGTTGCATTAATGCAACGCTAGGGTTTAATAAGTTAAACACAGTGAAATTATTCTTTTGGAATAACTTAAAATAATTGAAAACTAAAAGTACAGTTAAGAAATCCCCCCCCTCCCAACTGGGTTTTAAATTTTAAATGCGATTTAAATGTGAATTTAAAATGTGACTTAAAATGTGAAAAATATATAATTTAATCCTTCCGCAGAGTTTGGTTTCTGAACTTTGTGATTCTTCCAAGTGAAATGGCGCCCTCTATTATCTGAAAATGCAAACTAAAACAAAACTCCATTTATAATTCATAGAAAAAAATTCCCAGTCATGTAAACTAAACTTGCTGTCAGAGGTGGATCCAGTCCTCCATTTAGAGGGGGTCATGTCTTCATTAGGAATTTTAATATCTTTAATCCAAATTGACTATTTTCTGACATATATAGCCGAATTCATTTGAAACTTTCAGATATATTCATAAATGTGTAATATTTTTATATTTTATTGAGATACAAAAAAATCAGAGTTTCACATTGTCTTATAAAAGCAAATAATCTTACAGAAAACTTTCTAGCAGTTCGCATTTAAGCCGATTTCTGACGCTCAGCAGTCATGGAGCTATCGTCTTGAGGGAGCAAAAAAATAGCACACATTTATAGGAAAATTAAAAAGGTTGTTCGATTCTTTGCTTAAAAAATAATGCCTGCAATTTTCATGCATTTCTAAATAAAATAATTCCGTGAATGTACCAGATAGATTAGAATTTTTAAGGAAGAAAAAAAAAAAAAGGAAAACAACTACAATACATGTTTCTATTTAAAAAAATATGTATATTGTTCTATAGAGTCGTTTTTCTTTTAGAGGGGGGTCATGACCTCCATGACTCTTTATTCTCTATATTAAAAATTATTCTATGATATACACAAATTTTAAAGACGATTTTTATTAGTCGAATATTGAAGTTAGAGACGTTGGGCCCCCGCTAAGTGATTTGCCAGGGCCCCGCGTGACATTGTGCCCGCCCTGGGTCTAATTAAAATTTAGTGGATAGAAAAGTATTTTAAACAACATTCATCTGTTTGGAAACATTCTCTGATATGGCTGGCATATACAGGGGCACGATTATATCACAAGTCACCGCGCATATCACATAATTACATTAAATTCAGAAACTTAAGTGTCCAAATTTCTAAATATCTTAATTTCAGATATATTATCATTTTTTCAGACATTTTTCTCAGTGGTTTTATATTCTAATCATAGTAAGACACTTATGTGTCTTAAATTCAGACATCTAGGATGTGTGAAATTTCACATTCAGACACTTAAGTGTCTGAATTGCTTTTTGAGACACATATGTGTCCGAATTTAAGACGCCTCTATTTGCAGTGTAGCTGATGATTTTCTACAATCTGAGGTAGTAAAATTTTTACGAGGAGCCACATAGTTATTTATTTTTATACTATCTTTGAAAATATCAATCGAAGCCTTACATTTCTGTATTTTATTTAATTTCTTATGCCACATTTATCACGAATACAAATTGCTCTATCTTCAAAAACACGCGAAATATGAGTGAAAGTGTGTTCGGGGACTGTGTCATTGCATTTGTGTACCAGTGTTTCATTTATATTTTATAATGGTATCCTCTTGTTTGCCTACAACTACAAACACTTGTTGGTAGACCTATATTCATTATCTATCACTCTTATTTTTTTCAGGTTTTCATCTTAACACCCTAAGGAATTAAAAGAAAATATCTCGCTTAACCCTATCTTTTTTAGCGTGTGTGTTTTTTTTTTTTTTTGCCTAAAATGCCCAACGAACATTTTCCGTCTAACCTTTAAAATAATGGAGATTTTTTTTACTTGTAAAATTTAGGATGAGTGCACCAGTTAATTGACCATTTAGTGGAAATTTTCATAAGTTTTATTTTTGTTTCTAATTCAATAATTGATACATTTTTCTGCAAATGTGCGTAAATAACAATTAATGTAGGAATGATTGCTAATCTGGAAAAAATTTCCCGTTTTCTTTTCTACAGATTGAATTATTAACAGTATAAGTTGTAGAATGAGACTGCATCCGAAATTAATCACCTTAATCACATTAATATAAATATATTCTCATTAAAAACTCCTGCTAAAAGACATATATACACCAGGTGATTCAACAGCCAAGAAACATTTTAAAAATCAATAATTCACAAATTAATAAAGATTGAAAGGTGCCGATTTCAATATTTAAATGCAAATACAGCACTGCAAACTGAAATTCAGACACTTATGTGTCTAAAATGGCGCGTGCAATTTTAAGACGTTTTAGAATGTCTGATTTTTTTCAAACACTTGAAACGTCTGAAATACCGCCATTTTTTACCGAGCCAATACCCAGCTAGAAAAAGTGCCAGTGATGCCATCTAGGAAATACGACACAAGTAGCTTTATTTGTTGATACGGGAGAACAATCTCGTTTTTCTTTTTTCCACCAATAAGGAATCGAACTAATAACCTAACGGTCAGAAACACAGCGCTCTATCGCTATTGCCAATGAGACAATGGTGAGATGTTATTTTAAATGCAGGTAATGAGAGTCTGTCTTGTTGATATTCTTATAGGCAAGATCTTAATTTATCGGCGCTGTTATAATACTTCCTACTTTTAATTAATGGTGCTAATTAATTACTAAAGTTTTTCTATGGCGAATGAATAATTAGAATATGTTTTGATTAATATAATTTATTAGAGAAATTTTCCTTGCTTAACGAATAATTAGAATATGGTTTGATTAATTTGTTGCTGAGAAAATTGGAAATTTTGAAGCGGATTTTGTGGATTTTCGTTTTAACCGATTTTGAAAAACACAGTAAATTTAATATTTTCATGTAACTTAACATAATTGAACACTAAGAGGAAGTACAGACAAGAATTTTTCGTTGGGATGAGAGAAGTTTTACCTGTAAATTCCCGATAAAAAATAATTTTTAGTTCTTTTTTTTTTTTTTTTTTTTTTAAATGTTTGTGTTAAAAGTTTATCTAAACGGGTAGTTCAAGGCAGTTTTGAATTCAGACGGCGGTGGCCCGGGGACATCTCTGCCCCTCTCGGCAATTGAAATTTAACCCCCAACTGCTGTTAGCGGTCTCACAGACCGCTCCTTTTTCCATTTTCAAACTTTAACTTGTAATTTGCAAATAATATAATAGAATCACTTGTTAACTTTAAATTAAAGTCTAATTAATGCGTAAAGTGATAAAAACATAACACAAAATGTTTAAAAATATCTTTTAATGTAGGTTACATATGTTTCATTCGCTCTATCGGCGACATCTTTGGATCTAAATGATAAATAAAATATTCTCGCATAGTTTTTTGAAAATGGTAAACATAAACCACGAGATCGTGGTTTTGTTTAGAGCCCTAGTACTAACGCTAGAGACTTCTGAATAGATGAATTTTAATTCTAATTGTCCTGTTCATAAAGTTCAGTCCAGAACAGTATCCTATGAAAGAACAGTATCCTATGATTTAATTGAGACTTTTAATTCATCTGTCAATCAAGAGGTCTCAGAGACAACTCACAGTACCTATGCAACATTTTCCGTCACAACAGTTAATGGTTAATAAACTAAATTTACTTAAAGTTATTAAAAAAATAATAAATTTATTTTTCCAAGTGACTCCAGAATAATTAAATAGTAACAGAAGAAGGAACTACTCATTTTATGTCAGGCGTACCTCCCTTGACCCCTCTTAGAAGACAATTTTAAATTATGTTTTCTTTTTAATGTTATGTGTTTTTACTTGAGCTTAAATGGGGGATCGTCCTACTCCCAGAAAAGAAAAAAAAATGTTTCATTTCTTTATTTTGAGAAATGTTGTTAAAAACTTATTTTTGACTATTTAATATTTCTTAATTGTTAAATTTTTATATCGCCTTTATGTTTAAAAATTGTCTTGCCCAAGGAGCCCTAACACAAAAATCTTAATTTAGCTTATTTCATGTATATACTATGCATTTTTAAAAAGCAGACTATGCTGTAGATCACATATAGTCTCACCTTGTCTCTACTTACATTTCTTTCTTGACTCTTAGTATTTCAAGCTATATATATTACCATTTGCAAAAGTTTAGAGGGGCGGATGGCGGCTCTGCAATTTCCTGCATACGCCTGTAAGTGCAAGTAATTTTGGGAGAACTTCATACTTTTCTGAAAAGCAATTGTTTTCATCTTTAGTACACCAATGTAAATTAGTTCCATGATTTGGTGTACAACTTTGGCACTCGTTCTATGGTCTAATCAAAATTTAATGGACGGAAAAATATTTTAAACACCTTTCATCTATTTGAAAACATTCTCTGATGGTTCTGGCATATATAGTGGCACAATTGTATCATAGTCATCGCGCATATGATAAAATTTTATCACATTTAGACACTTAGGTGTCTGAATTTCTAAATGTCTCAATTTCAGATATATCGTCATCATTCTGATATTTACTCAGTTCTTTTATACCATGATCATAGTAAGACACTTATGTGTCTTAAATGCAAACATCTATGATGTCTAAAATTTCACATTGAGTGATGTCTGAAATTTTACTTTTAAGTGTCTGAATTGCTTATTCAGACATGTGTATCTGAATTTAAGACGCCTCTGTTTAAAGTAAGGGTGTCTAATAAAGCCCCTTTTCTTCTCCTTAACATTTCACCGCCTGCAGCTATAGTTATAAATATAGCGTCCATGTACAGTAAAGTGATCATGCTCTATTTGATAAAATGACTGCTTACAGCGTCTCCTAGTGTCAATGTAAGGATTTTGCGCACCTATTTTGAAAACTATACGAGATGCTGGAAAATAGTAAATTACAAAGTTGTATAGCAAATATCGATTTAATACGAAAAGATATTTTGTGCACATAACAAAGAATATTAGTACGCATACAACGCTCTTTTGTTTCTTGATGATTTTCAAAATATTTATGTTACGAAAGTCGTCATAAATGAGCAACTAGTCGCCAATAAGTGCATTTTTCTCAATATGTAGTGTGTTTGTAAAATCTCATCGTAAAGCTCATGACCACTTTACCGCATCTAGACATTTGATTATTATAGCTGTCGACGTTCGAAAGTTAACGACTCTACAGAAAGGACTTTACTGAATACCTTGCACACATAGTAATTTTTACAACAAATGCAAAAATTTCATTGTAATGATAAGAAAAAGAAGTGTATTAAACATTATATAGTAGCTATTTTAAATTCATTTTTATTTTTAGTGTAACAACGATAGATCAAATAATATCTGATCAAAACTAGCCATCATCTGACTCACAAAAGGAAGATACACATTAAGGAACACAAAAAATTTCTGTGTCATTTGCAAACTGATTTCTCATTAACCACTGTTCTTCCCAAGTTAATATATTCGCCATCTATTTTTCTACTTTGTGGATGAAATTTCAAGAAATTATTGAAGCAAGTAGCACCACCTTTATTTTCCCCAAATGAATTGGGATAATCATTAGCATATTATTTCTTGATGTGCTTCAAAAAGCATTTATTTTGCATTAAAATCCCTTTTAACGACATTCCAAGATAGTTGAAAAGTGCTTACGTATTTGGTTTGTTTGGCCGTCTGTCTGTCTGTCCATTTCTAACTCGCGTTCATATACAGGTATTGCCATGTAATTGATTTTACGTTAGTAAAGTTTAGTGACGTTAGTGAAGTTAGTTACGTTAGTGAAGTTCGGTATTGAAAATGAAGTGTGTAGCATTTATCGTTCATTTACAGGGACACACAAAAGATTTTGGATACAGTACTGTATCCGAAGTACTGTCTATTAGTGATAATTGTTGGAAGTGCTTTTCAGTTATCATAATGCGTTTTTAAGTTAAAAAAAGTTTCGCATGCTACGTGGTGTGAATAAACGCATATACAGGGCTACACAAAACAATTCGTAAGCACTACTGAGTGTGAGTGTGAATTGCTTAAATGCGGTTTTTAATTGAGCTATGCATTTTCAAACAGAACTATATTTAGTATACTAAGAGATTTTTGTAGAATCCATATATTTAAAGCGAAAAGCGCATTCTGTCAAATTCCACATTCTTTTTTCCACACAAAAATGGTCTCATTGCGCATGCTTCAAAAATTTTTGCAGGCTTCTCCCATCAGAAACGAGAAACATGTTTAGCCCTCACCTGTTTATCTTAGGGGAGTCGAAAAGTGTTGATTGAAAATGGATGGAGGCGTACCATTGCATTGAAAGCATAGACCTTCTAATATATTTTTGCTCTGAGGTTGGAAGCTGGAGCTTTTTTTTTTAAGAACTCAGGTTTTCACTATTAAATATGCATATTTTTTCGCAAAATTTTAAAGAGCGCTTGGATACAGTTATATTTATAACCGATTGAAATTTCAGAGAGTTAGGAAGATGAGAACTATTTTTTTTATTGCTATGTTAAAGGAGCCGACGCGAAAACAAACAAACAAACAAAGAAGCAGAAAAGCGGGAAGAAAACATTCTTTTACAACTAGATAACAATATTTTTTCACGAAATTTTTACATTTGCTGTAAAACCGTTTTATTTATAAGCAATAAAGATTTCAAAGAGTTCGGACAAAAAGAACTTTTTATTTTAAAACTATGAAACGACCCTACGTGAAAAAAAAAAAGACCGCTTTTATTACTAAATATCCATATTTTTTTCGCGAATTTTTCATTTTAAAATATAATTTCATGCAAAATCGGGTTAACGACATAAAATAATAAAAACTTGATGGTTTTCTTTTATTAATTTATTATCACGGGACCAGGCAACGCTGGGCGGGTCAGCTAGTATCAATAAAATCATATACAGGATAACGCAAAGAACTGGATACATGGCCGCCTATGGATGATAGTTTTTGGAAGTGTGATTGCAGTAGTTTTAAGCGTGCTTTTTTTTTAGTTAAAATTTAGCTTGTGTGTGGCGTGTATAAAAATCTGTAGGTAATATACAGGGATGTAGAAAAGAATTCAAGTATGTTTCCATATATTTGTAGAAATTTCTGAAGGTGAATTTTCAACTGTGTTATGCGTTTTTTTAAAACTAAATTTTATCATACTTTGTAGAATATATACAAATCTATAGATAATAAATAGGGCTGTACAAAAGAATTGCAGTACTTTTCCGGCTATGGACGGTAACTGCTGAAATCTGGTTTTCAAATGTGTTATACATTTTGTAAAATGTTTACTTAGGTATTTTATTTACCTCCTTAAACAATGAAGTTCCTTTAAATATTCTAGAAATGTTGGAAAATGTTTCATAATCTATGATTGGAGCATGATTTCTCTGTCTTGTTTATATTTGAATTGGATAAGTTGCATAAATTTTGTTCTTGTTACAAGTGTAAGGATTGTTGGAGGTCCAAGTTTTCGTAACTCAGGAATTTTCTTTTGAAACACTTTCCATGTATAGTTCAAAAATGTTTATGACTTCAGTTTGTCTGGCCGTCTGTCTGGCTGCCTATCTGGCTGTCTGTCTGCCTGGCCATACTCTAACCCATGTAAATATACTGGGATTACCATGTAATTAATATATGTTATTGAAGTTTACTATGTCATGCCTGGCATTGAATTTGAAGTGTGTATAATTCGTTTACAGAGACACTCAAAAAATTCATTTATCTTATGGTCTATAGGGAAAAATCCTTTGCAATGTATTTTAATGATGTTACACCATTTCAAACATATTGAAACTGATATAGAGCACTGAAGCGCACTACCTGATGTTTGTTGTAGAATATTGTGTGCATAGCATTTATCATTCATTTACAGGGATACACAAAATAATTCGGTTACAATACTGTGTATGAGCAATAATTGCTATATAAATGCGTTTTCAGTTGTCGTATGCGTTTTTCAGTTGTCGTACTTGTTGCCATGTTATGTCACCAAAGATAAAAATGCAAGCGAACATGCACCAATGTATTTTATTGCAATACAAATTATTCTAGCCTCGTTTTGGTATACAGAGTTCAGAGCCTAAATTTTGTGGGGAGGTGGACAGAAATGTTCTTATACTTTTAGAAAAATAAAATTTAATCTAGGAGTTATTTATAGTAATAATTAAAATATTTTCCCTTTTAATAATTTTCTTTTAAAACAATATTGATAATCCGTTATAAATGTTAAAAATATACTTAATATGCATATACATTTTGTAATTGTAAGCGCTTTTGTAGAAAAAAATAATATCCAGTGTATTGCAACCCGTGCCTAGGATATCAAAGAAAAAATAATAATAATTTTTGTTTAAGGCAGTGTTTCTCAAACTTTATTAACTAACAAGACAATTAAACCTGTGCGTCACACTTGAATCTAGAATTAAACTTCCTCAGCATATTTAAATTAAAATGATGAAAAACCGTATGAAATAAATATACATCTAAAAGATCTCATCTTACAGAAATTTCTTCAGTAAGATTTTTACGCTAGTTCAAATATTTCTATTTCATTTTTTATTAACTACTGTCACAGAAAATTGTTGCATAACTACTGTGAGCGGTCTCTGAAACAGCTTAATTGTAACATGAATAAAAGGCAAAATTAACTCAGAAGATACTGTTTCTGTACTAAACATTATGTAAAAATTAACTATTCAGAAGTTTCTAGCGACAGTGCATGAAATCCAAATGAAACAAAAATTCTCTAGTGTTTCACATAGTAGTAGTTCACTTTAATTTCAGTCTGTAATTAAACTGAAAGTTATAAGTTAAACTGCGAAAATTGAAAATAGCAGTCGTTTGGGAAACCACTAACAGCAGTTAAAGATTAAACATAATTTATTAACTTTTCAAAAAAAAAAAAAAATCTATTCACTAAAAATTTCCAGTTTAACTATAGATACTAGTGACGCATTGTTTCGTTTGGAGCTTTCATACTATCGCTGGACGCGTCTGAATGGTAAATTTTAATTATAATAATCCTATACAAAAAATTCAGTACATTAGCAGTATTCTATGAGTTAATCGAGACTGTTATTCATCATTCAATAAAGCGGTCGCACAGACCTCTCACAAAATTATGTGACAATTTTTGTCACAGCAGATAAGGATTAAGGGCCCTCAGACTCAGGGGTGGGAATCCACTTTTCAGTCTATTTTCCCTTTTTAATTATTGAATTTCAACCACCCTAAATTTTGTCTTCCCCCTCCTAGCGGTGTATAAATTTAAAATATTTATATGTTTTTCAATTTGTTCAGTAAATTGTGCCATTTTTAAATTTTGTCTTAATAATAAATAACGCATACAACACCCCCCCCCCTCTAGTTAAAATACTTTGCTTTCCTTTAAAAAAAAAATCGAAATATTTGGACATGAAGGGCAGACAAGAAGATTTTTTTGACAATTTGGTCTGTTCCTACTTCTGTGTACTTGAGCTTTGAACTATTTTTGCTGCGAATCTGATTTTTATGATTTAACATTTTAATATATATATTTTTTTTTCTCGCTTGAAAATTAAATGCAAATATTTTTATCAATGCACAAAAAAACCCGGAAGTTTCTTATGTATTAGTTTTAATGTTGTAACTTAACAGGGGAAGGCTATACATTTGACACAAGGAACATACAGGGTGTTCTAGAAAGGACTCCCCAACTTTTAAATGACATAACTTCGAAACAGTGAGAGATAGAAATGTGAAACAAGTTGAATGTTAAACAGATAGGTCTGGAATTTGTTATACACGAATGTGAAAAAATAGTTCCAATATTGGATAATAGGTGGCAGCACAAGCACATGGAATTTTAAATGGTACTCAGAAGGACAGAAATTTCACTCGTGCGTCTGTTTCATTGCTGACACGTGTAAAAAAGTTGTATAGAATTAGAGAATAATTCGGAATTCAAGAATGTCATGCCGTATTCACCATATTCCCCGGATCTGAATCCATGCGACTTCTTTTTGTGGGGTTACTTGAAGGACGCTGTTTATTCTAAGAATCCCCAAACGTTGGAACAGCTCTAACAATTCATCTGTGAGGCATGTGCATCCATTTCAATAGAAGTATTGCAACAAGTGATTTCGAACGTTACCTGTAGGTTGCGTCATGTTGTTGCTGAAAAAGGTAACCATATCGAAACCATTGTAATGTGATTTTTATCTCAGTTCAAACAGCTCACTTTCAGGAACTATTTCAAAGACACAGCTTTGTGATTGCAGCGCCCTCTCGTGTCCAATATTGGAACTATTTTTTAAATTGATGTATAAAAAATTCCAGACCTACCTGTCTAACATTCAACTTGTTTCACATTTCTATCTCTCACTGTTTCGAAGTTATGTCATTTCAAAGTTGGGGAGTCCTTTCTAGAACACCCTGTATTTGAAGCTTCTAAAAATCGATCTTTCTCAAAAATTATTTAAAATTTTTATATTTAAAAAAAAAATTATTGTAACCTAAAACTTTCCTAACAGAAATAGATTTCTTGAATTTTCAAATATGCGAAACACAAAATTAAAGCTCATTCCACCAAATAGTTTTTGTGTTATGCTTAAAAAAGCACCTGTCTTGTAATCTGTTTTGCGACGATTAAACATTAATTTATCATTAGGTGGTGGTGGTGCAAACATAAAACCTACATAATTTCTAAACTACTTTACAGAGTGGCTTTCAGTTTGGTGCACGGAGGTAAAATTTACCGAAAAATCTAAATATGAAGTCAAAATTAGGAGTTATTATTACAAATTTTAGAATGTTACAATTTCTATACGTAATATCCCCCACCCCAGCATAATTTGTGTACAGCTTTATTATTAGATGTTATTACCAATCGATTGGTACCTGTGACATTTTTATACAGTGATTTGCGGCAGAGTTAGTAGAGTTGGTACTTTTCCCCTCCAGGACTGTACACACTATGTATGAAATTAAGGTTTGAGTTTTTGAAACGAAAAATATCAAAAACTAGTTTAAACTTTCGAAAAATGTTTTAAATCATGAAAAACAAGGATGAAAACACTGCAAAAGTGGGGGAATTATATGTAAATTTTATTGCGTATTTCAATTTTACATTACATTCAATATCTAATGTGAATTACATTAAAAAATATGTAAAATATATTAAGTGAAAATGTCATAATAGTAATTTTGGCAAAAGAACTGAAACTTGATTTAAAATCTTTCTTTGCGTTACAGATTTCGATTTAGAGATAAAGTGCGGTTCCAATACATGTTAAAAAAGCTACTTTTAATATACTATTTTTTGTAAGTCACTTAACACTGAGAATTGAGAATTCTTCATATTTACAGGTAATGAAAAATGTAAAGTAAACATTCACTTTCTATGGACACTCATAATTTAGAATTTGAATGTTATTTGAGCAAGAATATCGTTTTTATAATCTTGGAAATTAAGTAAAATAATTATAATAAAATTTATATATATATATATTAATATAAGAATTGAAACGAAAAGAAATTGTAATATATAAAATGTTAGCAAGCGATAATGCTTTACTATTTATTCAATCAAGTTCTACACTAAATATTAAAACACCTAGCCGCAATTACTCGCCAAATGTTACGCATTGTACGAGTGTAAAGAAGTGTTATCTGCAAATGTAAAGAAGACTCTTTACATTTGCAGATAACTTTCAGTATTGAAAATAACTCTAGTGGCAGCTTGAAAGTGTAGCTTCAAGCAAGCGAGAGGCAATAGCATATATTTTATATGGTATGGTAGTACGTGTGATAGCAGTTTTAGATATCAACTTTCACCTATTTAAACGGATTTTTTTTTACGTATTCTGACTGTGTTGGGAAGTGTTTCAGAATCTAGGCTTAATGCACGATTTTCTTTTCTTTTCTTAAAAAAAAAAAAAAAAAATAGAATGACGAGTATTACATCTTCTGGCACTTTTCCAAACTTTTCTCTCTTATTTTAATGAATTCCTATTTCTTCCCAGAATACTTTAAAAATGCGTTCGCTTACTCTTCTATAACTGCATGCAATTTTATACGTTCTTAAACGAAGAAAATATTATTTAACTGTGTATTTTATCCATACCAGTTTATTTGCAGAAATTGAATTTAATCAAAATCAGACTTTATTTTTATAATACAGAAAAAAGTGATTATTATGAATGCTTATACGTTCAAAATAATTCATATTTGAATTTATAAATACTAATGGCTTATGTGAAAAATCTAAACTTCTGGAAAATGCTTTTAAGCAGTAACTGACCAAGAAAATTGAGTAAATAACAGAACTGTTTAACTATCGGCAAAATCCTTTATTCCGGAGTAAAAGTAGTAATTGGATGTTGCAATATAAGTAAGATTTTTATGCTTGTTTTGGTTCTCAAAGGTAAGTTTACAAAAATTCGTTTTTTTTCCATTCTAGTCAGTTACTAATCCAGTTGACATTTTAGTCATTCAGTAATTGACCATTCCCTAATAAATGGAATTAGTATTGGATAAATGGATTATTGGATAATTATTATAGTTATTATAATTTATTATAATTATTATTATAATAATTATTGGATAAATGGAATTTTTTTAAAGAAAAAAAAACTAATTTACATAAAATAAATGTAAATGAACTACACGGTTCATTTAAGGAGCCAGAGGAAATATCTTCAACTAGGATATGAAAAAAAATGTCAACAGACCACGTTTCTTTTTTCTTTCTTTTTTTCTTTTTTTTTTTTTTTTGAAGATTTGTGGAAAACTTTCTAATTAATCCATTGTAATATTAAAGCACCACTTTAGTTGCAGTTGTAACTATAACTTGCAAAAATACATTTAATTGGATGTTACATACATTTTCTATAAGCCAAAATTAATATTCACTGGTGTACAAAATTAAGAGAATTTGCATATTTTGTTGAATTTCATGAAAAGAACTGAACTGAAATGTAAAACTATTGCTTCGAAAGAAAGATGCAAATATTGTGTGTCGAATATGTAAGCGAAAACGTGTGTGTGGGAGGGGATAGTAGATGTAGACACTTTGTAAGCGCGCTTGGCAAAATCCGCATTCTGTTTGCTGGCACAGCTCGGCGGATTTCAGTTTTTTTTTTTCAGCAATTGGTTGAATTCAAATTTAAACAGTCAAAATGAGTAACCACGGGCGTTTAGATGATGGAATGAGGTGGCGAATCATGGGGAGGTTAGAAACAGGCCAGTCTCAAGTCCAGATTTATAGAGAGCTCAGCGTCGTGTGCAACTTATGGAAACAGTTTCAGGATACCGGATCCATTGAGAGAAAGCCTGGCCAAGATCGTCCAAGAGCCACTACAGGCAATGAAGATCGTTATATGTCAATTACAGATAGGCGTAACAGGCATGCGACAGCTTTTCAGCTCTCTGGTGATCTGTATGCGGCCACAGGAAGCCGATATTCAAGGGTTACTGTTTCCAGAAAGCTTCATGAGAGAGGCCTGTTTGAAAGAAGACCTGCTCTTTGTGTCCCGCTCACTTCTGCAAACAGGATAGTCCGTTTAGCATGGTGAAAATATCATAGAGATTGGTGCAGGGATCAATGGGCAACCATCCTCTTCACTGATGAGTCTCGGTTCAGTCTAAAAACGGATTCTCGCCATATTTTCATATGGAGAGAACCAGGGACACGCTACCTTCCCTCCAATGTTCGAGAAATTGACCATTATGGCAGCGGGGGTTTGATGGTCTGGTCAGACATCATGTTGGACGGTCTCACAGACCTCCATATTTTTGAAAGAGGCACTGTGACTACTGTGAGGTATAGAGATGAGATCTTGGAGCCCTGTGTTCTCCTTTTCAGAGGTGCAGTGGCCCTGATTTCATTTTAATGAACGACAACGGCCGGCCACATAGAGTTAATCTAGTCGACGATTTTCTGGAAACTGGAGATATTCTCCGGATGGATTGGTCAGCCAGATATCCAGACGTCAACCCTATAGAGCATGTTTCGGACGCTCTGGAGAGAGCAACTGCAACTCGCAGCGCCCTCTGAGAACCATCCAGTGCCTGAAAACAGCGTTGCTGAACGAGTGGGAAAAATTGCAACAGGAACTCATAAACTGCCTTATTTCCAGTTTGAAATCGCGGTGTGAGGCCTGTATATCAGTAAGAGGGGACCGTACCCCCTATTAACCCATTTTTTTGTTCGATTCTTAAACCACTGTTTGACACCTTCTGTTTCCGATGAATGTTACGCACAATCATGCGTGTGTATTATAACTATTGATTGGTTATTTTATTTGCATTATATCAACCTATGTTCATACCAAATTTAATTAAAATCAGTTCAGTAGTTCTGGAGATAATTGACCAAATGTGAAAATTCTCTTAATTTTGTACACCAGTGCAGATGAGCATATTTTTTTATTTTCTACAGTTTGGTGTCAAGGTGGTCAATTACTGGTGATTAACACTATTTAGTTTTTATCCATAAAATGAATGTTGAGGTTACTTAAGAACATGTAGCATGACTCTCCTTTTTTCCTCATTATCTGCAAAGGTTGGTTTTGAGGGCAGGAAAAAGCTCTTGTAACCCTATGTGAGGAGTTGTGTGTTAATTTTTTATCTATTTTTATTTGTATGTTTATGTTGTTTTCTGTTTTAAAATGTCTAAAAAGTGATTTTTAGGGGATATGATTTATGTTAAATGAGTATTTTAAAACTTGAAGTCTGAAATCCTCATGTGGGACATTTGGCCTAGTTATTTTTTATAATTCAAAAACATATTTAAATAAGTATATAACTTAAAAAACATCATAAAAGGCTGTTAAATTAATCTAGGCAAGTTTACTAGCTTCAACAATACAGGGTGTCCCAAAAGTCTCCGTACAACTTCAAAAATTTATTACAAAAAAAAAAAATAATAGGCCTACAGCAAAAATAATTACAACAGTACATAGAGTAACTTAAAAAAGTTTTTTTTCTACTACCTTAATATACTTGTACATGAGATCTTTTCGTTGCACGAAGAATATCAAGTCGATATTCCAATTCCATCCACGTGCGTTTCAGCATGCTAACATCAACAGTAATTACAACTGTTTGATGAAATCTGAATAAAAGTTAATAGTCTCATGGAATTGAAACAAAAGATCCAAATAGCAGTAGCTACTGTTGATGTTAGCATGAAAAACGTTCGTGGATTGAATTGAAATATCGTCTTGATATTCTTCGTGATACGAAATGATCTCATGTACAAGTATACTAAGGCTGTAGAAAAAAAACTTTTTAAGTTACTCTATGCACTGTTGTAATTATTTTTGCTGTAGGCCTATTATTTTTTTTTGTAATAAATTTTTGAAGTTGTACGGAGACTTTTGGGACACCCTGTATTTCAATAGCAAAAATTGTCTTAATTTTTTGTTGTTATTTATTTGCATATTTCTGTTGTTTTGTGTTTTAAGATGTCTAAAAAGTGTTTTTTTAGGGATGTGGCTTATGTTAAATGAGTATTTTAAAATTTGAAGTCTGACATTCACATGTGTAACATTTGGCCTAGTTTTTTATAATACAAAATATATTTTTTAAAAGCTTCAACTTAAAAAAATCATAAAACGCTGTTAAATTAATATAGGCAAGTTCAACAATATTTCTTTAGTAAAAATCTCTTACATTTTTCGAAAGTTTTCAGATCTGCATTTTCTTTTCCTGACCAAGTAAAATAAAAATCAATCCATTTATTTTTCCTATTTTGTGTTGCTATTTAACTACTTGTAACATGATTTATAATGGCTTAGATCATAAATTGTTCAATTCTTTAAATTTTTCCCAAAAAATTAAAGTTAAAAAAATTAATTTCTTGTATTTCGGATAGAGAAAATTTTGTGTCAATAAAATCGATTTTAATACATTACCTTTAGTATAATTTTTAACTCATGTTTTCCAACAAATATTAGCATGCACTGTTGAGAGCTACACCCTATTTCTCCCAAGTGGGTAATTGAGCTGTAAAACGTATTTTATTCTTTCAGCATCTTTCTTAATAAGGGATGTTTTTAAAATGAAATGAAAATATTGCATTATTTTAAAATAAGCAGGTGGGGTAGTATAAGGGGGTTATTAAGTAGGCAAAAAAAAAAATGTTAAAAAGGGGAAGTCGACACGAGGCGTTTTCTGAAACATGGGCACCGGTTCCTCAGCTTTCCACACTTTTTTCGTCACCATAAGCATCCGTGTGGTCAAAAGCTCCCTGAAATAAATTTGTGTTCACTTCTGAGAATTATTTGTCAAATTATAATAAAATATGTCAAATCGACTTCTTTAAGGGACCATGCATTCTATTAAAACAGAAAATTTCTTTCCTGTCATATAATGTTTTCTAAATGCTAACAAATCAACGATGTTTTTTTTTTTTTTTTTTTTTTTTTTTTTTTTTTTTTTTTTTTTTATTGGGGGGGGGGGGTGTTATATTATGAGTATCGTTACTGTCGTTCATAAATAACTCTTATATCATTATTTGAATAGTTTAGCCGTAATAGCACTCCATATTCAAAATACGTTTTCTCAATACTGAAACAGTTCCCCGGACACATTTTAACTCAAAATTAGCGTGATTTTTCATTATAAAGAAATGCAAATTTGTATTTAGAGTGAATGAAGCTTGGTGGAATAAGAGCATGAATCGGATAAAAGATAAATAGGGGTTCGTATTGAGATTTCAAGGCTTATATAAAAGAAATTATGTATAGGATTCCTCAAGAAAGTTTAACCATAACAGTAGTATAGAAAATCATAATTAATTAACTTTGGTCCAAACACCCTTATCATTGCATTTTTAGAACGGGAGTTATTACTTACGTTCATGTTTGCTTTTTCCTTTTTCAGCAAAATATGAAACAGCTGAAACAAAATTTGAATACGTGTGATATTTTGCTACGAACAAACTTAAATAAAGTTAAATAAGGCATTGTTTCTCTTATAATTGCTTAGACTGGTGAGATTTGGTTGTGCCATGGATACTTTTTTTGTTCGCTATAGATCTAAACAATTTGCCTGCAATTTAAGGTGTATTCCCAGGCACTATACAGACACCCGAGCGTAAACTCGTAATCGAAATTGGTGTCTGTTTACAAGATGCCAACGTTTTAGTTTCGCTACCAGTTCGTAGACAGATGTTTTAAATAATTACTGCAAAGAGATTTTCGATGACAGTGATTAAATATTTATGCAACAATTTTGAATGTATGTCTTCTTTTTTAAAGAGCAGTACCATTTGAAATTTTTATTGTCTTTTTTTTCAGCTTTTAATTAATGAAATTTTTCAATGCTTGGAAATTTCTTTTCCATTAATTCCTGACAAATATATTTTTTAAAATTTATAACTGCAAAATTTTTTACAAAAGCTTTTAATTTTTAATATATATAAATTAGACTCTTAAACTTTTGCGATATAATTTCGTTTTCTAATCATAAATACAGAAATGTCATTTTTCGGATTAATTATCAATCTTCAAGAACACAAACAGTTATCATCATTACCCTGAACCAAACTATTTCAAATAAATTCTACTATAATAAGAAATATATTGTAAAAGATTGCTTCAGATGACCTCAGAGTTTTCTTTTTACACCATAAACGCTAAAAAATTAATTTAAACTTTTCTGTCTGTCTATATGGCAGTTTTCTGTCTAATTTATGTAAAAAATTAGCTAGGATGGAGAAATTAGATGAACAATTTTAAAGCAATCTAACCTCTCATTTGTTTAATTTTCTGCTTAATTACCTACTTAATAGAGCATGTATAGTAGATTTAGGTTTTTTTTTTATTTGACTCAAATATGTAGATATGATCGACAACGCTTGAAAGACGAAACTACTAATAGACGCGATGAACCCATCTGTGAGTGCTTAGGAATTGTAGTCATTTATCAGATGGTACGAACCGCTTATTATCTAATATAAATGCGATTTATCACAGAACTTTTCAGGGGCAGATTCCCCATTGTGGGATGCGAGAACCGTGGGTAGTAGGAACCCCTTAACCTCACACAAATTTTTGGGAAGGACGCGTGGCAGGCACGCGTGTGAGGGGATACTGGAGCATGAATTACTTTTTGGAAGCATCCTTTCAATGGGAAAGAGCCAGAAAATTGAGTTACATGAGTTACAAAATGTCTCCTCATAGCGTGATAAGGTAGAGCAATTGTCGATTTAAAAAGGGGACTGACGAATTCATGACAGTTTAATCACTTTCAAAACCATATCTGTTGCATCGGTTGTTTCATTGAAATGTTGTTGGCTGATAGAAAACAATACTTATGTAATCTACAAAGGAAAATATTTGGAATGCACATAAATTAAAGGAAAACATTTTGCTGGAAACGCAGGTCTGAATAGAAAGCTCGGATCATATTTCGGTTATAATATACTGCAAAATACGAGTATTTTAATCTCTTTGCTGGCATATTTCATAGTGTTAAAAAAAAAAACTATTTTAGCTTTTTTTTTTATAGGCCTTTTATGATATGGAGAAAGGAAAATACAGCCACTTTAAAAATGTAAATTCTCATGGAAACTTTTGGTACAGTATATTCGTTTTATATGGGTTTCAAAGTAAACCTTTAATTATTATCATCCTGTATATAGTATTAAAAGAAAAGTAACGGTATAAAGAAAATATCGACAGCTATTTTTAAATTGAGTGCAATTCAAATTTAATCTTGAGTGTTTTATATGCTGCGGCATATTAACAAAGTTTTTTGCCTTTCATTTCGTTACTCATACATAGTTTGTTGGAGTTCCTTTACCTGCGGTTTATTCTGTTGTGCTGTTTCAAATAACAGTCCAGATGTCATGACCAAATGGCTGTTCTGAGCGAACAATGATTTTGCTGTATAATATACAGCAAAATACGGGTATTTTAATCTCTTTGCTGGCATATTTCATAGTGTTGAAAAAAAACTATTTTAGCTATTTTTATTGATAGGCTTTTTATGATATGGAGAAAGGAAATTACAGCCACTTTAAAAATGTAAATTCTCTTGGAAATTTTTGGTACAGTATATTCGTTTTACTTGGGTTTCAAAGTAAACCTTTAATTATTATCATCTTGTATATAGTATTAAAAGAAAAGTAACGGTATAAAGGAAATATCGACAGCTATTTTTTAATTGAGTGCAATTCAAATTTAATCTTGAGTGTTTTATATGCTGCGGCATATTAACAAAGTTTTTTGCCTTTCATTTCTTTACTCATACATAGTTTGTTGGAGTTCCTTTACCTGCGGTTTATTCTGTTGTGCTGTTTCAAATAACAGTCCAGATGTCATGACCAAATGGTTGTTCTGAGCGAATACTGTGTTGACTGGGATGTCATTAGGAGAGCATTGGCAATTGAAGCCAAAATTTCTGGGTTCGAGACCCGGTCTGGACATATTTTCTCTCAGATGGGAAAATTACTACTCGTATGAATTATCTACCAATCAACTGATCGTGTTAAAACTAATTAAAGTGTAATTACTCATCCGGTACATTTTCACTCAGATGGGAAAACTCTATAATATTATTTTGTCATGTATAATGATGTAACGTGCATTACACATAGCCTTAAAATGATCACGATACGTTGAAGACCAAATATTGCTTCAATGACTCCAGTAAAATGTCACTTTGATGATTTAACAAAATAGAAATAAGTGTATCTAACATTTTCTTCTATGTTTAATTTTACTTATGCAAAAATAAATAAATACTATAAAAAATTAAAAACTGAAACAAGTATATTCATTTGAATATGAAACGAAAAGAAGGGGGAAAATGTTTATTTGTTTAAAAATCTCAATTATAAGTTAGAAGATTTGTTTGGCTTCACCATTTGAAACACAGTTGCTCACTAATGGTATATCTCCCCAAAAATGCGAGAAATTTTATAGATCTAAAACGTACGGGATGGTGGGTCGAGTAATGCGCAGTTGGGAAATTCCATACATCTGTTTTCTAGCATAACCAAATGCAATAAAAGACCAGAACGAGTAAGGGTTCCTTCTGCTATATCGTACGTTATGCTATTGACTTACTTTCTATACTGTGCACGTTGTATAGTGATAAAACAAGATAATTAGAAAATCCCGTTTCGATGAAATTCTTTCTATGAATTTTCTAAAATAAAAAGTAAACATAGTAATAACGTCTACTAATCAATAAGATATTTAAATCTTGTTTAGGGGTCGTCTACATACAGAAATTGTAAAGAACTTTAAATTTTTCTATATTAACAACTAATTTTGACTTTATATTTGAATTTTTACATTTGTATACCAAATGAGAAGTCATTGCGTCAAGCAGTTTAGGAATTATGCAGGTTTAAAATTTGGACCCTACTGTTAAATTCATTTTTATCGCTTCAAAATAGATTGGAATGTGCATAATATTTTAAGCATAACTTGAAAACTACTTTGAGAAATGGGCTATAATTTTGGATTCGGTTGTTTGAAGCTTCTAGAAATCGATTTCTTTAAAAAGATTTATGGGTTACGATTCATAAGTTTTTCGAAAACAAATATATATATATATATATATATTTAAATTATTATTATTATATATTTTTATTATCATACATAAAGAAATTATCATATATTTTTGAAATTGACGGAATGACTTCCCGCTCGATAAACGAAGATAAAATATGCCAGAAAATCCAAATATGGTGTCAAAAGTAGATGGTTGTATTGAAAATGTAAAAGTTTGGTACAATTTCTATATGTAGATGATCCCTTAAGCAAAATTAAAGCATTGATTAGTAAACGTTATACCTAATCAATTGGAACATCGATTTTTATATGATGATTAACAACAGAGTTATTAGGGGTCTGATCTCTTTTTATTTTTCCTAGGGCTGTATAAAGAAGGCTTCGAGGAAGAAAAACTGAAAAAAATTTTAACAACATTGTCTGAATCTTTGAAAGCAGTTCAGAAATTTAATTTTAAATTCCTTTTTCAAAGATTAGTAGTTACTAATATGTTGTTAAATAATTTTAGACATTTTCTTTCAGATATTTTCATTTAATTTGAGAAGCACATCGAACAACTGAATTACTTTAATTTATAATTTTTTATAACATTTTGAGAAATGTTGTCAATTGTAAACAATTGTAAACAATTTCTCAAAATTTTAAATTTCCATTATCCGTTTCCGGGGTAATATTCCCATTTTCAACTGGAACATGAAGTCAATCGTCAAAAACATATATATGAAGTTTGGTTCAATTCTATGCATAACTCCGTACACTTTCTGATGATACAATAAGGAGAATTACACAAAAATCGCTATCACAGCGCCCCCTTCTGGGGAATATCACCATTTTCAACTGGGATGACGTACATAGTCAAAAATATAAAGTTTGGTTCAAATCTATGCATAACACTTTCCAATAATAAAATTATGAAAACTGCACTAAAATCGCTCTCACAGCGCCCTCTTAGGGCGGAATATCCTCACATTGAACTGGGACCTGTTGGCCATAGCCATAAACATATATGTGAGATTTGGTTCAGTTCTATGCATAACTTCACATACTTTCCATTGATAAAATAATGAAAATGGCAAAAAAAATCGCTATCACATTGTTCTCTTCCGACGGAATATCCCCAAATTCAACTGGGACCTGTTGGTCATAGACAAAAACAATTGGCTTCAATTCATGCATAACTTCATACAGTTTTCGATGATACACAGAGGACACACATACACACACATAGACAGACATTTTGTAAAAACATGTTTTTCGGGATATCTGACACCTAAAACGTGTAAGTCCGTCGAAAACCGGAAGTCGAAAAAAAATTTGATTACAATAGTTTCTTCTATTATAGATAGAAGAAAGTAAAAATTGAAAGGAGTCGTAAGCTTCGAAAGGACAAAACACAAAACTACTTTCAAGATGTCGGAAATTCGAGTTATATGCCATAGATATAAGGCAGTATATCTGTATTTCAAGAAGTCACAATAGAGACAAAGCTTAACAATAAGGGCATGAAGATGCAATTGAACTCGGTTATAATGAGGACGAAGGGCACAGAGCATTTCCTTGTTATATCAGGGTTCTCGCAATGACCAAGTTTAAGATTTCATATAATGAAATATAAAATAAATAAATGTTCAGATGAATTATAATGATTACAGAGATGTATGTATTAATTTCATATTTCTGTATTAAGAAGTGTGAAATAAAATTAAATATAAAATTAAATGTCAAATTACAAATAAAAATAAATCACTAATGGCAGTTTAACATTAGCTTTAATATTTTTTACAATTCTGAATTTAGAAGTAGGAAATAATTCCATGAAAGGATGGTAATTAAAGAGACCGTTTGTTTATTAATTTAAATAAATGTATAAAAGGGGTTTTTTAGATTATTTTGCCACGTTCACATCCACGTACTTCTCTTCAAATTAATTTATTAAACTCAGGAAGAGAAAACTACTACAATATGTTTGTTTATGAAAAAAGAAGCTGACAAGGAATGTCTTTCAACGCGACCTTCTGAATATAATCCAAAATTTTACTGGCATAGGAACATGTCTAAATGTAGTCAAATCCTGAAAATTAACTGCTAAATTAAAACTGGAAAGTCACAAAACTATATTTAAAAACTGCACTGTGTTTCCTGTAATAACACTATATCGCCCGTTGACGAATTTTTGTCTTAAATTATATTGGTTTTAATGAGGTTGTGATGTGTCATTTTGTAACAAGAAAAATTCTAGAGAAATCGACGTTTTTGTGAAATCTCTATTATCTGGGAAAGAAAATGTCAGATTCAATCCACAAGATTTGATCTCCCATTGGAAAAGTAAAATGGGCATAAAATATTTGGATTTTAGTAGTAGTTTCTTATCAAATGTATATTTTCATCAAATGTACTCTACTAATTGCATTTTTTATTATCAGAGTAACATGCATACAAATTCTAATATATTTATCCGTCAGAAATATGTACGAATTTGTCAGGAAAGCGTTGGTATTGTGTATTACGACTACTTATTTTGAGGTAGAATATGACACTGAAAGGGAATATTTAGAGGAAGGTGAGGAGGGGTGTGATATCTAATGAGGAATAAGAAAATGAATCCAAATACATTTATTTTTAATATATACAAGGAGAGGAGCAGTACTCACATTACTATAGCGTGCCCGTCACCACTCTTGCGAAAAAAAATTGAATATTTGAAAAGGGAAGGAGTGATATTTCAAAGGTTATAAAACAAAGAAAAAACCCTCTGAATTACATTTAAATAAAAATTATGCAATGCAACATTAAGTTGTTGGGAGGGGGAGGGGTAAACACCCCTTTTGATCCACGACATTATTCTTATGACACACCATACTTTTTCATTCCGTGCATGCACTTTACTTCAATTTGACTTTTTCTAAAGAAAAAAAAATGCAACAATGTCATATTGAAGCTTTATTTATAATTTAAGAGATATGAACAATAACCAATATGTCTGTATAGTGTGACATGGGCTACTCAAGGGGTGCTAAATAGGGCCACCTTCCTAAACCTTCAAGAAAAAAATAAGTTTCTTTAAAAAGAAAGTACTGAAAGAATGTAACAATAAAAAGCTGTTTGTGATTGTGTTTGAACTGATTATTGAAGAAATACGCTTCCATTTTATGACAGTTTTGTTTTAAAGGTTTACATTATATTTGATTATAGGTATAAATCGTAATTTTATTTAAGTTTTACCCTTTTCACTCACTTAAAGTGCTTACTATATCCATTGTTTTCAGTTTTTTAAGCGAGTGATATTAAACAAAAAATATTTTAAAAATGTAACCCTGTAGCCAGTTTTTTTTTAGGGGTGGGGGTGGGGGTGGAGGGAGGGAAGGTAGGATATTATAGGTTATTAGCTACAAAACGATTATTTTAAACAGAAAAGTATGAATAGATCCTTTTCCACATCTGTCGGGGTGGTGGGGAGAGAGGTCGCTCCTCTAATGTTCCAACGGATTTCATAGAATTACAACACTCCAGAGTGTAAAATTTCAAATAACATTTAGTAGGTTTGTTGGTTTGGCTACTGTTCATATCTCTTAAATTATAAATAAAGCTTTCAATATGACATTGTTGCATTTTTTTTCTTTAGAAAAAGTCAAATTGAAATAAAGTGCATGCACGGAATGAAAAAGTATGTTGTGTCATAAGAATAATGTCGTGGATCAAAAGGGGTGTTTACCCCTCCCCCTCCCAACAACTTAATGTTGCATTGCATAATTTTTATTTTTATTTAAATGTAATTCAGAGGGTTTTTTCTTTGTTTTATAACCTTTTAAATATCACTCCTTCCCTTTTCAAATATTCAAATTTTTTTTCGCAGAACTGGGGACGGGCACGCTATAGTTATGTGAGTACTACTCCTCTCCTTGTACATATTAAAAATAAATGTTTTTGGATTCATTTTCTTATTCCTCATTAGATATCACACCCCTACCCACCTTCCTCTAAATATTCCCTTTCAGTGTCACATTCTACCTCAAAATAAGTTTCTGCATTTGATGAATCTTTCTATATCGTCGATAATCTCTTAAATTTTCTATATTTTTAAACGTCTTTCTAAATGTGTGACTTCATGCAACACCATAAATATAAAGCTTGATAAACCATCCAAACTCAGATGAATGAATTAATACTTGACATTTTCTATTTTACATAGAAACCTATTCTGAAACGTAAATTTAAGGACTTTCAGATATAAAAGTGCAAAAATTGTTAAATTAACTGTCGTTTAAATCTTACAACTCGCAAGAATCCTTAAGTTATAAACAGTTCGAAAATTTAAAGCATATATGTGATTTATGTCTTATAGGATAACTCAAACTAAATTAGCCGAAAAATTTACAAATAACTATTTTTACAACAAATAAATCAATAGTTAAATTAACTTACTAATTCTTATACACATCTGTCAGAAATGACGGTTAATGCTTTGTGTCTTTTGAATTTTTATTGAAATCGTGTTCGGCAGTGTTGGCAGCACCTTTTATTTCTTCGCCAACAGCATTACATTAGCAATGAAAATCCTATTCCTTTATTTTTTTTTTATGCTTTCGTATTGATTTTTAGACGTGCAACATTAGTTTTTCCAGAAAATTTTGAGATTTTGCACTGAAAGGCCTTCCTTGTTAATCATTTAGAAGTATAAATGACTGTATAAATAATGAACTGTTCGACATATTTCAACCTATTGCATTAAAAGTATAAAACACACAGAAATTGACATATTTTGCTCGGGAAAAAACAGAAAATTCGGAAAATTTTCTTGTCAGTTTAAAAGCATTTTGTTCGCTATTTCCAAGTTTTTCTTATTACTATTAAGTTTTCTACAATGCATTTATATAGTAGGCCTACAGTTTGCTTTCATTATGCTCCTTCATACCGTGTTTTCGTTTAATCCGAGAACGCTATAAATGAGCGGTAAAAAAACGGTATTACTATAAACATTGAATGATATAATTTGAGACAATGCCCTAGAAGCAAAACAATATTGGTTTACATTTGTTACATTAAGGATCAAAATTGTTCCAATATTAAAGTCATCGAATATACTTCCAATGAAATAACAATTTTGATTAAATATTGGCTTTATATTGGAAACAGTTAAAATGTCATTATTATATAAATTATAAATTTACATTTGATATATTTGCAATCGACACTAATATTTCAGGAATATTGGCTTTGATTTCGAAATATTGGAAATGAAATTGCGAAATATTTCTTGCTATTGCTGGTGTAATTTTAGCATAAGCTAAACACCCAATGATGGAGCATCATTTCATTTCCATAATGCCAGTTTTTGCCAATAATAAAAATATTGGCTCAATATGTTTCGCTAAGATTGTGATTTTATTTTGTTTAGATACTCTTAAAATGATATAGTTTAATTAATTTCTCAGCATTTTCTGAATTCTAAATACGAATTAATTACATAATAAAGATAACTGATTTAAATTTATTTCCAGAAAATGAAGTCATTTAATTTGCGGAGGATTGAAAAATTTTATCGATGAATTTAAATATTGCTCTTTAATATTAATTCCCTAATTTGCATAAGTTGGCAGTTTGAAATAGTTATGAATTATACATGATTTCTTATTGTAACATTCTTCCTCTCTCATGGTGATGAATTAAGCACATTTAATTATTTCAACAACCTCCTACATATAATCCATGTACGTACAAAGCAAATTAATTTGGAGCAGGAAATATTAATACAAGAGCGATGCAATTAAAGATTTCACATATCTGCTTACCTTCTGTTGTCACATCTCGATATTAATATTGCAGTTCAAAGTTGAATTAAAGCGCCTGAATTTGCATTAATATTTATCATATCTCTTCTAAACACGGGATGAAAATTAATGATGTTTCACTGAAATGGCTTTTCGGAGCATGATTATACTTGGTCTTTATGGTGGTATCGCGGTATTATTGTAACATTTTGTGCTCTGTAGGAATTATTTCAACCGAAAAAATTTTCTAAATAAATCGCAAAAAAATTAGAGTTTTATTTAAATACTATAAGCTATTTGATTAGCATAAACTACAGAAACAATCCATGTAGTTTCACATATGCTGAAACCTTTTTGTTAAGATGCAAATATTCCACTCATTTTATTGAAAAAAAAAGAAAACGAAAAACGCCAACAATAATATACTTTATATACTACATAACTTCTCATCACTTAAAATATTAAAACGTCCAATATTTGAAAAAAATAAAGTGACAATAATCATCAGAAGTAATTTTAATTGAAGCTTCCATTCGTAATTCTAAGATTTGTAGAAAAGAATTTGCATCATTCAATAATATTCATTTTCTTTCTTAAATCTGAAAATTAAAGCTGCACAGATATTTTATGTACATAAAGTAGAAAACAAATCACCGAGAATAACAAATTTATACTTATATTTTCCTAATTTCTGCTCTATTTTATTGACTTTTTAGAAACAAACAAAGAAAAAATAGTTTTAGTCGCTGATTTCGTACAAAAATTTGGTTATTCAGAAAATAGTAAAGTAAAATCAGGGTATGT
Organism: Maratus michaelseni; assembly: GCA_963931845.1. Classification (NCBI taxonomy): domain Eukaryota; kingdom Metazoa; phylum Arthropoda; class Arachnida; order Araneae; family Salticidae; genus Maratus; species Maratus michaelseni. The sequence continues at coordinate 285,322,045 of OZ007586.1, forward strand.
ATTGTATATATCGTACTTTTTCTTAGCCCATTGGGGACGAGCGACACGTATACGTGACGCATAAGATGCTCAGAATCCTCGATTATTCCCACCACTTATTTTTTATTGTAAGATTTACCTTTTGTAATCCTAGCATTTCTGAGATTCAATTAGGCGAAATTTTTTGTTTTGAAAAACCGGTGGTAAAAGATTAAAAATTCTGTAAAAGACGCTCGTCGCGAAGGGGTTAATATACAAGGGAAGACTGCAATAATAATACACACTTCACCTTTACTTAAATAAAGATCTTATTAAAAAAGCAAAACAAATCCCTCCCCTTCCCCATCTTCTCTCTCTTTTTTTTTTAAATTTATTTTTTTTTAATATATTTTAAAGTTTAGTGAACATTGGCGTAACATGTGCTTGAATTATGACAAAAGTTTGCTTTTTGTCTTTTGATTTACACTTTTAAATTGTGTCACGTATTATTATCACATTCGTAATTATTATTATGTAAAAAAAAAATCGTTCATCAATCGTTATGCAGAAGCATGATTTCTCATTGTTTAAAATTTTAAGGACAATTATCAATTTAAAATTTTAATTTCTAAATAAGCGCATCCCTCTTTAATGTAGAACTTCGCATTTGTTTGTTTTCTTTATTATTATTTATTTGGTTTCATATAGTTTACGGGTTTGCTTGGAAATTTAACCATTCTCTGAATGAACATGTATGTCAGATAAATAAAGTGAAACTGACTTTTTTTTTATTAGTTTCAAGCCCTGTTTTTATTATCAATCACTTGAAAGTACTTAAATTCTGTTTTATCCAATGAACAACCATTTTCTTCTTATTATACTTTATTTATTTCTGCTTACAGGGCACGCATGAAAGTTCATCCTTGAAACAATCAACGAAGTATGGACGCTTTTGCCAGTTTGATGAACGTCATTATGATATTTACAATGCATATTTACAATACGTACAAAAAATTTTAATGTATATATATATATATATTGGAAAATGGGTTAATGTATAAATGGGCACTTTAAGTATAAATTTTTTAACTTTCATTTTTCTTATTTTTTCTGATGCATCTTCGTTAGGAGATGCAGAGGAAAAAGTTGCATGTGAAAGAAACACCTAGATTAAACTTTTGCACTTATCTGTCAACTTTTACACCTTTTTTCCATGTCAAATAAGCATATTTTTGTTTGGAGCATTCTATAAAAATAGATATTTCGATAAAAATGATTTAGCTATATAAAAAACACCATCTACGTTATTTAAAAAAAATTAACTCTGTTGTCGGAAGTTATGTTACGTGTTGCTAAAAGAACTTTTTAAATCATCTTAACTTATTATATTTTTAAATTATACATATTTAATTTCAGCATTTAAAAAAATGCAGTTTTTTTACTGTTCATGTTGCTTAGTGTGTTACGATTAAAAAAAAAAAAAGTGCATTTTAATCAGTCTTTTAATATTCGGTTTATTGGGAATTTAAAGGGTTTCTTTTTTCCTTAAAAATATTTCCGAACAAGTTTCTTTTTTAAAAAAATTGCTCTTAAAAAGGCATATGAAGAAACTAGATTACATGGAGGTGCACTTTTATTACTACCCTATATAAATTGAGGTAATAAATTTTATCATTGAATGCAAGATGTAACAATGTTGTGATTTACAAAATTTTACAGTAGCAGTAATATTGTAAAAAGAAATACTTTACGTTGTCTTAATATTTTAGCGTGATTTTTTTTGTTTATATGATGGAAATATTAACGTTTCTCATTTTACGTTATTATATATATGCATTAAATCCTTTAGCATCTTTAATTTTCAGGAATTAAATAAACAGTATGCAAAGTGAGATTGTAATATTTGTTTAAAAAACTTTACAAGAACCCATTTTCCTATTTACAGAAATGAGAATTTTTCATTCATAATAACCAATTTTTACAGTATATGAAACAAGTTTTCATTTTCTTTCGAGGAACTGATAAAAGTAACTTTGTTTCCAAACTAATTTGACTAATTCTTTTGAAGCGAATGCCTAGATCCATGTATTTATCAGGGAAATGTTGTAATGGACCTGTTACTATTTCTTTCTGTTGCTATTTATTCAGTTCCTTAAAAGAAAATGAAAAGTAGAGAAAATTATTAATACGTGTGGTCGTTAAACTGTACTGTTAGTATTCCATACATTATGGCACATATGTTTATGTTACTTCATTCATAATAATAAAGCTCCAGGTATTGTACATGGTTGTTTATTTGCAAACTATTTTATATTATATTTTTCTGTCAGCAACTGAAAAATATTGCCACATTTAATGCCGTAGTTGTGCCCATATCTGAACCATTCATTAGCAATAAGAAAATTTAAATTATTTTCACTAGCCAGAAACTTGGGAACATATTAAAAGCGTTAAAACTTAACTGTATAACATATGATCTGTGCAAAAACTATATCATAACAGCTTAGTATTCTTTGCCAAAATCTAAAATAAAGAACAGAAAATAAAAAGATTATTTAGATATAAAAAGTAAAATCATGAAAGAAAACATTGATGGGTAAATTTTCATTGATAGGGAATTGGCATAAAGCCTCAGTATTTAAAGCAAATATGTTAACAATTGTTAAATATGTCTTCCACAAAGGATTATGTTCTGAAGGTTTTATCTAAACTTTGGCAGTCGTTGATAGGGTACATCTAAATCAATACTTTTTTGCTAAATTCTCACTTGAAAATGAAATTCCAAAAACAATCCTACAAATGCTAATGCAGTACGAATATAATTTCTTATGTAATATATTCGACTGAGGCAATTTAGGACTTTGAAACTATATTTTTTCAAATTTTTATTTATTTCTTTTTGATAAATTAATATCTGATAATATTAGTGTTTTGAAGTCATTGTACAGCTGTGGACATTATGACACTATTAAAATAAAAGTCATTAATAGTAGTATTAATTAATTTATTTTTTCTGTTACAGTAATTAAACATTATCCAAAAGACTCACCTTTTTTATTATGTTTGGCTAGAGAAAAGATTAATGTCTCTCTCTGTACATTACATATATATATATATATATATATATATATATATATAATAAAGTAGCTGAGGGTAATACGACCACTTTGATGTTTCGGCACAAAAAAAAAAAAAAAAAAAAAAAAAAAAATCATCGTTATATGTACAGACTGCAGTCATAACACCTTTATGTCACTTTTAATAAGAATTCAGCTGGTGATTTCAGAAGTTTTGGCTGTTTGAATTTTTGTCAATATTTTAGTATGCGCTATTTATTTTTTTTCGAATTCCTTTGTTTACATTCAATTTAGTTCAAATATAAATACATTTTTTTCATAAAAGTAATGACTTAGTCTGTTTTTTTTCATTGCCCTTTAGGATTAAGTGAAGTAAAACTTTGTAGAAATGGATTTATTGAGATAAAATAGAAAATTGGAAGAATTAATTTCACTGGCCCTAATAACTTCAAAAGAAAAATTTTGCTAAATTTTAAATTTGAAAGTAAACATCATAAGTGATTTTTTTTATAAATCTTAAAAAGGATGGATAGTATTAATAACCACACTTTTATCTTTTTTTTTTTTTTGAAAATTTACCACAATCATAACCATATTAGTTTGAAATCAGAGTGGCAGTATTACTCTCAGTTATTAATAGAACTTTAAATAAACTATTTTATATCCATGAAAATCTAAAACATAATTAAAAATCATTTTAAAAAATGAGACCTGATTCACCATCTTTTATAACGACCATGTTAAAGAATAAATTTCATATCTTCCTATCCACTTACCTTTATACAAAATATCATTTTTTTTTTTTTTTTTTTTTTTTTTTTTTTTTTTTTAAGTAGTACAAAATGTAACACCGAGATTGTGTAATCATTGTCAGGCTTATTTTTAGATTTTTTATAAAAATATTAAGATGAATTTTATTGTTACATGTAATTTAATGTTCATTTTTTTAATAATTTAATGGAAAAAAAATAATTGCTTTATAAAAGAAGGGGGAAAAATCAGTTAACAAGCCTGCTGCATCAAATGTGTATTGTAGGAGATTTTCCTTTTAATGAAGAGAGATAAGTATTTTAAACATATGGTTTATTCTAATTTTCCTTTTTTGATTTACATAATTTTAACCATTTAAACAGTATATATATATATGCCTATGTCGCCTACCTAATCAGAGTTCAGAACAGCTACATTTGAGAGTTAAATTTTTAATAGCTTTACTCAAATGCCTAACTTTTTCCTTTTTGTTTAATAAAAAAAATCAATTTAACTTTAATAACAAATAAAGATTTGAAAAATAACTATACACTGTAAAAAATGACCGATGTTTCTTATTTTATGAAAATATGCTATAACCACGAACGAAAATATAATATAATCTTCTGAGTTATCCGAAATTTCAAATAGCATGTTACATTGTCTTTTGAATCCCCAGAAACGAATACATCTTCAAAATTTAAAGAATAATTTAAAAAAAAAACAAATTATTTTTAGCTGCCCGAATTTTTCAGAAACGTTTCCGAAGGGTTTTTATAGTGTATTAATTAGTGTCCTTAGCCTGGAATACCTGTTTTTCGAATGCTATCAATTCTGAAGTAAACATTTTCATGCTCAAAAAAATGTTTAACCAGACAAACATACAAAATGAACAGCGTTAACAATAACATTAAAATTAAGATTATTTATTTACTCTTTTATGTATAAATTAACTTATGCGGCTGAAAACGTGTACTTGAGAATGGATAACATTCGAAAAACAGGTATTCCAGCCTGAGGACACTAATTAACACACTATAAAAACCTTTCGGAAACGTTTCTGAAAAATTCGGGCAGCTAAAAATAATTTGTTTTTATAAATTATTCTTTAAATTTTGAAGATACATTCGTTTCTGGGGATTTAATAGACAATGTAACATGCTATTTGAAATTTTGGATAACTCAGAAGATTATATTATATTTTCGTTCGTGGTTATACATATTTTCAAAAAATAAGAAACATCGGTCATTTTTTACAGTGTACGATCTTTAAAAAACATTCTATTAATAGCCATAAATCTAAGGGAATCAAAATGAAATTTAAAAGCGAATTAAAATAAATATAAAATATCTTATATATTTTTTTTATAAGTTAAAGTCGAATCCAGATAGTGTAGAAGTTTAAGATTACATGTTTGTTAATATTATTTTTGTAAGGCTCTACAAGTTTATTTTAGGATTTACCCTAGTTAACTCGGATTAGCTTTGAAATAGTGTAACTACATTTCAGTGGATTCCATTTCTAATTTTATGTTTTCAGCAAAAACACATTATGTTTATACATTTGGTTACTTATAAAATATTTTGGTAGCTCAAGAAAACATGTCACATATGTTAGATTATAATTACTATTGTTATTGTAGTTGCTTAAGCTTTATCTTTAAAACTTTTATGATATATCTATTCAAATGTTTGTAATACAACTTACGATGAGCAATCTCTTATAATCTGCTAAGTTAACTTTGTTGCCCAGAAAGGTTAAGATAGTTTCGCAAAATATTTTGATTCATTTTAGGCATTTTTCTAATCTTAAAAGAAGGGACAAAATGCATGGGTCAGTTAATTGAAATTATCCTAAAGAACTATCAAAAGTGTAGTATTACAGTTTAAACTTTAGATTTATTTATGCAGATTAACCGATATAAATTATACAAAAATGTATTTACAGTGTGGAAGTTTTATTTAAAAAAATGATACGATAAAATGGGATTGTAATAATTTTAATAAATAGCATCATATGAAAATAATACAATGGTTTCATTTTAATGTAAACTAAGAATTTCAGCGTTACTTCTCTGAAAAACCATTTATTGATGCCGTTGGTTATGTTAAAGCTGGTTTTTATTTTTTTATTTGATATTACTTCTTATCCACATGGAGCCTTTTCTCATTCAATTTAAAATATCAATTTGAAATATAAGCAGCTAAATAAACACTAATTCTTATTTCATGTTTCTAATTTCATTTTCACTTTATGTAAAAGATATATATGCGTGCACAATTTAATCGAATGAAATTATTCTGAATGCAAATTTAAAAATATAATACTAATAACATCCCATTTATTATCAGGTTGTTACAGGTTTTATTGATTTTTTTATGGCACATCAATATATCAATGAAAAATTTTCCTTTTTCAGAAATACATCACCGGAAATTAAATGAAACTATTTTTCACATATGTGCACATTTCACTTGTCTTTCAGAGTTTGTAATCATATACCGATACGCATATGATTTAAAAGTAAAAACCTTGCGGATTGGATAGGTAAAAGATCACTGATAAGTCATTATGTCTTCGTATCCATAAAATTTCATACATCTATCCCATTTACCTGAATTCATAGAGTTCATCTTTGTGACTTCTCAGGTACTTCATACAGAAACAGAGATCTTGATAACTTATCTGCAATGTCTGTAGTTTATAGACAATAATGTTCGTTGTTGTTTGTCTAAATATTAGACAGTTCAGTGTAGTGAAAGAAAAAACAAAACTGATCCTTACCATGTACTGTACCATGGTACACAACGTGCTGCTGTGAAGAAAGCATATTGGATGCAGACTTACCTTGCATGCTGAGTTTATTTGTACCATCACAAACGTAAAATAATTAAAATATGAAAATGGAAGAATTTTGGCAATTTCAATGAAATGATTGCTTTGTTATACACATGGATGAGTTAAAAATTCTGAAGAGTTTTTTTTATATAAAAAAAAATGTCTAACAAATTATACTTTTATTACTATTAAACTTTTTCTTGAGTGCTCATTACTATAGTTTTCTATTTGCTTTTCAGGTCCCAGATAATGAGCACAAATTTTAATTAGACGGGCTACATACCTGTTAGAATATACATTTGTAGACTAGAAATAATTATCTATTTTTGTTAAAAGGAAACTTAATGACGAGAGATTGAACAGCTTTCCAAAGACACTAACGATAATGAAAATCAAAAATAAGTATAAATATTTAGATTTTTACTCAGATATTTCTGTGTTTAGTTATAAAATTGACTTGATTTGCTATCCTTCAAAATTTTCCATTTCTTTCTAATTATATTTTCATTTATATTTTTAATTATATTATAATGTTTCTTGAAATTTTTTTAACACTGAAGATTGCACATCTTTCCCACAGCTTTCAGTTAGGCTTAAGGACTACGAAAATCATTAACAGATCGTTGGCGCCGTTAGTGTTGTCGGAGGCGGTTGAAGGTATGTCGGCCGCTCCGGAGGTGGATGGTGATGGGAAGCTGCCGATACTGCCGCCGCGGCAGCGGCCGCGTGCGCGGCTGCTGCATTGCCATCACTAGACCAAGGTTGTAAGCTCTGTAGGGCATGCAAGGAAGCATTGCTTAAACAAAGAGGATCTCTTGATGGCTCATACATAGATTTACTGACCACTTCTGCATGAAGAGACATCATCAGGCGGTTGGCGGCCTGCCGCTCAGCTTCTCGTTCCTCAGCCGTCTGTCTCCTGTAAATGATGAAAATGGGATTTTAATCAAATTTACGGATATTTTACGAAATAATGCATAGGAGATTGGCAGAAAAAAGATTTCCGTTGTCGTTTCAATTCCAAAATCAATAAAAAATATTTAAAGTCAGAAAACATGCTACCAGTCTATTTAAAAATAATAAGCAATTTAAAAGATAAATAATATTAATAACAAATAAATTTCTTAAAGATATTATGGTATGATTTTTCATAGTTCCTTTTTTTTTACATTCAGTGTTGATAGTGGTTTTTATATTTACAATATTTAAGGAATATTTTATGCTCTTAGATTATAATTGTGTTCTAAGTTAAATTTCTATTCTCTTTACACGAGATTTCAGTTTCTCTAAAAATCAGCTAAAATTAATAGAAAAATTGGAGAAAATATAATTATTTACACTAAATATAAATAATTTTTATTCTTTTAGCGCATTAATTGTCAAATGTTGTATACTTCTAATAATTCAACATGTGAATTGGATACTTAATAAAAATAAATCATTTGAAATAGAAAAAAACACATATAGTATGAATAATCGGTAAAAATGAAAACAGTTCATTTCTGCACCTATGCCATGACAAGTGATTTAAAATAGTTCACAGAAAAGAAGAGGGAAAAAACACTGGATGGGAATTTATATTTTTCGCACTACTCCTCTATTCGTGTTCTAACATTTTATTCAGATAATGTCACTATTGCTTATTTAGACGGAAGGTTGTATCTCTAATACCATTTATAGCGAATGAAATAAGTAACAGAAACAAATTTTTCTAATGCACCTTTCGAGTAAGTTAAACTGTTTCTTATACAATTAAAAAAATGCTGACTGCTACTTTATATACTATGAAAAAAAAAACATTTTAAAAAGAGATATGATTAAAAAAATAATTTTAAAATACATAATAAATTTTCTAATAGTTTAGTGAAAGTAGGTTTACTAGCAGAAAACAAAATCAGTATGTTTTATTTTATTTATACTGTTGTATTTTTTATAATCACAGGTTTAAATCTAATCACTAAACTCTTCATTATAATTGAAAATATATATTTCTACTCATCAAAATATATATAGTTTTACGCAGCACGCAGTTTAAGGGCATGAATATTGACTTTAGAAACTTTGAAAAGACAGATCCCAAATCCCAAATTATTATTGTACTATGTTCTATTAGAATTCAAACATAAAAGGGGATTACTAGGTTAAATGTGTCCCTCCAAAATATATTTAAACAAATCTTTTTGAAAATAACTGGAGTTAAAAATAAAAAAGAAAAGAAAAGAAAACGGAAAAGACCTTTTTTTAAATAGTCTAAAAAGGAAACATCAGAAATTTGACATATTTCATATTGATTAAAAGGTGTCAGTGCTTTACATGAATTTTTCACTAAGTTAGCAAAGATAACAAAACCAAACAAATTTAATTAATTAATTAACTTCTTATTTACGACAATTATTACAAAACTTCTTATTTACGACAATTTTGATATACGTTTAGCTAAAAGAGCATTTTTTTCAAATAACTATCTCATTTTTGAGTATTCTTATTCATACAGTGTGTCTCCTGTTATTGTTGTTCAACAGCTAATTCATGAACCTTTAATTTTGGACTTATGGTTCAAAATGCAAAAATTGTTCCAGTGTTGTTTTCTATTATATTAAGAGCCATTTGCGTCAAAATAGTTATTTTTGTAAAAGTTATGAAATTTAAATTTGCATTCCTCCGTTGTTCTTATAAGTTTCATTGAGAAAAACTTTCTTCATGCTCTAATACGTAAAACAACAACAACAACAAATGAAGATTTTGCACGATCAAAACTACCTATTTATAGTACATTTAATTTCGTGAATTTTCGAAGTTTTCTCGGCACTAGAAACGAAAAGATTATTTTTAGCGTCGGAAAACACTTAAATTCTATGAAATTCGAAGTATCATAACTCGATAACGTAGCGAGGTTTTCTAAATATAACTTATAGGACCCACGTATCGTATAAAAATTTTATTTCTTAACTTTTAGAAAAAGTAATTATTTTGACGTAAGGATTTTTAATATGATGGAGAACAGCATTTATTTATTTATTTCTTTATTTTTTTTGCAATTGAGACTATAGTTATATAACAAGTCCTAAATTTAATGATTCGTTATAGAGTTGTCAACCTTATTTCACCAAAAGATTTAGAAATTAGCTATTGGACAGGAATAAAAGTGGACACCTTGAATATTTTATAACATGTTTACAATTGAAAATGTAAAACACGTTTCAAATTTTAAAACATTTTTCCAACTTTATGTATAAAAAAAGTCTAAAAAATTATAAAGAAAGAGACTTTGCGTTTTCTAAATCCCCAATTAGCCAATCGCATAAAAATGAAAACAGCGATAATATTGTTATTGGTAATAGAAAATTATTTAACATTTAATTCAGATTGCAATTTCCCAAATATTTATATCTTTCACATTCTTCTCTATCTTTTCTAAATCAATATATTAACAGCTTTCAAAATATTTTCAAGAGGATGCAGTTACTATAAAATGTTTGGACATATCATTGTTAAAGTATCGCTTTAGGAATTTCACCAAATCTTTTTTGATTATATCAAAATCAGAGCAACGGCATCAAAATGCGTTTAGACGGGCAGTTTCGTGTATTCCCAGGGTCACTTCATACTAAGAAACTTGTTATCAGACTTTATCATCAAGAAATCAAAAGGAGATGACAAGCATTATTTTGTGCTCGCGGCCAAGACTTGATGATGTTCAAGAATCTTTGAAAAGGTTTTTATTATCCAAGACAAATCATCTGACACTCTCTAATAGATTGGCTTATATGACTTGGCAATATCATATGAGTAATCATGGTGGATTAAATGCACATTTGAGGTCTCTATACTTATCGTATGGGGATATTTCTAACTTAATATGAAGTTACCCAAGGAAAAAATCTCTATATGGTGCGTAGAAGAAAATTGCTAATAAAAATGCAGTATTTTTTTGCTTAGATAACAGTAAACAGACTTATTCCGCACTATATTCACTTTCATCTTTTATTGCGCCATAAGTGGAATTTTTATATCCTTGAACATAATTTCGTAATGATACGATTAAATGTAAAGAATATTTCAAGTATTAATAAGAAGAAAAAGCACGAAATATGCCCAGTATTATAATGTCCGAAAAAAAAACCCAATATAAATCAATGTTTTAAATGGAAAGAACGACTTTAAATTTTTGAAATTTAATTAAAATGAGTGTAGTTATTTTCAATGTTTAATCATTTTGTGAAGTGTTTGAACAATGAAATGGGTAGAATATGACTGACTTTATTTTCCCAAAATAATTAGTTGAAATTTCCTTTATTGAAGTTTTTAGATGATTGCAACTAAAATTCCGTGACTGCAGTTTCAGAAGGTAGAAATTGAATTAATAAATTTGCAGATTAAAATGCAAGTCGATAAAGCAAATAACACCCAGGACATTCAAGAAAAGTTAAGTAAATTTAAATAAAAACATAAAATTTATTTATTTATTTGTGTGCCATGCACAATTTAAATGTCACCTTTTAAAGGTGACATATAGTATGTTCAAAAATATGTAGCATTCTAAATAGATTACTTTAAGGATAAAATGTAAGATAATCGACAATTACCGCCATTTCTTTTACCTTTGACTGAATATCCTTGCACACTTTCCGATTAAGTGCATTCACAGTTATTATTCAATGTAAGGAAATCTCTGTTTTCATATTTTTTTTAATTATACGTCTACGAGGAAGAAAAATACATTTAAATAACCTTAATTTTAACTTCTTAACACGGTTTGACTTTAACAACATAATTTAGAATTTCAAAATCTTATTATAGTTCATTTGCTGATATTATAACACTTATTTCTCTATATATGTAGAAATACCTGATTAAAAGAATACACTTTAGCAGAAATTATAATAATATGTAACAAAAATATTTCAGCATAATATTTTCCAACGCTTTAAATACCGTATAGTTACTCGAATAAATTAACAAAATTCGAAAGGATTTCTTTTTCAAAACCCAATGTCTACGATTATTTTAACAATGTAATAAAAAAAAAAAAAAAAAAAAAACCTCGGTATTAAAAAAAATAAAATCACATTATTCACTGTTTTAGAAGCAGGTGTTTCAAACTTAATGTTAAAGAAAGGAATTGAAACATATTTAGAACGCAATGGTTATAGGTAGTGTTGATTTATTTTGCAGAAAAGATAAAACCCCACAATTTTTAACACTACTTTTTCCAAACAATATTCTTTAAAGTTGATTTCCATTGCAAATATTGTAGAAATTTATTACGGGAATGTTTGTTTGGAAATTGAAGTGATAAAAATAGTTTGTCATTTTCCCCTGTAACAAACGTTTAACCTTAACTATAACTTATCACTTAAAAAAATATATTGATGCTAATTCGTGTATACTCTATACTAAAAAACTTTAATTACCATGTGTTTTAACACTGTTTCTTTTCACTTCTTTTCTTTTCATATTTTTAATTTACCCTTTTGATATTATTTTGCATGATATTTCTATAGAATCACATTATTACAAATCATTGGGTGGGTTTATTACAAATGCTTGGGTGAATAGAATTTAAGAATATATAAAAGGTTAAAAAGCACCTCCGGCGAAGTTTACTTTCTCAAAAATATTACAAATCGAAAAAATATTCTGGTTATTATTGTAATTTTTCCGTAGTTGTAAAAGCATCCGGATTTCACGCTACTGTAAAGATATTTCGAGAAACGCATTTTACACTGCAGATAGTTGCATTAGTATAACTTTCCTTTAATAGAAAACCATTTTCAGAATATTTACGTCACGAGTTCAAGTTATTCCTAAAAAAATAATAATAACATTTAACAACCAGAAAACGCATTTATATTCTAAAGATTCACAGAAATTTACCATATTATTAATGGAAAGATTCAGAAAAAAAATCATCAATGTTTAATACCAAAGGAAAACAATGATTATTGTTTATACATTTAAAAATCTTAATTACCACAGGTTTTAACATATCAGTTTCTTATTTTTTTTCATTTCATTTTTTTAATTTATCCTCTTGATATTATTTTGCATGATATTTCTGTATAAACACATTTTTCGAACAATTTGCCGATCTTTAAATAATGATTACTTTTATTTAATACTAAATGTACGGTTAGTTAAAATAATAAGATTGATGAGTCTTTCTTAAAATTTTAATTTGAAAATACTTGAACGAAAATAATATTTGAATAATATAAGAGCAAAGACTTCATTTCACATACGTTAGCGCTTGAAGGACATCATATCAATCAACTTTATGCAAATTGAAGGACGTTGAAAACTTAAATGAGCCTTTTCCTTATTTTTTTATACTGTGAAATTATTGATATTATTAAGCATGTTATTTCAAATGCTATTTATATAATGAAAAAATTATCTTTAATAGTTTAAATTTTTTATGCAGAGAAATATTTATTGTTTAGCAAAAGCTTCTTATTTGCTCATTTTCAGATTTTTTATACAGGGCAACGCTTGGAAGTTGTAACGCCAGACACTGCCCTGTAAGAAAACTAAATCCTGCAAAATAATTGTACTTTTGCACATCGAATGTATCCTGATTGTGTTAAATTAGATTCATATTAGTTACTTTAGAATTGAATTTTTACAACGAGTTTAATTATTATTATTATATCTGATTGATGACATCGTAAATATTTGTGTAATATTTGTTCACCATGATCAAGGTCATCCAAACACATATCAATGTGTGGGAAGTAAAATTTTAAGGTATACATATCGAATGCGCTAAGTATACGTACACTGTAAAGAAAGACAGATGTTTCTTAATATAGGAATATATAATATAAGTAAGAACGAAAATATAGAATAATTTCTTCCGAGTTACTCACGATTCCAAAAAGCGTTCTTTATCTTTAGAAACCACATAAACCAATATATTTTCGAGATTTAAAGAATAATTTAAAAACTCAAAGTTTCCTTTGCTGCCACTGATTTTGGAAACGTTCCCGAGTAGTTTTTATAGTACCAGTTTTATCAACACTGAATATCGATTTTTCGGATGTTATCAATTCTTAAGTAAATATTTACATGTTAGAAAAACATGACAAGTTAACAACATTAACAGTAACATTATTTTGTTACTCTTGCATGTATATAAATTCAATTACTCACATGAAAATGTTTAATTATGAATTCGTAGTAACCGATATTGCGGTTTGTCAAAACTAATTAATACACTATAAAAAATACTCCGAAATTTAGTGGCAACAAAAAAAACCCTTGTTTTTATAAATGTTTCTTTAAATCTCGAAATATATACGTTTTTGAGGTTTCTAGAGATAAAGAACGGTTTTCGGAATCGTGAGTAACTCAGAGAAGGCTTGTAGATTAAGAAACATTTGTCTTTTTAATAGTGTATAACATGAAAAAACTATTAAACGTGAAAATCGGTATTGTCTTATTACATGATTTATTGTCGTGCACAATCTTCAGCATGCGACGCGACATCACCTACGAAGGTAACGCTTCGAAATTTTGTAACCTGATTTAAATGATTTGCTTTTCTTTTCCTGCGTAGGCTCATATTTTGTAGTCTCTGCTTTTCTTTGCGCTTGTTTTAAGTCGTTAATTCTAGTTCTACAAGTACCACTTCAACGCCATGCTATCACTTCAACGTTTTTGCGATTAAAATAAAAAGGGGGAGGGGAGATGTGGCTATTTGAAATTTTCTAAAATTTGCCACTATAACCGTAACTGTGGGGGTTTCATTATTGTTCTTCAACTCATTCTCCATCCCATGCCTTAAAATACCTACATCCCAAATTGCATTTTGCTTGAACAGACCGATCGTTATGATTCAATTATTTTTATATGACCACCATGTATAATTGTACTATAATAATCCTAATTTGACTGTTTGATTAAGCAGTTCATAAGGATAAAAGGGAAACTAATCAAACAATCAATGAACTCATTAATACATGTTTGCGTGCATGAGGTCATTAATTATTTGGTCCATTGCATGTATGTATATCACATCAAGATTTTTTTCAGTAAATAAATAAACTTGATTTGATTTACACACACACACATATATATCTATAGCTATATATATATATATATATATATATATATATATATATATATATATAGAGAGAGAGAGAGAGAGAGAGAGATGGACATAAATACACAATGAAGGTTATTCCATATTTTAGAGTTGGACCTCTTATCTCAAAAGTCTTTCAGTGCGGTGTGAATAACATGTATCCAGAATTTTAACGTTAGTGCGTTTAAAGGATTATTAAAGGTTTAAAGGAAAAGTCAAATTAGAATTATTATAGTACAATTATACAGGGTGATCATATAAAAATAATCTAACCCGGTCTATTCAAGCAAATAAGATGCAATTTGTTGTGTAGGTATTTTAAGGCATGGGCGGGAGAATGAGTTGAAGAACAATACTATGTGTACAGTGTTATAAACGAGATTTGCGCAGAAACTAAGCAGTTAAATTTTAAAACAAAAAATTTAAAAATATACTTTAAATTATATCAAAATTAGTGGGAGTGTTTGTTTTATAGATTAGAATATTGAAACCTTTAGCAACTAAAATTTATCTTTCTATGAAAACAGTGAACGTTATGATTTTCCAAATAAAGAAAGAGAAATCGATGTTTGCGATCTTCCGTTCTGCATGAAAGTTGTCACATATATTTAGAAAAAAACCCTTTTTCTTTTCGAAGAAGCAAAGTAAGTAAAAATATGCCTAGTTATTGAATCTTATGAATGCAACAAATACTTTTTAAGAATACGCATCGTTAATATTTGTATGTGGCATTTTCCAATAATATGAATTATGAATAAATCTTTTTAGAAGTTTAATGTCCATTGTCAGTCGAAAAGAAGCAACTACTAATAGTTTTCTTTTATTATCATTTCAATGTCGTATAATATAAATATTTCTTCCATATTACCTTTTATTTATGATATATAATACCAATATGCTGAGGTATAGCTGTAACTCGGAAATTGTATGTTCTTAAATAATAACTTTACACTAATTTCTTTCTACATATAATGAACATTATCAATAATGTAAAGCAATTATTAGAATTAAGTGAGCAAAAATGCCATAGATAATTAATACTAGATAATTAATATTATATATTTAATTCAAATATTCATTTATTTTAAGTGTTTGAAATTCAAATAACGTTTATTATTTATAGTTCGCACGAGCATCATTAAAAATTATTCATTATAAAACTATTTTAAAATACTCTTTATTTTGAATAAATTTATCTTCATTTATATATATTTTTTTAATTAATTCAATTATATAAATTAATTTATTATATTTATTTGGGCTATAATTATGTTTTAAATGAAAAGTAATAACAGATTCGGACTACTCCATTTAAAATTAAAAAATGTGTAATTTCATTTTTATAAATCATATAATATCATTGTACTTAACATCATGTTAATTTGTTTAGCAGAAAATCTTTTCGAAATCCAGTTAAAAATATAAAATCATTTCTGGGGAATAAATCAAGCAGGACAGTCGTTCTGCCAAGCCAAGCTATAAAAAAAGCCCGCCAAACAAACAAACCCCAAGAACCAAACATCAGACCACTTAAAACTCATTATACAGGAAACAACTTCTCAATGTTACATCGACCAAACATGCCAACGTAAAATATCAAATATCAAAGGGACCAAACATCGCAGAAAAATGAAACGAAAAATAGAAGAATCTAATGAACACATTCTTTAATTTGAGACCATATTAATATTCATAAATGAAAGGACATATATATATATATATATATATATATATATATATATATATATATATATACGAAGTGATAAACAGAGATAC
The DNA here is from genome assembly GCA_963931845.1 of Maratus michaelseni. Classification (NCBI taxonomy): domain Eukaryota; kingdom Metazoa; phylum Arthropoda; class Arachnida; order Araneae; family Salticidae; genus Maratus; species Maratus michaelseni. The sequence goes on from OZ007586.1 coordinate 285,338,531, forward strand.
AAAATTTTATAAAATTGGTTGAGTTAATGAAACTGATATTTTTTTTTCCTCGTCAAACTTAATTTTTAGAACAACATAGAGACTTAAAAAATGGACAGATAAGAGTAAGGATTGAATTTTTGGTTAGGTAATTTTTTTAAACAACGTTAAACATACGTACGTTTCTTAATTTTACATTTCTTAACTGTTTAAAAATAAAATAAAATTTGTATCCTTAATTAGCAAAAAACTGTTAATGAATTCTAATATTAACAAAATTCGCCCAAACAGAGATAAAACAGTCAAACGACGGTACGCTGTTTTCTACGGAATATCGTTAGTCAATTGAAGTTAATGAAATGAATAAACAGCATAATGTGACTGTAAGTTATTTAAAACAAATGAAATAAAAAGGTTTGTTTTCAATTCCATTTCAATTTATATTAAGTATATAGTGTAATTATATAGGATACCGATGTGTAAATTACTAAGTAAATCATTAGCGATAATTAAGTTATTAACGGCAATTGTAGTTAAACATTATAATTAAAGACAATTGCTTAACATATTACTTGCTTAAACAGATGAAATAACATGGGTTTTCGTTCGTGTTCAGTTTGTAGTAATGTAATAAAATTCTGCAGCCTTTACTATTAAATACCGAAAGATAATTCAAAAAATAAATTGATTAGAAAACAGAGGACTACGATTAGATGTTGCTTAAATATATGCTTTTGATTTTACTGAAATAAAAATACCGTAATAGCTTAATTTAAATTATTAAACAATTTAATTAGTAATTCTATTAAACATATTAACTATTATTCTATAAAATCTTATTCTATTATCTGGTTAAGTTTTAAATCAAAATTTCCCTTAAAATGGTTGATTGTAAAACAACTGAAAATAAACTGGGTATTTCAACTTATATGGGTAAAAAATTCATTTTCTGTTATTTATATTTTTTTATAATAAAGTAAAATATTGTGAAGTATTGAAACGTTGGATTAAAAATGTATGAAGAGTTCTTCTACAATAATCTACAAATTAATGTAAACATTAGTTTTAACTGATTCTTGGTAAGTATATTGTAAATATATGTAAGGTCTGAATAAAGTACAAAACGGCACAGGGGGGGGGGGTGCACCAAATTTTGTATGCATTTTCTTTTAAACATTAAATATCTTACTTAAAAAAATCTACAGGTAAAGTTTTAAAACGATATTTAGTAATACTAGATGGAACCCGTCAAAATTTGACGGCAAACAACTTGATACCACCATAAAAATAAAATTTATAGTTGCTTTAACTTGACAAATTTCATAGTAGGGAGCATAATATGATTAAGCGGTCACAGACCTTTCCATCAATATATCACATGAAGGGTGTGTGCAAAATTTAGAAAGTACCCCTTGGGGGGGGGCAAAGTGGGGAGATGGACACCGGAGATGCATAATATGATTAAGTGGTCACAGACCTTTCCAATGATATATAACATGAGGGCTGTGTGCAAAATTTAGAAAGTAAGGGGGGAGGGGGGAGGGGGGGGGCAAAGTGGGGAGATGGACATCGGAGATGCATATGATTAAGCAGTCACGGATCTTTCCAACAATATATGAGATGAGGGGTGTCAACAAAATTTAGAAAGTATCCCTTGGGGGGGGGGGGCAAAGTGGGGAGATGGACATCGGAGATGCATAATATGATTAAGTGGTCACAGACCTTTCCAATGATATATAACATGAGGGTTGTGTACAAAATTTAAAAAGTACCCCTTCGGGGGGAGGGGGGGCAAAGTGGGGAGATGGACATCAGAGATGCATAATATGATTAAGCAGTCACGGACCTTTCCAACAATATATGACATGAGGGGTGTCAACAAAATTTAGAAAGTATCCCTTGGGGGGGGGGCAAAGTGGGGAGATGGACATCGGAGATGCATAATATGATTAAGTGGTCACAGACCTTTCCCATGATATATAACATGAGGGCTGTGTGCAAAATTTAGAAAGTAAGGGGGGAGGGGGGGCGGGGGGCAAAGTGGGGAGATGGACATCTGAGATGCATATGATTAAGCAGTCACAGACCTTTCCAACAATATATGACATGAGGGGTGTCAACAAAATTTAGGGGGGGGGGTAGTGGCGGGATGGACCCCGGAGATACATAACATGAATAAGTGGTCAAAGACTTTTCCAGCGATATATCACATGAGGGGTGTGTGCAAAATTTAGAAAAGTGTCCCACTTGGGGGGGGGGATGGACCCCAGAGATGCATAACATGAAAAAGAGGTCACAGGCGTTTCAACTTGCAACTTTTTTCTTGAAGGCATTTGACAATATTAAATTTTTTTTTTACCTGAGACAATTTAACGATATTCTTAATATTTTTGCACAATTCGTCAAATGTTCATGGAAAAAAATCATGAAATTCGCTAATCATTAGTTGATAAATTATAAAATTCAACAATCGATAACGGAAAAATCACGAAATTCATCAAATGGTCTGCACTCTGATGTGATGATCAAAAGGGTTTTGAAGCATAGGACAAAATTAGCTTTTGCCAAACAGCGAGTAATACTGAAAATTTGGCAATGGACTTTATTGCCACCACTGGTCAAACATAATAGTCACACTCACCAATTACGATGATGGAATGGAAAAAGATTTTTTTTCTCTGCTGTCGCTCGACAAATTTCGAAATCATTTGGCGAATTTCACGATTTTTTCCCCGAAATTGACGGATTGTGATTTTTTTTCTCGAAGCCATTTGACGATATTCGAAAGCTTTTCCCCCCGAAACCAGTTGATGAATTTTGCAATTTTTCCACTGTCGATTAATGAATTTTGCAATTTTTCCGCTATCGATTGACAAATTTAGCAATTTATCGACTATCGATTAACGAATTTCACGATTTTTTCCATGAACGAACAAATTGCGCACTTTCTTCCCGCTAATGTTTTACACACTTCGCCCTTTACAATTCAGCCAATGAGTTGAACGCTGTTTCTTTCCAGAAATGTCAGGAATGAAACAATTATTCTTTAGGATGAATTCCCTTCGTTCGATGCTCCATGTGTGCGATGCAGCAACGGACGTCACAGAATTTTTAGGGCACCTGCAGACTAAAAACATCTAACCAATCTTCGCGGGTGAAAAAATCACAGATTTCGTCAAATGATAGAGGAAAAAACACTAAATTCATCAAAGGATCATGGGAAAACATGACTTTCGTTAAAAGACCACAGAAAAAACGTGAATTATGCAAAAGGATCGCGAAAGATAAGCAAATTTGTTCAAAGAATCACAAAAAAGGAAATTTCACCAAAAAATCACGCTTTTTTACTAAATTTCGTCTAAAAATTGTAGAATAAAATGTATTTTATCAAAGAATCGCTGGAAAATGCGAATTTCGTTAAGGATCGCGAGAAAAATATGAAATTCTTCAAAGGATCGCTGAAAAAACATGAATTTCGTCAGAGAATTTCTGAAAAAACATGAATCTCGCCCAATAACAGAAAAATCATGGTTCATAATCATTATATCATACATTATCAAAAAAGGAAATTTCACCAAAAAATCACGCTTTTTTACTAAATTTCGTCTAAAAATTACGGAATAAAATGTATTTTATAAAAGAATCGCTGGGAAACGCGAATTTCATAATCGATCGTGAGAAAAATGCGAATTTCTTCAAAGGATCGCTGAAAAAACGCCAATTTCGTCAAAGGATTGCTGAAAAAACATGAATCTCCTCAAAAGGAAGCAGAGAAAGTGCGAATATCGTCAAAGGATCACAGAAAAGCGCAAATTTCATCAAAGGATAGCGGAAAAAACGTGTATTTCGTCAAAGGATTGCAGTTAAAACATGAATTTCGTCAAATGATTGCTGAAAAAACACAAATTACGTCATAGGATCGCTGAGAAAATCATTAATTTCATCCATCGCACATAAATATCATGAATTTCGTCTATCGGGAGCATAAAAATCCTTAATTTCGTCGGTCGGGTAGAGAAATTTTTTTTTCCGTCAATCGGGCGTGTAAAAATCATGTTTCATTTATCGGTCACCTAAAATACACAAAATTCTTCATACGGGCACATAAGAATCAAGAAATCAGTTGATCAGGCACGTACAAATCATCAATTTCCTCTATTGGCACATAAAAATCATGAATTTTGTCTATCGGGTGCATAAAAATACTTAATTTCATAATCTTTTACCAAATTTCGTCTAAAAATTGCAGAATAAAATGTATTTTATAAAAGAATCACTGGGAATCGCGAATTTCATAAACGATCATGAGAAAAATGCGAATTTCTTCAAAGGATCGCTGAAAAAACACGAATTTCTTCAAAGGATCGCTGAAAAAACACAAATTTTGTCAAAGGATTGCTGAAAAAACATGAATCTCGTCAATAGGCAGCAGGGAAACTGCGAAGATCGTCAAAGGATCACGAAAAAAGCAAATTTCATCAAAGGACCACAGAAAAACACAAATTTCGTCAAAAGATAGCAGAAAAAACGCGAATTTCGTCAAATGATTGCTGAAAAAACACAAATTACGTCGTAGGATTGCTGAAAAAATCATTAATTTCATCCATCGGCATTGTCTAACGGGTGCAGAATTTATCGGTCACCTAAAATTCACAAAATTCTTCAAACGGGCCCATAAAAAGCAAGAAATTAGTTGATCGGGCACGTAAAAATTATTAATTTCCTCTATCAGCACATAAAAATCATGAATTTGGCAATCGGGTGCATAAAAATACTTAATTTCGTCGGTCGAGTGCAGAAAAAAAAAATCGTCAATCGAGTGTGTAAAAATCATGAGTTTCATTTATCAGGCATGTAAAAATCATGAAATTCTTAAATCGGGTGCATAAAAATCATGAATTTTGTAGGACGGGCACGTAAAAATCACAAATTCATCAAGTGGGTGAGTGAAATCACGAATTAGTCAAGTGGGCACATAAAAATCACGAATTTCTTTAATCGAGTGCATAAAAATCGTAAATTTTTTCCCTCAGATGCAGAAAAATCATTAATTTCATCGATCGGGTGAGGAAAAATCCTGAATTTTGTCAAACAGATGCAGAAAAAACACAAAAGGAAAAAAGAAAATCAGAAAATCCTGTATTTGGCCAGTTTTTTCCATATTTTAAATCGCCAGTTTTCCAAGTTTTATCGCCGAGTGCTTATTTTCACCTTTAGGTGGCAATAAAGTCAATAGCCAATTTTCAGTATTGCTCGCTGATAGGCAAGTGCTAATTTTATCCTGACAAAATGGTTATCGTACCAATGGATGGAAAAGGAAAAGTATGTAGTGTATATAAATGAATTCACATTGACTGTCACCTTGTATAATGACAATTGTGTACAATTTATCGCGTTTGATGGAGTTTTTAAGTTTAGATTATTATATTATTAGGTAGTTTTTCATTTTATCTTTATTTTATTTTATTGAATCATTGAAGGTAAAACAGATATCTATTTCTGTGTTCATGATTGAGTTCTTTAGATATGTTTTGATTCTTCGTATATTGTTAGCAAAATTATTTAGTGCACATAATATAATTGTAAAGCATGCTTTATATACATTCTGGTGTATTTTATTAGTTGAAATTTGTTACATTTTTCGAAATGATTGTTGAATTTTGTCATCTTTTTTCCCGCAACCAATCAATAAATTTCATGATGTTTTATTGGTGATTGGTTGCAGGAAAGTATTGTGAAATTCAACAATCATTCAAGAAAATGTAACAAAATTCTACTAACAACAGGAGCCTCTAAACAAACCAGTTCAAAATATGCATTCATATACATTAGATGCTGTACCATCTGTCCATTTACATATTAAAATGTGTACTAAATGATATAAAACATTTTAAAAACTGAAATTTTACACTTACGTCTTAATTGTAAGTTTCATTGTTTATTTGAGTGGATTTTAAGGAGTCTACTGCATATATATACACATATACTAAAATTATCTATCTAAATCCATTTGAATCATTGAAAGTTTTGTTAAGATTTGATCGTATTTCAATCTTTAGAACGCTTTTCTATTACCCGACATAATACCAATAAATTGTCATACTAAAGTTCCAAAACCTTTAAAAAAATTGTCAACAAACCAAAAAATTCCATGCAAAACACATCCATACACACTATCATAACAAAATCATCAAAATGCACAGGTGGTAAAGCTGTTTAGAAGCTTCTGTTGTTAGTAGAATTTTGTGATCTTTTTCCCGCAACCAATAAATAAATTTCACGATGTTTTATTGTGATTAAACTATGAATTTTGTTAACTTTTTTACATATAAACACAATTGCCGACTCAGCAAGTTTCTGGATTTGTCCATGTTAGTGAAACTTTTTTTTTTTTTTCATGCAACTGCTGGTCAAATTTTTAATCAATTTTTACAGCCGAATGTAACTATTAAAACACCTGTAGTATTATATTCAAAAAGGTAAATTTCAGCTTTATAAATCCTAATAAAAACTCGACCATTACTTTTTGGTTTAAGAAATTTAAAGTAGCAAAATATACATACGACATATCCAAAGAATTCAATCATGAACACAGAAATACATATGTGTTTCTATGTTCATGAGCTCAATATAACAAAATAAATAAAGATAAAATGAAAAAATACCTAATATTTATAGTAATCCAAACTTTGAAGCATGTTGCTTTTACGCCGACTCCCGACTAAAGATTTCTAGAGATAGGAAATACCCTCACCTCATTGGCTGAAACAAATCTGTCTGTAGAGAGTAAAAGCCTCTTGCTGATTGGCGGAATGCTCGCGCATGCGTATAAAAGTCATATTTTCATGGAAAAGGAAATACCAGGTTAGCTTTAAATAGATGGATGTTTTCTTCTAAAAGCGAACGTAAATAAAGGGTTTATTTTAACCTATATGGATAAAAAATGTACTAGTTGTTATTTATATTGTTTATAATGAAGTGAAATAGTGTTCTATTGAAATGACGAATTATAAATATCTTGTATTAATATACAAACTAATGTAAATATGAATTTTTTTTATTTGATTCTTAAGTATAAGTCGAAGTTATAGTGAGCATATTATCAGTGTATGTAGGGCTTGAATATAAATTTGAGCTGGAAATGAGGAGGGAAGCGGGATGTACTATATTTAGTATGTAGTTATTAAAAATATGATTAGTTTACATTTAAAAAAAATACTGGTTTTTCTGGTTAAGACTGTAAACAATATTTCATGAACCTGTTACATCTAAAATCAACTGAAAATAAAGTGGGTTTTTTCAGCCTATACCGATAAAAAAAAAATGCACATTTTGTTATTCATATTGTTTATTAGAAAATGAAATATTCATAAGTATTGAAACGATGAATTCTAAGTGTAAGAAGTGTTATTATGTATCAACATACAGAGTAATGTAAATCTGATACTGAACTAATTCTTAGTAAGCATAAGTATATTATAAGTGTCAGTAAGGCATGTATAAAGTGTGAGCCTGCAGAGGCGGAAGGGACGGGGATGCATTTTTTGAAAGTTAAAATAATTTAATTAAAAATTCTATAAGTGTTTCAGGTAAAGTCCTATGTTTTAAAAAAATAAATTATATCTACTAAAAACAAAACAAAACAAAAACAAACAAACAAAGAAAAAAGCTGGGTGAAAGTTGTAGCTAAAAAATGTTATGATATCAAATTTCCAAGCTGATATCTAGGAACTTATTTAGCATTTTCCATTAAGTAAGTTACTATATGTATATGTTGATATAAATCCTTTTCTCTTGTACTAAATATTCAAATTTTTTAAAATTATGTATGATGTGCTTGGCGGCCAGCTTAAAAAGAAAATACATAAAGAAAAAGCGTAAAATGTTTATTTCGTAACAATTTCAAACTTCGGATATTAACTATGGATTTTAGTGTTCAGAAATTTGTGTAAAGTATGGAAAGATGGCCGCCAAACCCATCACGTATAATTTTGAAAAACACGTTATGATGTATTTAGTACAGGAGAAAAGGATTTCTATCAACATATATATATATATATATATATATATATATATATATATATATATACGTAGGCACTTGACTTACATATGATATCTTAGTTAATGGATAATGTTAAATAAGTATATCATGATATCAGCTTGGAAATCTGAAAGCACATAAATTTTTTTAGCCACAACTTTTAACCCTTTTTTTAAGTTTGATTTTTTTTTTTTTTAACGTTTGAAAAGATGTTTCTAGTAGATATCTTCTACACAACGATACTCTTAAAATAATTTAATTAAGAATTATTATTTTTTATTCAAATCATTTAAACATAAAGAAATAGACCTCAAATAAATGCTAATGTTTTCAGTCATTAGACTCGCATAAATCGTATGGAATTCCGATAAGTAAAACTCGTCAATTCCTAGAATTCGTAGGATTAACATATTCCGAAATATTCATAGTCCTCTTTCATATGGGAAAAAGAAGATTTGGCCCTATATAATGTGCCCTATATAAATTGAGATGAAAGAAACATTTTTATTAATAGGGGAGTCTTTTCAATAGGTGTCTTTTTAAAGAAAAAAATATTAACATACAAAACACAAGCATTAAAAACTAACTGTAATATCCGCTAGCATTGCTATCACTATGTAGATTCAACACCTATCATTAGATTTTCTCTCGTCTACTACTTCTAAATATTAGTACACTGCCAAGCTAATTTTGTTGCGGTTTCAGCAGGACATTGATAATAGATTCAATAAATAAAATCCTGAACAAGAGTATACAGATTTATTTTTGCTTATGCCTTGATCGCATAGAAAATATTTTTTACATTGTTTTTAAATATTAGATGATCTATGTCCTATTAGTTTGCTCTGGAGCAGTCTTTCTTCTAAATAGTCAGGATTATGCCTTTTTTTTCATAAGGAACAATTACCATTATATATGGTATATTAAAGCCCAATGGGATGTCTATATTAAAAAAGTCCTTCCGGCCGGTACCGGAAGGAAAAGGTAGCTTTCATAGTCCATGTTTTTAAAAATTCAGTCATTTTACTCAAACACCAGAAGCTAAAATGCATGGTACCCGATTATAGAAAATTCAATCCCGGTTTCCGTTAATACTGAATTTGAATGCGAATTTCAACATGAAAGTTACAGCATAACAAAACTCAGATTGTTTCAAAATGTCAACCACCCTAGAATTTCAAACTGCCATATCTCAGCTATTTTTAAGATATAGCCAATACAAAAAAAAAATATTCAGTAATTCTTGTATCACGGTCTAACACTTAACGGAAACATCTTTTTCAATTTATAATTTTTTATACATCTTTTTTAATTTAAAAAAAAAAATAAAAAAATTTAACTGGCCGCCATTTTGAAACAAGATGGCGCATGAAGCTAGCCAACGAACTCGGTCGAGACCTTGGTATGTTCTGTAGACATGATCAGTCACATTCATATCGGTTCATAAATACGAGAGTTACAGCATAACAAATATCAGATTGTTTTAAAATCTCAGTCACCCTAGAATTTTAAACTGCCATATCTCAGCCATTTTTTAAGATATAGCCAAAACAAAATATGTTGCAGAAACCTTGTATCACGTTCTAACGCTTAACAGAAACAAGTGTTTCAATTTATAGTTCTTTTGTACATTTACAGTATGACATACGTCAGATATATATATATATATATATCAGCATTTGAACGGAGGGTGGTTAGGGGTTCTAGGGGTCATGATCGATGAAAATATACCAAATTGTTTTGGAATTGTTTTCCTCCGAACGGCTACAATAGGTAGCTTTTTGTAATGAAAACTACCTAAAATAACCTTTACTTCCAGTGAATAAATATAGCATTTGGTGTGCCGAATGCCATATGGATTATACAATTTAATGCATACAACGGACGACCCATTGGATTACAACTAAGAGTATGACCGGAGCACACATAAAAGGTAAGAGAAATTTCCCTATCTTATCTTATTGCACTGCATCTTGTTTATTTTATATAATGAGGCCACGCCGCTTCAAACTTCCCTTCAATTTCAAATTTTATGAAAATCGAATCAAAACTTAAAAAGATATTAATAAAAGTTTTCTTCATCCTATTAAATCCTATCATACATAATCTATATAATAAAAGTGCAAGTCATGTGACTGAGAAAAACAAATACGGACTAACCACTTCTTTTTTCATATGCCAAGCGGCCAATTTTATTCAAAATTATTTTTTTCGAATAAAACTGCATAAAAGTTACATTTTGAGAAAGATCTTTCAAAAAAATTGTTTGTTTGAGAGATGAGTTACATTAAAAAAATGTATAGATTCTGAGATAACTTCTTTTGAAATTAGGGTAACAGCCCAATATTTATTCCAATATCCATTAAAGTAAATAAACACAAGAGATTCATTCATCGTGAATCATTACATTCGTTCATCGTGAAATATTAAACCATGGAGGTAATCATTCACAAAGAAAGATCTCCATGGTGAATTTTGCAGCGCTATCTGGTGTCGAAAAAAAATTCGCATCTGAAAATGTGGCATACGTAATAAGAGAAAAGAAAGGCATGCTCATTTCGCTCATAACAGACGATATACTTCATTTCACTGAAATAATGATGACTTTTTTTACATTGTAAAACTAGTTATAGTAAGAACGCACCTCATTTGTCATGTTTAACGTACAATTTCAAACTTGTCTTCATTTGTGTGTGTGCGGGGGGGGGGGGTTGCTGATACGCCATTGTTGCATGTAAAAATCTTAACTAAAATAGATACAACAAAAGAAAACGTTCCACATTATATGAAAGTAAATGATATGTTCGAAACTGCAAAACAGTAAATTTGGAATAACCGTGTCAAATATATTAGAATCGCTAAAGAAATCATCAAAACCGAAGCAAACATTTTATCAGCTAGCTTGCAAATTTCCCTCTGTTACAGTTGGGTAAAGAGTGGTGCACTATGCTATTTGCCTTCAATATGAAGTTGTTTGGATTTTCGAAATATCCAAGACGTGTCTTTGGGCTTGAGCATGCAAAACACGAATATATCCACATCTTAATATGACGGGGTAACAGGGGTGTAGCTTGAAAATTTTATTGGAGGGGAGGGGAGGACCTGACATTGGTGCCCTTTTATAATTTTCATTTTCACCCCCCCCCCTTTCCTGGATACATCGTTACCGCCCGTGCTAGCATCCTGTCTTTCATGTATAATTCGTCTTCTGTGATGCTTTTTACTGATCTGATTAATCTGATTAATCTTTTCACCTTTTCAAAATAAATGTTCTACTGCTGATTTGTTTACCTAATGGAGAAGTATTAATATATATTTTTTCAAGGATATTAATTCCAATTTCAGTTATAATTTTACTGCTAACTACATTTAGTTCAGGAGATTCTATAATTTCTGTAAGAATTTGTATTTTATTCATGACAAATTCTATAAACATTAAACAGATGATAAAATAAAAACTTGTCAAATAAACATGATTTAGAGCAGAGAAAATCAACTAATAATGAAGAAAAATATTACCACAATGGTGGGAGTATATTGGTGTGGGGATATAAAACTCCTAGCGGTAAGATTTTTCATAATTAATGATGTTTTGAATCTGTATTATTAGTTAAATATTTAAAAAAAAAATTTGGAAAAAAAGCTCAGAAACTAGGTTTATCTGTGATTTTTTTTTATTAGTATTTAGACATTCATCATTAGCTTAAAGCAGTATAGTAAATAATCTATTATAAGGATGTAGTTGCTATACAATGTACTCTATATTCTAGAAACTTTACCGTCCGCCACATTTGTCAGACATTAATCTATTTGAACACATTTGAGAACAAGCAGGGTTCGACAAAGACGTTTGAAGTCACTGAGCGCAAACATGGAACGGAACACTTAGACTTATCTTATGTAGAATGCTTAAATAATTTTTATGCAAATATCTCTTATCGCTATTACTCCAAGTTAATCTTGTTAATTTATAGCATATACACTAAGTCAGTTTTATTCATAAGTGCATGAAATTTGTCAGCATTCTTATTGAGATGCCATGAGATATGGAACAGCATACTTGTATAAAGCAGATGATATCTTAGAAGATGCTCTCAAATTTGACATTTTGAACCAAATTTCGAGATAAAACAAACAAATAAAGGTTGCCTTCGTTTAGGAATTGATTATAATTCAAGATGTATACATAATACTTTAATATTTTACTATAGTACAATACTGTGTAGATTATGAAGCTCAATTGTAATTTTTTCAAAATTTGTCTACATATTAGGGGACCCCTAACTTAGGGGGCACTGAACCAATGTCCTGTGTGCCAAAGTATTAATTTGGTCATTAAACTACACAGTGTTGAAACTTAAATAAACGCGATCTGAAAACTAGCAGTTGAATTTGAATTTAGTAAAATCGATCCCAAAACATTTTAAACAATTATTAATCATAAAAATAAATCACAATAAGTTTTAAAAGTTTTCCTTTCTCAGGTTTTTAAACTTATATATATATATATATCTTGTGCAACATATATAAATACATTTTTCATACTTAATTTAGATGGAATTTATACAACATATTGTGATTTTTTAAGCAACCATACATTTCTCTTGAATGTAATTTAAATTATTTTCATCTTATTCAAGATTATGAATAATTTTCCATCAATTCATTTAAACAAGAAACAAAAATCATGCGTCTAAAATTTTTTTCGAAATCTTTACAATGTACTAGTTATTCATACCCGTAAAACTTCTTTTTCACCAAATATAATAAGCATGAAGAGAAGCTATTATTTCATATTTTATTGCTTTTTAAAAATTTTGTTCAAATTAAAAAACTAAAACAGGTTAATTAAATTTATATGTCTATGATTAACTAAAAAAATGTTTCAGTAATGGTAATAAATCCCAATTATTTTAAATGGCTCTGCTTAAAGACTATAACTGATACATGAATCAGGTAATATACTTATTCTAGTGCAGTTTAAAAACACATAATGTATTTGAAAGCGAACTTCAACAAAAAATCTCGCAAAGACAATCTGTCAGAGTATTTCTTTGAAGCCCTATAGATTAGGACTATGTACTACACATTTTAACAGGGAACCTGCTTCAATCTGAATGACAAGTCTGACGTATGTGTATGCTTTATTTTAAGTTTTACGCATATCTTGAACACTTTAAAAACTTTTTATGCATTTATTTTTTTTCATGCAAAAACATATATAATGTCGCATATACTAGTTGCATAAATATGGATGAACTAAAACTGTACAATGTTATTAAAATAAATTCTAGACAATAATGTAATCCATAATGTAATTTTGTGTGGCATTGTAAAATTTAAGCTATAAATGTTAAATCTAAACGCACTTTTCTGCCATAGATGACATGAAGTAGCGAATATATTAACATATTTAGTTTTATTGAGTTTGAAATAGTTTAACATCATTAAAACGTACTTCAAAAACATTGCTCCCACAAACGAATTTTTTTGTGTCTTCCTGAAGCAATTTCAATAGAGAACATGTTATAGTAAACAAGCATAGCTTATACCAGTTTTGTTTTGTTTCGAAAAAAAAAAAATCCATTAAAATGCACATAAAACAACTAACACTCAGGGGCTGTAATTTATACAAATTTTTCTGTGTGTCCCCGTAAAAGAATTTAAAATGATACGCATACAATTTTCAATAGGGAACATGCTGATATGACCTCTAATATTTGTTTAGATTTCGTCGTGATTCAAGCAAATTTCGAAAGTTAAAGTCAAGAAAGTCATACAGATATGCAGGCATACATATATATTTACAATGCTGTTAGATTCTTAGACACCCGATTAAAAATATATGAAATTTTATATGCGAACAGACGATAATCATTTTACGAATGTGTCAAAGAAACATTAATATTTTGAAATAGCTGTGAACCTTAACTAAAGTAAATAACTATTCATGCTCTTACATTCAGCTCCATCATCAACAATTTGAAACCAATTTTTCATAAATGAAGCTACGCAATCTGCTTCTTTCGTAAATTATTTTATGGTTTTGATTTTTGTAAAAGGTACCTAGTTTATTCCTTCTGTTTATTTACTTTTGGAGCATTCGTGCCTGGGTCATTAGTTTTCAAAAAAATATACTCTCACTTCAAGAAACACAATTCTCCATTCCTCCAAATGACCGGAATGTGGCCCTTGTTGTCTCATTTTGCACAAGAGGGGAATTCAAAGAGTTCAAACGTCAAGGTGGAGGAAATTTTTTGTTCAGACGATTCTGTCAGGAGAATTGCCATATAACACATTAGAGATCTGCATAGCCCCAGACTAGTTCTCAGTGTTTAATGTAATGTCATTGGTTCGTTTTACGGTGACGTAATGCATTCAGAGAATCAGCTTTCTGAACAAGATGTCTTTTAGTAAAAAAAACGTTTTGTTTACATTTAGTTAGCGTTATTCATAGCGTTTGCTTGGTGTATAGTTTTAAATGCATTTAAACCGTGCTGTTCAATATTATAGGCTAAATGAAAGGCGAAGGGCTGAACGCGCCAATGAAACATTGGAGGAAACGAATGCCCGAAGATAAAAAAGAACCCTCCTTGACAGGCTCCGCCGTACTTCAAGTGAACCTACACAAGTTGAAGAGCACAGTTGTGGAAATATGGAAGAAGTGTGCCAATTTTGCCTTGCTCTATACTGAAAAAAAGGACATCCAGTAATAAAGATACCAAATGTTGCCACGATGGAAAAGTTCAACTTCCAAACCTTTTAGATGCACCGGATATATATTGAAAGAACTTTTAAGCAGTGATTCACCGGAATCTAAAAATTACAGACAGCACATAAGGGAATATAATGCCTCTTTTGCCTTTGCATCTATGGGGGTTCAAATACAGCCACCTTCTGGAACAGGACCATACTGCTTTAGGATACATGGCCAAATTTATAACTTGGTGTCTCCGCTTTACACAAATGAAGAAAATAATGAAGTGGGCTATGGTCAACTGTACATTTTTTACTCAGGTGAGGCAACAAAAAAACGCATAGAAAATACTCAAGGATGTTTGCAAACAGTCATGGAGAAATTAAATAATTTGTTGTAACCCTTTTGCTGATTCCTACCTACAGCTGTATCAATTGATTCAAGATAATCCAACCGCTGATGTAAAGACGGTCTTCACGAAGAATAAAGATTTGAATTTGCGTAGATACAATGCACCAATTTCAAAAACAGAAGTTGCAGCTATATTTGTTGGAAATAATGGAGAATCCCCATCCAATCGCGATGTATGCATATATCCAGTCGGTGACAGCTGTAAAAACATTTCTTCTATGAACCAATGCTGTGGCCCTATGGTGTATCCTTTGTTGTTTTCCCGTGGTAAATTAGGATGGAACAGCAACATGGAGCATGCTGAGGACAGACGATCATCTAGGCGAATTCTATTTACACAACATCTGTATTATGCATATCGACTTGCAACACGCAATGCTTTCAGCATACTTCAAAAAAGCGGAAAACTCTTTCAACAATATATTGTTTATGCCTATGTTAAAACAGAAAGATCAAGTCTGAATTATTTGCGGTTTAATCAGAAAAACTTTAGGATTGGGTTATATAGTGGACTATTATATGCATTAGATACTCGAGAATCGTCCTGAAAATATGCGTACAGGCAAACTGATAATTTGCCTTCTTCGTTTCAAGGAAGTCCTCGCCACATGCAGCAAAATTATCAAGATTCAATGGCAATGATTCGAAATTTTGGACATCTAGATCTATTAGTGACGTTTACCTATAATCCGACATGGTCTGAAATTCAAAATGCTTTGGATGGATTCCTGCGGCCAGAAAATAGACCAGACATAGTTGTCCGTGATTTTAAAATTAAATTTTCAGTACTTTTAAATGATATTTTGAAACATAACATATTTGGTATAGTTCTGCCACATATTTATGTCATAGAATTTCAAAAGAGAGAATTACCTCATGCGCATATTCTTTTGAAACTTAACTCATCCAACAAGATCCGCACAAAAGATGACATCCATAAATTTGTCAATGCAGAACTGCCAGATTTTAACACAAATCTAAGACTCTTTTAGATAATAACCAAATGTATAGTACACGGCCCATGTGGTACTTTAAATCCCAATTCACCTTGCATGAGAGAAGGTAAATGCTCAAAATAATTTTCAGAAGAGTTCAGGGAAACTACGGAAGAAAATGTAAATGGATATCCTATCTACCAAAGAACATGTATTGTTCCTGTCAAGGTTGGAAAACATGAAATTGAGAATCGATGGATTGTGCCTTACAATCCATGGCTATCAAGAAAATTCAATGCACACATCAAAATGTGGAAATGTGTGCATCAGTAAAAAGTGTAAAATATTTGTATAGATACGTATATAAAGAGCATGATGCAGCATCAGTTAGACTTCAGACAGAAAATAATGTAATTGACCATGATGAGATATTAAGTTATTTAGATGCCAGATATGTTAGTGCTCCAGAAGCACTATGGCGCTTGAATGAATTCTGGATGCCTGAAAAGTCACACACAGTAGTACGACTAGCAGTCCATTTACCAAACCAATAACCGATCGTGTACCAAGAAGGTCAGGAGATTCAAGATATTGAACGGGCTGCTACAAAACAACTCTGCATGGTTTGAACTTAATCAAACTGATTCAGAAGCACATAACTATTCCTATACAGATATTCCTTATTACCACAAGTTTGAGAAAAAATGGAAAAGACGACAACGAGGGGGCGAAAATGTCATTGGAAGAATGCCAGTAGTTACTATACAGAATAGTGAAAGATTATTTAAGGATACTGTTGCTACGAAAATTCGGTGCAATTAGCTTTGAGGATCTTAGAACTGTAGATGGGATCGTATGTGATACCTTCCAACAAGCATATAGAATGCGATGCTTACTGGAAGGAGTGACTCGCATGACACACTTAATGAAGCAACATTGGCACATGCACCAAGTCAGATAAGATTACTATTCACAATATTTTGTGGCGTTGGTGAAGTGGAAGATATTCCAAAACTTTTGGACAAACTTAAGGCTGCTCTCAGCGAGGTCTTTGTTCATCGTTATTCACAAATCACCGGATCGCAATATTCTCTTGCTGAAATTAATACACTAATTAAAACATATGGTTTAAATTTACAGAAAGTTCAACTACCAGTCATATCTTTAGCAATAGCTGTTTCGAATATGCCACAATTTGACATTGTTGAAGAACAAACCAAAGCACAATTTAAAACTGACAAACTTATTGTTGAACAACGATTAGTTGTTGATACTGTCCTTAATGCGATTTATGGAAATCAAATAGATACACCCAAACTTTTCTTTTTATATGGCCTTGTTGGAACGGGAAAATTTTTCATTTATTTCACTTTATGACATACAATCAGAGCCATCCCTCTCGCTTCAGCTGGAATTGCTGCAACTTTATTAAGTGTTGGGAGAACGGCACATTCAGTTTTCAAGATACCCAATCCTCTGAATGCGACCTCCATGTGCAATCGGAAACCTAATACTCATGAAGCAAAATTATTGTTAAACATTAAATTAATTATATGGGATGAAGCACCAATGAGACACATGTGCATGCATTTATTGCAGTTGATAGATTGCTGGAAGATCTTACAAAATGCCAAAAACCATTTGGTGGAAAAGTAATTTTACTTGGGGGCGATTTCCGTCAAGTGTTACCAGTTATTTTGAGAGGTTCAAGATCACTAACTGTTAGCAGCTCTTCCCCTTTGAAGCATCCCCTTTGGTCTCAATTTCGCAAATTATACCTTACCCAAAATATGCGTGCTCTTGAAATAGAGGAATTTTCATGTTGGCTCTTAGATATCAATGAATGTAAGAATGGAGATACTATTGAACTCCCATTAAAATGCTACCCACCAATTCAATATCTCATAAAACAACTGTACAGTGACTTAGATTTTGCCACAGTTTCACCTCAACAGCTGAAAGGAATGGCTATTCGTACTGTAAGCAATAATATATCAATAGAGCTGAATAATCAAGTTTTAGAATGTTTACCGTGCACTAAGTTTATATACGAAGGAATCGACAGTATTGTATCTCATGATCCTCAAGACCAACTTACATTCTCAGAAGAATTTTTAAACACTTTAACACCTACTGGAATGCCACCATACAAACTACATTTGAAGCCAGGATGTATAATAATGCTACTCAGAAATTTAGCATCCTCCAAAGGTTTGTGCAATGGTACACGACTTATTGTTATCAAATTGAACATTAATACAATTCAGGCTACAACTATTGACAGTAATATTAATGAGGCATTTTTATACCAAGAATTCCACTTTTCCATCTGACACTAACATGCCATTTAAATTTAAACGGCATCAATTTGCAATCCACTTAGCTCTCACAATGACAATCAACAGGTCACAGGGCCAAACTTTTGATAAAATTTGTTTAATATTATCAAAGCCAGTATTCACTCATGGGCAACTATATGTTGGACTATCAAAAGTGAGGTCTATTCTGTTACAGTGGTGGCACCAACAAAAAATATTTTTAATTGTGTTTTCACTGAGTTTTTAAATTAATTCTATTTCCAATGTATTTTTTTCAGTTAATTATTTTGCATTTGAAAAATTTGTAAATTTCATAATGTTAAAATGATTGGCAGCAACTTCTAAGTGCATTTTTATTTGCATTTGTAACGAAATTTTCCATTATTTTTTATACATTTATTTCTAAATTTCATATGTTAAAATGAATTATGATATTACTTATTTTGACAAGTGTTGCTGCAAAAAGTGTCGAGTGAGCGAAGCAGGATGGGATTGCGGCACCAACTAAAAGTAGTTGCGTTTCAAAGATTTTATTTTCAGTTTATTATATTGCATTTCAAAATGTTAAAATGATTTATGCCCATTGGTAGCACACTTAAATGCATTTTTATATGTGCTTTCAACAAAGTTTTCCATTACTTTTTTATACATTTAAAAGATTTGTAAATTTCATATGTTAAACTATTTATAATAATACTCTTTCTGGATAGAGTTACTGCAAAAAGTATTGAGCAACCGAAGCGGGCTCTGAGGTTTTAAATTAATTCTATTTCCAAGGTGTTATTTTGCATTTTAAAAATTTGTAAATTTCATAATTCAAGACCAAAAACATTTTAAAACATTTTAACATGTTTTTCATAATGTTAAAATGATTTATGCCCATTGGCAGCACTATCTAAGTGCATTTTTATTGGCATTTTCAACTAAATTTTTCATTAATTTTTTATACATAATTTTTTTTTTGTAAATTTCATATGTTAAAATGATTTGTAATATTACTCATTCTGACAAAAGTTGCTGTAAAAAATGTCGAGCGAGCGAAGCAGGATGAAATTATGTCACTAACAAAAAATTTTTGTGTTTCAAAGTTTTTTTTTCAGTTTACTATATTGCATTTCAAAAATTTGTAAATGTTAAAATGTTAAAATGATTTATGCTCATCGGTAGTACCTCCTAAATGCACTTTTATATGTGCTTTTAACAAAGTTTTCCATTACTTTTTTATACATTTAAATATTTGTAAATTTCATGTGTTAAGCGATTTTTAATAGTACACTTTCTGGATAGAGTTACTGCAAAAAGTATTGAGCAAGCGAATTGGGCTCTGACGTTTTAAAATAATTCTATTTCAAAGGTATTTTTTTCAGTTAATTATTTTACATTTCAAAAATTTGTAAATTTTATAATGTTCAAATGATTTATGCCCATTGGCAACACCTTCTAAGTGCATTTGCTTTGCATTTTCAATGAAGTTTTCCATTATTTTTTTATACATTAAAATTATTAATAAATTTCATATGTTAAATTGATTTATGACTCATTCTGACAAGAGTTAATGTAAAAAGTGTCGAGTGAGCGAAGAAGGATGGGATTGTGTCACCAACTAAAAATATTTGTGTTTCAAAGATTTCTTTTTCAGTTTATTATATTGCATTTCAAAAATTTGTAAATTTCATAATGTTAAAATTATTTATGCCCATTAGCATTACCATTTAAGTACATTTTTATTTGCATTTTCAACGAAGTTTTCCATTACTTTTTTATACATTAAAATTATTTGTAAATTTTATATGTTAAAATGATTTATGATAGTACCCATTCTGGCTAGAGATGATGCAAATAGTGGCGAGCAAGCTAAGGGAGCTGGGAGCGCGTAGCGGTCCCAATGTGAATTGCTTTGCAATTCACGGGGATTGGTGAGCGTTAGCAAGCAGGTGGCGGAGCCCCCTAGTAGGAATATAATGCTCTAGGTAACTCATTGAAAAAATAACAAATTTAGTAATAAACAGATGTTGAATAAAGATAACTAGTAATGTTCACGAATAAAAATATACCTCATTTCTTAATCAAATTCGCATATTTAGATTGTGTAAACATTGAGTAATTTATGGTTTTAAGTAATATCTCTTCACTAATTTTGGTACAAGAATGTGTATTTTTCTCCCCATTTATTTCTATGTGATGATTAAAAACGTCCTTTTCAGATTAATTTAGCATATTCAATTTAAACTTTTCATTTAATTAATTTATGCATTTAAACATTGCATTTTCTCATTAATCTCAATGCGTTATTAATGATAAAAATATCATACACCCCTGTTTACCTTCTTTAAAATACCAAGACGTGACTTTTAAGTTAATTTAGATCAATTAAATTAGCTATGTAATTTTCAAAACAAACTATTGGAAAAAAAGTAATTTTGTGTTTTTACGCGTACAGCTAATACTTCAAGGTAATTTTTTCTTGCATGATGTTTGGCGCTTTCTTACTTTTTTTAAAATTTAAATTTCTTTTTACCAGTGGTGTTATAGATTTTAAAAATTCGATTCTTATATAATTTGGTATATATTAGTATGTCTAAGAACTAAAATAACTATATATGATGAAGGAGAACAATTTATCTTCGTTTAAGTATGTAATTAAATTTTTAAGAACAATAATAAAATTTTATTAAGGAGAAATAAATTTTGTTAAAAAAAAAGAGCCAGAAATAAATATTATAATCTTTAAATGATCCATCTTTAATAACACTTATGATAAAAAGTCCCATGGTCTTAAAACACTTCTTAAATATGAAGTATTTAATTTCTCAGACAGCTCGATAATTTATGTTGAGATATAATATTTTTTATTGGCACTCTCTCTGGAGAATCCACCAGGGAAATAATTTTTTAAGAAAATCTGCTCTTAGTTTTTTTTTAAATATATATTTTAAGAATTGATTTCAGTTGTTTCATTACCAGCATTTAAAATAAATAATTTCAGACAAACATTTTAATTAATATTTGAAGTCCATGACATTATTTACATTTGAATTCAAATTAAATTCATTTATATACACTTGTTTAAAAATTCAGATGCTTTCTCTAAATTTTATATCTAAAAAACTACATTAAAGGAGAAAGATATTTATTACTTAACCCCTTGGGCTTTTTCTTTGTACCATCTTCAATTAATTTTTATTTTCTATGTAATTAAAGTAAAAGAAAAATGCTTACAATCCAAACGAAAATCATCAGCTTTAAAAAAAGCTTTTTGTTAAAAAATACCCGTGTTTCTTCTATTATTATATAAAAAATAAGTCGTGTTCAATAAGTTAAAAAAAACAACTCTTAATTTTATTCAAGTTTTTATTAATTAAAGTAAGAAGGTGGTTATGCTTTTGTGTGTGAAAAAGACAGAGAGAGGTTGAAGGTACTAAGCGCATTCGGGAATTCAAAAACTTTGGTGGAAGTTTCATTTTGTCTTTCAGTGAAGCTTTTTCTTTGAAGTTTCTCAGGTGTCAAATTTCATTTGTTTCATTCTATTAAATAGATAACTCGAAAATTTCTTGTATCTATTTAGATTTGGACGTACATTTTGAATTTACTATAACTTTAGCTATTGATTACAGTGGAGTGCAAAATGATAAGAACGACAGAAAAACACACTGAGAAAAAAAAAAAAACCTCCTTCAACTAGAATGAATAATTAGACTGTTTCTAAATCCCTAAACTAGAATTATAGAAGTCCGAGCTATGCGAATAGGGTAAGCAACTAAACTGAATAGACGAAATGATCGAGAATTTCTAGTCTCTTATTGTCTAGGTGACGAAACGACAATGAATCGTGTAAATTGCGAGAAATTATCACTTTATTTAAGGAATGGATTTATAAGCTATCATTATAGTTACTAAAACTAGCGTCTTCTGTTCGCATCTATTTGCAGACATTTTTAAATAAGTTTGACCACGAGAATATAGGAAAACACGCTTGAATTCTAATAGGAGACTCTAGAACTTTCTGGCAAAGGGAACTAGAATTTATAGGGATGACATAGAATTATTTTTTCTATAGATACAATTTAGATTCTAGTTGAGAAGGGCAGATTTTTTTTTTTATCAGTGCAATATTGAAATCAGTTTGTATTGTCATACAAATGCGAAAATCTTTTTGGTAAAGTTAAATACATTCCAATTAATATTAAAACAATAGTTTACAAAAATTGTATATATTTTTTAAATTATTAAAAAAATATTCATTATGTTAAATTTCCGCTGGAGCAAAATGATAATAATGCCCTAAATATTTGGACACCGCGGCTTGTGATTGGTGGATATTTTCTCACATCATTTGGCAAAGCATATTCAAAAGACATTATGATTTCATTCGTTCACTTATCAAAATATTTTGAAATGGAGAGAGGAAAAATGCTTTCTGACTTCAAAAGAGGCGGAATTCTACCTTATAACAACATCGGATGGACCCTCAAAGAACTGCTGGTAAAATTAAACGTTCAAGGGCTGTCATTTTTAATTTCCCACAGAATCCGACTTCTTAAGGTACTGTAAAATCTACGGGATAGCCGCGAATTCCTTCAAAACGATCCACAAGTTTGGCTGTCTATACAGTCGTAAATAAAAGAATGGCCTCAAACGAAATTGGAAGCCAGATAAAGACGCCAGCTTCAGTATGAACAAGAAGAAAAGCAATTAAAATATCTTGCAGAGAAACATCCGAAGCAGAAAATAATTGGTCTAATTATTTTCAGTGATAAAAGGAAGTTTATAATTACAATTTCTGAACGGTATACATTCATATTTGCATAGTATTTGAAAGAAAGAGGACGTATTTTCCAAGCATCAACAAGGTGGCGACTCCCTAATGGTTTGGGCCGGCTTAAGAGGTAAGCTGAGAATTGTTTTTATAGAAGAAATACTAAATAAACATAGTTATATTCACTTTTTAGATCACCATTTATTGAAAAAGGGCAAAAAAATTGCCGTTCTTAATTATATTGTCCAAGAAAACAATGCATCAATTCGCTGTTCAAAAAACACAAAAAGTACTTTCAAGATAATAACATTTCCACACTCGATTTGCTAGCAAATAGCACAGACTTAAATCTCGTGGAGAATGTTTGGGAAATTATAATACGCAATTTCTACCAAAACACAGGCTATGGTCCATTACAACTCAGAAGCAGAATTAAAATCTGCCATTTGTGAGGGATGGCAAGTTTTGTCACCTCGACAAGTTCGAAACCTTGTAAACTCTGTGCCGCAATGCCGCAATGCTGCATTGAAATGTTATTAAAGACAAAGAAAGCACAATTGATATGTAATATGTCTATAATTTAGAAAAATCTGTTCTGTTCTTAACATTTTGATCTTATTGCATATCCAGTGAATATGCAATTTATTATAATGTAATAATCAATTTATATTATTAAAATAAAACGAATGCATAAATTATTATTTAAAAATATTTTGTTTATGTTTATATTACCTATTTAGTTTGAAAAATCAATGTATGGTTTAAATGTGGATTAAAATAAATATGTTTCTTATTTACTCAATAAAATCTTCCTCCTGTCATTTTGAAACCCGCTGTATGTGAAGAGAATTAGAATACTGCTTACTTTGATTTTAAAATAAATTGGCATTAGCTGTGCTTAATAAAAAAAATTCAGTATATTTTTTCTTATGATTTGTCAACTTTTAAATTATACATCTTAAATTCTTTTCAAGATTACGTATGAAAATTTTCACTTAGTTACATTATTGTATTTTAAGTAAGTTGTTTCCATGCTTTCATTTCGAACAAAATCTTTTAAAATATTAATAAATATTTTTTGAAGTAAAGACCACCAGAAAATGGATTTTTCTCACTTTTAAAGTTATTTAATATTCTAAAAGAATTAGTCTCATAAAAATTACATACAAGTTATTAAGAAAACGTTTTTTTCACCCTAAAGATGAAAAAAATGTTCAAATTAACCATGATAGCACTTTTAATAATTTGAATAATTTGAAATTTTATTTTACAAATGAGGGATTTTGAAATGAGAAAAACGTGACTCAAGACACTGATCTCTCCTTTAATCTATAAATAAATGCAATTCAATGTGTCGCTGTTCCCTACTTAAAAGTCGTTTATGTATCCATGTTGTTCAGCTTCGGATCAACAGCCCGTGACTGTAGGCTCAATTATAATTGTAAGCTGCTCCAAGGAAGGAAGGGTGGGCCGACCATGCGAATCATTTATATTTCAAGTCTATAAGCAAAATCAGAAGCCATTAATACTAGTTTTTAGACAATTCCATTCACTCACACGATCTCGCCAGTGAGACGAAAAGTGGTTCTCGTTTGTCAGAAAATTACATCTTTCGGATAGAAACATGTAGCGATAAAATGAACGAGAGAACCTCTGCTTGCTCGCGCCCAAATGACTAACGGTTTCTTTCTTTTTGTAAGCCTTAATCTCCTTAAAGGGTAACACCACCTTGATTGGTTCAAAATTTCATTTTTTTTTGTCACTTAAAATAGTCTTTATGAACACAAAAAGCATATTTTATTAGTTAGTGATCGATATCGAAGGTGGAAGGGAATTTCGGAGCTACAGGATTATAGAGCAAGCCACACAAATAATAGTGAGTACCATTGCTCTAAGAGAATCTTCTTGAGTTATCGTTTTCAAGTATAGAAAAAAATAATCCTGAAAAGTCACCGGAAAATCTTAAGAGAATTTTCTCTTATACATTGATAGTTAATGTTATATCTAGATTTTCTGAAAACATTTTCCGGTGATTAATTGAATGTTCTCAGTACTTCCTTTGTAAGATCTTAATTTTGTTTTTCTAAATGTATGGATAAACCCCTAACACATTTCCTTTTATAAATCTGTGAATTTTTTTTTTTTTTAATGTGCGCAAACTATATACTTTTCCGAGTTACTTTTATCCAAACCGTAATAAAGTATCAGAAGTGGGTGTCACTATTTGAAAAATGGAAGTCTGTGCAAATTTTAATATATAGACGGCTTCGAATCATAATTTACGCATAGCATTAAATAGGTAGCAATGCTCCCAGTCGATTGGCACCTGTATAATTTTTTTTTTCGATTATTTGCAGCAAAATTTATAGGGAGTTTTTTTTTTTTTCGAGGAGTTTTTAAAAAGGCAAATGTTATAGGCCAATAAATACGATAATTTCAAAAGCGTTTGTTATTGGTTTGGTATATTGGGGATGACCTTTAAAAAGGGGAACAAATTATCGATTTTAAATCTGGTAAGTACTTTAAAAAAAATTTATTTTCAATATAATTAAACACATTTCATTCATTATATATCATTGTCGAATGAAAACTTTCTCAAATCAGAAAAATTCTTGGGACGTTGTATTGTTCATAATGACAAAAATGTTGGACAACAGATACTTCAGAGTCTACGCTGCTTATGTATATGACGAACTTGATGAAAGAGAAACGACATGCGCTAGGCTACACATCAGGAGAGTGAAATTCGCGTTCTTGATAATAAAGTTTTTCTCCTATCAGAGGGACAGGAACGACTCTTTACCGACTAAAACATTTCGTCTGGAGTAGAAGATTTATCATTATTATTATTATTTCTACTAAATCTACAGCGGATGATCTGACGCGTCTCTTGTCCAAATTTCATGTCATTATGACCAATACCACGCTCTACGCAGTTCTTTGAGCTGTGGGGAAGTTTAAATGAAACAACCCTGTTCTATGAATCGGGTAACTCATAAAAAACTTGTTTTTCTCATACAAATTTTAAAATAACAACTGAATTTTGAAAAATGTGAATAACATTCAACAATATTTTTCAATATTTATCAACTATTACTTACTTTAAAAAAATTTCTAAATAACAAAAGGCAAATTTAATTTGACAATTTCATGCAATTAAAATGAAAGGCAATTTCATGTGTAAAAAATGTTCTTTCTTCTAAAATGCTAAGATATTTAGGAACTATTTATCATTTTTAATTCTGTAAAAATACTTTAAATGACTTTTTATAAGTAGTTTAATTCACTATATAATATCAGTGCTTTTATTCACAAATTCTTTAGACTTTTAGAAAATACTTCTGTCATGAATCTGCAAAATTACACGCACATGAGTTTTAGTATAATATAAAACAGAAAAACATATTCGATGAGAGAAATATTTAAACATATGAAAAGCATTTTCCATTATTTAATTTCTATCAGTAAAATTCACAAAATGTTTACGGGTATGTTTCCCCGCACTTTCCAAAAAATCATTAGGTTTTCTGAAACATATATGCATAGTCAACAACAGTACGTTTAATAATGTCTTATACATATTTAAATAATAAAATAATTATAATAAACAATAATTTTACTTTCACATTTAAGCTAATTTTATTAGAAACTGCAATGTCTGCTAATTATATGATGCCGGAAATTTAACGTCTGTAACACTATTGTCAGCTATGTTTCGAAATATGATGCGAGTAGACACGATAAGTGGCTCCTTCCAGACTTTAACGTGATATTGGATAACGAGATGTTATTACAATATCATACAAAAAAAAGAAAAATTTGTTGGAAATTTCATCAAAATACCATCATTTTTGTTAGTTATGAATGAAAATACATGATTTGGCATGGAATGAACACACTATATTTCTGATATGTAGATTGAGATCACAGTTTCCATAGGAGATATTGTCCGTCTTGCTGTGATCTGTAAGCTGTAATTTCTTGTTGAAAGTCTTCGCGAACGCTCTGTATTTAAATCGAAATATCAACAAACAGTTTATAACCGAAAAGATTTTAAGTGCATTTTTGTGCAGTAAAAATGATCTTAAACCATATCAACTTCATAACACTTCGGTTTCTTCGAACTTCATGTTCGCAAGATCATAACGTTAGGAAACAATTTTTAGAAACATATTCCCAGAATTGAATAAATATTAAATGTTTTCAGATTTAGAGATTTATTTTCATTATATTAAAATATGGTTACCTATACTGTTTTGAATGTTTAAGATTTTTATTTGAAGAATTGAATTCTCCTTATGGAAGTAACACGCTGTAAAATAAAGTGGATTCGCGGAAAGAAAAAAGTCTGTATTAGGACATTATTTTTTAAAAACCAGAAGAAAAATTATAGTATGGTGAATTTATTGGTGCAGAATTTAAGAATATGCGTTGCACGTTGCATTTAGTGTGATACAGAAAAGAAACACAATGCACTTTCGCTTTAAGGTAGGCAAATAATGAAGTTTCTATAAAATTATAATGAAACGTAATGTGTTTTATTACTTAAAATATAATAAAATTGTAAAAAAGATGTTAAACTACTTTAATATTAATTACGTCAAGCAATTTCAGCTATACACATAACCATCATAAGGGATAAAATGCAAACTGTCATCACCAACGGCTTACTTTCAAAATCTCCGCTTCTTCATCCGAGATCTAGGGAAAGTCCATATTTGCAACCAGGTTTGTTGGATGACTCCAATTACTCATGGTGCATGGGTGACAGTAGAAAAAGGAGGTGGGAGTAGAATATTATTCATTTTGCAACTCTTTAAGCAAACTTAACCATATATTGGGTATGTTATATGACAAAACGTCATTGCAAACTCTATTTTCTTTAGTGATAATTTCAATTGATTCACGGATAATTAACTCAAGATAATTTTCAAAGGGCATATAGTTTTCGCTTCCTCAAAATTAACTTCAATATTCTGCTTCTGATTAAGTCTTGACAGAGCTGTTGCTAGTCGGTTGTAATTCAGGTCTCCAAAATGTTCTTTAACACGATCTTTAAATTTACGAGTAGTCATTCTTATATATTCAAGATACGTATCATTTCCGGTTTTTAACGGAATTGTGTATACACCAGAGAGTTAATCTTTTTGGATCGGGTGTATTTTCCTGCTAAGTAGATCTTTCAATTTTGCTGGAGGAGTGGCGATTAAGTTTATGCCAAAATCTATATGCCTTAATTTCCTGAACAGTCCTGGTATTTACTTCATTTTGCGATATTTTGTATTACTAGGCGTATTTTTCGGTACTTTCACATGGTTTTGTATTGAATTGATTAGTTTATTAATAATGTGTTCTGGAAAACAATTCTCAATTGCGATACTTCTAATGGTATTTAACTCATTTTCCAAATGGTTATTAGAGCAAACGTTAAACACTCTTCTTCTACGTATAGAGAAGTTAACGGAGCAAGTTTGTAGCTGAAAGGTGATGAATGGTGCTATTAGACCTATGATTTTCCTGTACACTGATAAAAAAATTGCAGTAAAATTACGGGCAGAGGCCGGCAGCAGAGATTCCAGTCATACCCCGTAAAAAAAACAATCCATGCCCATCATTTTGTGCAGCCCGTAATTTTACGGGGCAAAGTAATACAGCATTATAATGCACAGGATATAATGCACTTCAAAACACAATAACACTTTACTTACTGCTCCGTAGCACGTAACACGTTAGATAACACTAGTTTACATGACTTTTGTTCATGAAATGAAATATGTACGGTTACGTTACTTTGGGTATCTACATCTAGGAAAAAATATTTTAAAAAATCCTGCACGTCAGTTTTTTGAAATATTTATTAAGAAGATTTTTTACAAGAAACTATATCTAAATAAACAATAGACAGTTAATATGGGTAATTTTTGCTCTTTTTTTTATAAATATTTTCATCTGTATCTCTCACAACAGACCAACAATAGTCACCTAGCATACTTTGGTCCCAAAAACCTTGATAATTTTGTTCAAATGATTTTAAATCTTGGTGAGATCGCTCACCATGTTCATCACTCATACCACCAAGATTTTCTGGGGAAAAATCTAAATGGGAATGCAAAAAATGAATTTTTAGTGACATATTACACCCATACGCTCGTAATTTTGCAATAAATTTTAACAATCTCTTTATAAATGCTAACTTTTGTACTACGAGCAAGCAATTTCTATTGTTGCAGCCTGGAGCCAAGTAATTCCGCTTTTGATTTAGACAACTGCAAATCTCTTATGAGATCGTTGAGTTCAGACTGAGTTATTAAATGTGAACTGCCCTCACATCATCGACAAAGTTATCTGAGCTTGATTGTTCACTGTCACCATGCTCGTGCATTGTAATACTACTTGATGTATCTGTGTGAGTTTGGTCACTTCTGCCAGGTGGTGTGGGAACTGGTAAATCCTCTGAATGAAGGACCGGCTTAGTCACTGATGGAACGTCTGCATATTTTATGCTATCTTAATTTTTTGAGTTAAAACGAAAAGTTTTTGTTAAATAAAAGTAACAATCAGTTACGTGGTTAGTTGGCTCTCTCCATATCATTGGTTTACAAAATTTCAGTGATCTATTTTTACCTGAATACCAGGAGCTGAGGACCAATCTACAATTATTGCAGATCACACCAATTTTTATCTTGATTTGACACCGGAAATCCAAAATAATGTAAATAGACTTCTTGCAATGATTTTGTTATAGGAAAACCACTATTTAACTAAGCAATTTTGCCACAAACATAACAAAATCGGTTTGGATGTAGTTTACACACTATAGATGACATTTTTATATAAAAATAAGACTTTTGAATCCCACAGTTGTTTACAAAATAAAACGATAAATGTATTTAAACAATTGCGGGTAGATAAAAAACAAAGACCTTCATATCTCAAAATTGTGACGTGCTACAAAAGATTAAAAAATATTTTTTTAACTACCGTCCACAGCCTACATAAATAATGTATTTTTCATTTCATGAACAACAATTATTTTTTTTTGTAAACTAGTGTAATCATCACAGAATCGCTTTTTTGGTGGGTTAAAATTTTCGAAACACGAGTAAAATGAAGGGTTACACCCTAGCGGAGGACAATGTATGGGGTTGTACCGTATTTTTGCTAACATATGGGCTAGAACTGTAAGAATATGTGGATTGCTCTTAATTTTCTAAGTATCTAAGGGATAAGGCCGCTTATTTAGTGGATCAGACCGTTTTTCATCAAATAAGGCTATTGCCCGTGAAAATTGAAGGGCAAATGCTCATAAATTTACAGTTTTTTCTGAGAGTGTAGACTGGGCGCCCAAGTGTTCAGCTTGACAAATTTTAATTAGTTTTACATCTAGAAACGACAACTCATTATCTTTTTCCATTTCAACAGTAAAATTAATGTTCGGATCCATATTGTTTATTCTGTTTAGAAATGAGCACAATTCAGATACGCCATGATCCCACACAACAAAAATGTCATCCACATAACGATACTATACTGACGGAGTTAAATCATCCGGCTGTTAATATTCGTTTTTCTATCTCGGCCAAAACGCTTGAGATGGGGGGAGCCCATGGCCGCTATCTTTGTTTGCTTGTACACTTTCTTATTGAAAATCAATATATTATTTCCAGTAACTAGGTTAATCTCAGTTTTTACAATGGTATTCATTTCTGAATTTAATGATTGCTCCTTAT
Organism: Maratus michaelseni; assembly: GCA_963931845.1. Classification (NCBI taxonomy): domain Eukaryota; kingdom Metazoa; phylum Arthropoda; class Arachnida; order Araneae; family Salticidae; genus Maratus; species Maratus michaelseni. The sequence continues at coordinate 285,369,398 of OZ007586.1, forward strand.
CAATAGATTGATCAATAAACATTTTTATTTAATCAATCTCGATTGATGGGAAAAGTGAAGTAATGTCTAAGCTTGCTAAACCACTATCTTTATTGATCTTCAAATCTTTAATCCTGTTAAGGAAATCATAGCCGACGTTAAACTATGGTTAGACGGTGGTAGAAAAAAGCCCACAAAAGCAAGAAGTGTTTTTTCCAAGAATCATGTTGGACTTGTACACTTTGCAACAATCAGTCTTAAAGAAGAGTTACTCTTATGCTCTTCTAGTCTCTCGAATAATCTTGGAGTGGTAGGGGTTCTTCTTCCCTTTAATTTATTTTTCATAATTGATGGCCAACATCCAAGATTATTCGGGAGTCTAAAAGATCATAAGAGTAAGACCGATTGCTGCAAAGTGTACAAGACCAACATATTTCTTGGAAAAAGCATTTGTTGCTTTTCTGGGCCTTTTTCTACCACCTGATTTCATTAACCAGATTGAAGATTTGAAGATCAATAAAGATAGTGTTTAGAAAGTTTAGGCATTACTTCACTTTTCCCATCAATCGAAATTGATGAATTAAAAATGTCCATTGACGAATCTATTGATAAAGAGAAATCATTAAATTCAGAAATGGAGACCACTGTAAAATCTGTGCTTAACCTAGTTACTGGAAATAATATATTCATTTTTAATAAGGAAGTTTATACAAGTAAACTAAGGAAGCGTTAGTCAAATGAAGTGAATGCTAAAGAGAGAGCATCAAATCTACTAATTAGACATTACGCAGAAAACAAAAGTTAAGGAAAATAGCGGATAGTTACAAAAAAGTCGCAAAATAAATTGCTGTTGCCTTCAGATTCTATGTATCTGACATAGGGGCAAAAAGTAGGATTCGTACAATTTTAACTTTTGTGTACCATTATTTTCAAATATCCTATATTTCTTTCTCCTTATTTACTGTCATTAAATAAAGTACATATCACTGTTCGAAAATAGTAGTACAAACCCTCAAAATATATGTCGCCAAAAAATCAAGACAAGCGGATTAAATGTGTTAAATTTGGACCTATAATTTTGGTTTATAATGCTTTTTTTTTCTAATTTATCAAATGCTCTCTTATATGGTTAAAATGACATTTGCCATATTCAAAGTAAGTTATTTATGAAATTGGAGCTGTTGTGATAAAAATATTTAACAAGTACGTTACTATAAAAATTGTTTTTCAGTTTTATCAATTGTTGCTCTTCTCCTAGAGCATTCATTTGAAAGAACGTGCTTCTGATCTAATGTCAAAGATGTTATTTAGTGCAAAAAATAATGTAACCCGCCTAAGCAATTGAAGAGTGTTTTGAAAAATAGCTTGCTATTTCTTGAGTGAGATTCGTAACTATATTTTGCGAAAGGGAAATACTATACGAAAATCTTTCTTTGCATTCTGGCCATCAATGTGATTGGCAATTACGGAGAGGGGTTTAAATATAAAATTAAAAGATTAAAAAAATTTTCGTTTTATGACACGCCGATTACTGGATAGAAATAAATACTTGTCTTGATCCTAACTCATTCAAAAGTTGTTTTTTTTTTCAGATGTTAGTTCAAAATGTCTATAGTAACGGTAGATATTTTAAAAACTGATGTAATAAGACATATTATTCCTACTTATATTTTGCAATATCTCATTTTACTTCAATAAACAAGACAATAGCAAAGATGATGGAAATTTGAATTCGAAATTGATTATAGATGAAATCGTTAGAATAAACTTTTTTTCCCGAATTCTGTACGGTGAAATGGAAGAATTAGAGAGAGATTTAATCGAGTAGGCTTTTTTTTTTTGCTGCTGCCGTTTCATGTAAAACTGAATCGTAAACACATGCACTTTTAAGCATATTACTGAAATTTACTTAGGACACACACACACATACATATATATATATCAGCATTTATGTGTTTAAAAAATAATGAAGTAAAAGCATATTTTCTTTTCAATTTGTAAACCTTAAAAAATATTTCAAATAACACTGTTATAAGTCATATTAGGTACATATACGACTGTACAATCTAAACTAAAAATATATTTTATCTAACTTCGAGGTCTAAGAAACCTTCTCCATCCATCATGTAAGGGATGGAAATTTGATGTCCCAACTATCCCACTTTCGGGAAATGGGCGGTATTATTTAAAAAGGCATGATTTTCAAATTTTTAAATATTTTCGTGTTTAAACCTGTTTAAACTGTATGGCTAGATTACATTTATTGCGGTTTTGCTAGTTATTAAAATTTAATAACTTTGGCGTTGTTACTATTATACGAGTTGTAATTTTCCAACTGGACAAAAAATGTCCGGGCCAGGATGCGAACCTGGGATCTCTTGGCTGAAACTGCCATGCTCTACCAACTGAGCTATCCCTGTCGAATCTGGAGGGCATAATTCATCCAGTTAACCTTATTGTTCATAGCATCTGGTCTGATATCTTAATCAGCTCAACAGAATAGATCGCAAGTAATGGAACTCCAGTAAACTCTGGATATGTGATTACACTAGATTAATTTTAACACAATTATTCAAATTGGTAAAGAAATCATACGAGTTGTAATTTTCCAACTGGACGAAAATTGTCCGGGCCAGTTGGAAAATTACAACTCGTATGATTTATTTACCAATTTGAATAATTGTGGTAAAATTAATCTAGTTGTTACTATTGTCTAAGATTAATTTTTTGTTTCTTGGTTTACCTTTCAGTTTCAGTTGGGTAATTACTTTGAGAATTAAAGCAACCGAGGCAGTCTCTAAGGATTTTGCATAGTTTTTTTTTATTAATTATATACAACACACAATTCTTGATACAATTAATTCACATGACAGATAGTACAGGACAGAATGCATAGCACGAAAAGCAGGAAGATTTTACAACCAGGGAAAAATCCACAATGTACCCTCTGACCTACCTGATTTTATTTCTAGCAATATGTTTTCTCATTATAAATAATTAGAATAATAACTTTCTACATGAAGTTAAATGTCAAAGACAAGTAAATTATTGAGTGCCTAAATGAGGTTATTTAATTATTATTTATTATACGATCTACGTGTGAATAGGTCAAAATTTTCAAAATTTTGAGTGTTTATAAAAAGTTCCATGTTACAGATATAATTTTGAATATTTCTTTCTCTATTATATGTAGGCTATCAATAGTTAAAAGTTATAATTTCAATTTTCTAACTGTAATGTTTTTTAATTTTTCAAAGAAAATCTGTAACATTATTAAAAATATATATTTTTTGTAATTTTAAAAATAAGAAAATTAAGTGCAAAATGTGGTTTTAGTGTTATGAAATTTTGATTCAATTGAAAGAAAAACAAACTTCAACAAGATTATGTGTATACCTCTCAATTACCAACAGTAAAACTGATGTTTCAACTGGGAGGTAATACATACTTTATTTAGTTGAAAAAGAAAGGGAAAAGCAAAAATATGGTGTTTAGATAACAAATTTCAATGAAAATCTTGGTGTATACTGAAATTTTGTCATTTTAATTAAATAATGCAGTTATATCCAAATTTAAAAAAACATACCTTCTAATTCATTTACTCTACTCTATATAAAAAAGTAGTTTGTAACACATTTTGCAATTAATTGAAATATTTTCCTTACGCTTTTCATTTCTGACGATTCATTAAAGGTAAACCAAATTACACGATTGCCTGTTAGTTAGTACTAACATTAGATAACTTTTTGTTTTTCCTTACATTTTTTCTAGTAGGGGAAAGTAGAAAAAGTAGGGTAAAACCAGGTACCTAACTGTGTTCCTTTGCTCACAAGAATCAAGAAGAGCGAAAAAATCGGAACATCCCACAAAAGTGTTTGGAGACATCTGGGCTATTGAAAAAACACACCTGTTACCACAGGAAAATTATCTTCTTGGGAAAAGGCGTTTTCTATGGCATCTGAAACAGCTCCGAATTTTGGTAGTAGGGTAAAACAGGGTACTAATCAGAAATTAAATTTTTACACTTTCAGTAGCAGAAAGCTTTGTCGGAATAAATGCTGAGTCAAACATTAAAACATATATGCATTTTTTAAGGTCAGTAACTTTTTCTTCAGATTTTCAAGCAATTTTTTATGTTGTCGTGTAACGGGTTTCTCAGCTTTTACTTCTCGTATCCGCTGCACTTTTCATATTCATGTATCCATCCTTTGCAAGACTTAACATTGTATCCATCTTTCACCACCTGTTGAGTGAAGAAACAATTCATTTCAGAATTCAATGCAAAACCATGTGTACCCGGTTTTGCCCGAACAGACGACCAAAAATCAATATGGTCGTTCTCCTGGATAGCTGGACGTACACACTTCTACTTGACATTGAAACATCGTCTGGAATTGTGTTTATGGAATATGGAAATTTATTTTGGTAAAATGATTAATAATTATGAATTATTGTTTATTGTTATTCAATGCGGATTTAAATCTGCATATTCTCTAGAAATTAATAAATTCTAATAACTTAACTTTGATCTTAATTATTTTATTATTTTATGTAAATATTTGTAAATAAATGTTCTTTATTGTGTTGTTTTAATTTGTGTTTCTTTCATTAGCATTAAGTGTGTTTATTTTTTTAAGAAGGGGATTTTTCGACCTAAGTTTTAATTATGCCCTTTTATTTTTCTTATTTTAATCTTATAATTTAAATTCCTCGGGGTAACTTTAGTTGATCACATAGGGCTTTAAACGGGAAATGATTGTCTAGATTAAGTCCTCTTTTTATTGTTAATTTATATCATTGTTAAACTCTTATCTAATCATTCATAATAACTATTTCACATTCAATGGTAAATATTATAAGCAGAATCATAGAGTGCCAATGTGATGTCCTATTTCAGGTTTATTAGCTAAATATACACCACGACCATTAGAAACTAAAGTTTTTAGTACATTTGACTTGGCTCATATATGTTGATTGTATTTTTATAATTTGACAGTTTAGTCTTGATGAACTAAAAATATTTATAAATCATCTTAATTCAATTGACAATAACACTAAATTCACTGTTGAAATTGAACACAAGTCTCCCATTCTTTGATGTAATGATAACCTGAACAAATAAATCTATCGACAGATCTCTTTTCAGATAAAGCATGGCTAACCAATCTACCATACCAAATAATGCATGTCCTCCATTTTCGTATAAAATTTCAGCCTACAGATTTTTCATATGTATGGGCCTTTCTAGTATGTACTGAAAATAATTTGGATAATGAATTAAATAATATTCGTAGAATTCCTTGTAATAATGGTTTTAATGTACGCAATATAAATAAATTAATCGTGGATATTGCCAATAATAAGAAGCCTGAAAACAAATTTGATTCGCAAAAATACAAACTTTATACTCATCATTATTTCTAAAGCTTTTTTGAGAAATTAAAATACAATCTTAAATGTTTCAATGTCTGCTTAATAGCCCAAACCCTCAGAAATTAAAGAATATCATTTGCAGCAAAATTGACCTAATTAATTTGAGAATTATTCAGGAGTATACGAACCATTTATTAAAGAAGATGGATCAAAAAATTACCATATTGACACGACAAGCAGGAAAGATATACAAAAAAAGAGCATATAGCTGATATTAAGTATAATATGAAAACCACAGCCCTGGCAAGATTATATCAAGAAGAAACCATCCAAATAAATTTCAATGATAGTAAGATAATTTCCCCCTCCAATCTGTACTATCCATCCATTATAAGAGAAACCATAAAGATTGTAACACGTAAAAATACAATATGTAATGGTGCAGCATCATTTAACTTACAAAAATTGTGGCTCGAGTTACTCCATGGTTACAAATATGGAAATAAACAAAAATAAAAAATAACGCGCGTAATAGGAAAAAGTACGTGGAAAATTAAATCATAGCGTTTCAAATAATAACTTCACAGACCATACAATTGTAGAATATTCTTATTTGCTTTGATAATATCTCCGATAGAACAGAAGCATGTAAACAGTCTAATAAAACTTATTTTACTGTTTATAGAGTTTTATTTTACGCCTTTTAGCGATTAAAAGAAGTATATTATTACAAGGTGTTATAATTTGTTATATTTTTAACACAAATTTATTTATTTTTTTAACCTCAGTAACATATACCTATCTTAAACGGGAGGGGTGGGATGATATGTTCATCATCTTATTATTTAGACAATAAGCTATTTACACAGAATACTGGTATTACAAGTATTTTAAAGACCTATTCTTTTGATAGCTTATTTGCTGTCAAATGCTCTGCGGCGTTCATTCATGAATATGCTGATAACAAATGACAGCTTTACCATGAATTCCTGCTCATTGAAGCTTCTAACGCAAATTAAAAGTTGGAACACGAGACGACAGCTTTAGATTGACCTTCAAGGTCGTTTGCCGCTGCAATGGTTTTCACTTGACAATTTCCCCCTGTCTTTACAAGTCAATTTTCATTCCTTTCCGCATCTGAAAGTTTTGGGGGAAAGTTAGACCTCCCCGCGGGAAGTTTTCAGTTTTGAGCTTGAGTAACATTTCGTTGTTAACAAATAATTTTAAATTATATTTCGATTAACACATTTATTGATAAAATTTTATCTTTATCCTAATCATATATTATGGGGTTTTCTTCTCCAAATAAGTTTATGCATATGGGAAACGCAATGAAAATGAAAGTTTCTGAAAAGACTTACATATAAGAAAATAATTTGGGGCATTTTTCCAACGATGATATATGATAGAATAGGCTTGTGCATATGAAATTATATTAGGACAATAAAACAACAATGTGCACACGTTGAAATAGATGTAGGTTATTTGGTTCAAGAACTGGAATTTTTTTTAATGTATTCATTCATTGTAATTTTTTAAACACTTTTTCTGTACATTTTATGCGTTTTTAAAGCAATTATTTTTTTTTCTTTCAGTCATTCTTTTCACTAGCACAATGATAGTTCACTTTTCCGCATGTATGCTAATTAAATGCACAAATTACTTAAAGCATACACGTCTAATTCCAAAAAACATAACTTTTGTATTCACCATTATGAGTTTACTTTCACAGTTTTATTTTACTGATTAATATTACATTATATATATATATATATATATATATATATATATATATATATATATATATACGTTTTATATTATATATAAAACATTATTATATAAGTTTTATATTATGTATGAAACGTTATTATGTTCGTTTTATATCATATATGAAGCGTATTCCATAGATTAAAAATAATTACTACATTCTATACATTTTCCGTCAAAAGAAAGCACATTAAAACCCGTAAAACATTGTGACGGAACGGTGATTGCACAATTACGTCACACTGTGACTTTGTGACCATCCGAGGCTAACGAAAAAGAAAGGCTACCGCGGTGCTTTACGCGTATCTTTTTTTACAGACAGCGGGAGTCACGTGATGCTCGAATGCACCAATGCAGGTGTACGAAAAGAGCATCACGTCAGAATAATGCCTTCAGGGAGGAAATTAAAAAAGCAAGTGACTCGAATTATTGTTCCCGAACAAGGAAAATCCTGAAAGCCTTGCTTATCAGTCCAGACAGCGCTGGTATCGAACTCGCAAACATCGGTACTCGTTTAGTGGCGAGCATACTAACCACTGGGCTGAATGCCACCTAAATATAATTAATGAAAAATTAAGATTTCTGAAGAAATATTTTTAGTATCACAAAATTATCAAATGTCTTTCCTGCGGCAGTGAGAAATGCTTGTGTTTAAAATACTAACAAAGCTTTAAATTGCTAACAATTTTATCACAATGGGAGCTGAGCTCAATTTACCAATGACTTTCCCCAACAAGTTGTCTACGTTATTATGTCTGTATGTAAGGATTTTTGCATATGTATTATATGGTATTTTTATATTATTACTGTTTCTTGAAAATTGAATGAAAATGTGAATAAATAAATTATCACAATCGTAATATATATATATATTACATACATATACATACATAGATATACATACATACATTCATTCATACACACACACATACACATATATACATGGATGCACGCACACACACACACACACACACACACACACACACACATATATATATATATATATATAATTATAATATCTTTGAATTTCAAAAAACATATCAAGTTCTTGTAACAATCTAATTAAATCTCCAGTATAATACATATATATATATATATATATATATATATATATATATATATATATATATATATATATATATATATATATATATACTGTATATATATGTATATATACTGTATATATACTGTATATATATATATATATATACTGTAGTATGCAGCGCGCTACATTTTGAATAATGTAGAGTAGCGAGTAGCGCGATACAAAAAATCCGTAGTTTGTAGCGAGAACCGACGCTACTTTTAACGCTTCTTCAGGGATGGGAAATGTTCCATTCTGCAATTCACGTTGCCGAAATTTGCTTCTTTGGTGCAAATTTTTTCTCTTCAACAATTTGCGAATCTAAGCTGCAGCTTATAGAATCGTATCGCATGAAGTGATAGATTTTTCCAGTTGACACTTGCTGCTAAAATCAAGTGCTGATCCACCAAATGAATTATTTTTCTTGCTGGCAAAACTTGCTTATTTATTTATTAAGTTCTATTTATTATTTGCATGTAGAATTGTTTTTCTGTAATTTTCTAGATTATAATCTCTCTCTTAATTTTGCTACGAAATTTACTGTGAGTATAAAATAACATTTTGGAGACAGACACAAAACATTTTCTTGTATGTTATATTATATGTGTTCTTATATGTGTATATTTTTCAATGCCCTCGATTATGTTGCATTTATTTAATTATATCCCGGCAGACGCGATATAACGAGGAGTCGCTTTATTATTTAATTCGTGTCTTCAATTTCTAGTGTAAATGGAACCCTTTGACAAAATCTGAAAGTAGCGAAGTAGTGACTACTTTTGGAAAGTAGTTTGCAGTCGCTACTTTTTAAAACAAGTACTTGTAGTTGCAGTTAACTGCATTTTCGATAAAATAGTCGTAGTTGTAGTTTGCTACAATAAAAAATGCAGCTTATCCGATCCCTGTATATACACATATAGCTAGTTCTTTATTCATTATTTTACTTTGAAAATACTTTTGTTTAAATGTCAGAATAGTCAATGTGATAGATTCAGCTATATAACATGATTCAAGTCTACATTTTTGACATTTTAAAAAGTATAGTCCTTCATTTACTTTTATTTTTTGCTTTAACAAGTTTTTTTCGAATTCACTCCTTGGTCACACCGGGACATCACAGAGTGTTGGCGGATTAGTCACGGACGTGAATTGACTTACGTAACTTAGAGTGACGTTATTCCAACGTCACAAAAAATTTCAAAGCTGTCTAAAAGTAATTTTCTTGAGGCCATAAGATGTTTTTAAGTTTCTTTTAAGTTTTCTTAAGATCTCCAAGACGTTTCGGGTGCAGGGTGACGTCACATAGTAGTAGTGTTTTGGTCACATACATGACGTGGCGTACGTGACTTGCAGTGACGTCACTGCGTCCATGCTTGCTATACGGGAAGTGTTAGTAGAAAAAATATAGAACAGAAAATACTGTTTGAAGCATTTTTATTATGTAGTTCAAAATTCCGGCAAAATTCAGCATTTTATTTGTTACGTCCAAAATATTGAATGTTTTACGTGTAATAAAATGAACATTTTTTATAACGGAAAGCAGAAGAGAAATGGAACATTTTAACATGGTGAATTTTGGTGTGCCTGAAAAAAAAAGCGAATACATTAACACTTTTTATCCTGACGGTACTTATAAGTACCACTTTAATAAAACACCTATATATACACAATGGCACAAAGAGTGTATTTCTGACAGCAGGCAGGAGATGGCAAATTCAAGCACATATCCTCTTTCTTTGCATTGTAGGGATTTTACATTTGCCACGCTACATTCGAAATCCATTTAGAATTGACATGCATGTTGTTCTTCATTTGAGTAATTTTAGTGGTTTATTACCTGTTATTTAGTACTATTATTTTCTATTGTTTTCCATACTCTACAGGTGAACATTTCCTATATTTTATTTGAAGTTTACTATTTGAAATTTACTATTTTATTTTATGTCATAGGGTAAAAAATTTATGGTGGTTACAGTTGCATAATTAACCACTAAAACACTATAAAAATTATTTTCCTCTTTCCTATGTTTTTTCTGCACCAAAACTTATCCAATGATGCAAAAATACAATTAAAAAGTAGCTGGAAAATTAATTCAGGATATAAAGGGTTAAGTTACGCCATTCACACCCACACGTTAACTGCCTAAAATAACAAACTTAAAACCATGCATAAAAATGTTTTTAATAATATTTTATTAAATCTTATATGTGGAATAGGAATTTAACAGCTAGCGTACTGCAAAGCCAGAATATCATAATAAAAAGAGAAAAGGAATAGAGAAAAGCTGAATGTTTTTAATTTAAAAAATATATATAGTAAAAAATTCGAGTATTTTATGGGATTAAATATTTACAAAGCCATTTGATGCCAATTTGAATTTAGTGTTGTGATTGCTATTAAACAATGTCGTCATACAAAAAATCACTACAAATTTTCTACATTAACCATTTATGGCCTAAATTATGAATCAAGAAATTGCTCTACCCTAATAATAATACTCTTCAATGTGTGAAGAGAAGATCTATTAGGAAATTTATATAGTAATAATATGAAATTTATTTAAGATTTTCATTAAAACTAATTTAATAAATCGGTAGTTATAGCCCATTTTGTAAAATATTTACAAGCATAATTATATTAATTAACAAAATATACCGTTATGCAAATCTCACAATTCTTATAAAAACAATGCAAAAAATGTATAAGGATATGATTCTATCTGTAAATGGAAAGGTCTTCGTAGTTGAAAATTTTACCTATAACATGTATAAGAGAAAAGCTACATCTATGTAAATAGTTGAGGAAATAACCACTTAAAAAAATATCTAGCTTCGCTGTGCTTTCTAAATATGATTGAACAAAGTATTTTGTATGAAAAGTAAAATCTACTTTTATTAATAGGCTGATTAAATAAATTTTAGATTACATTTTCTTTAATGGCCACTTAAAAGTACCGTTGCATAATATATAAAAGGTTAAATAAATATTTCACGCAATTCATAACATAGATAAAAAATAGCACATGATTGTGATCAAATGTCTCAGCGGCAGCTATTTCTATGCTTACCCTCTGCCGCATTCGCATGTTAATTCATCATGATGTCATTTCGATAATTTAGACTGTGGAATCATACCACATTAAGTTACACATTCATAACCAGAAGCACAGTTTGTTAATCATTTCAGAATAGTAAAGTGATTTAAATGAGACTTGACAGTGCTTCTCTATGTTTTTAATTTTCCCAGAAGACATGCTAGAGCACCTGCCTCGTTTATATTATTTCATAGCTTGAGCAATGTTCTGTTTTGGAATAGGAAAAAAAACATTATTAGAGATTTACAGTAGTGTGCGAATTAATGTTAACACAGCAAGCACACTGTTAGAAATGGATACTCCAATTCCACGAAATATTCTTCGTTTTTGACGAAACTGTTTCCTGGGAAATGCTCCGAGAGAATATTTCGTCAAATCGAGTAAATTTCTATCCTCAAAAAACTGAGGAAATTGATTTCGTCAAATTGCTTGTTCGAAAAAAAGACTCATGGCGCCATCTATTGACAATTTTAGAAGCATCTCTAATTGACAGGGGGGGAATTTTACATCACATTTCTCAAGTCTTCAACGGGATTCGAACGCACAACCTTTGGCGTGGGAGACGGACGTGCTGCCTGCTTTGCCAGTGAGACCTTGTCTGAGTTTGATTTTTAATGTATCTACGGGATGTTGATGTGCGTTTATATTTTTAAAAGGTAGATGTATTTTTATCGGTGCTGTTATAATTTCAGCATGTTTTAATTATTAAGGCTAGATTATTATTATGGTTTTTCTATGGTTAATAAATAATTAGAATAAGGCTTGATTAATATAATTTATTAGAGAAATTTATTTTGTTCAATGAATGATTAGAATATGGTCTAGTTAATTTGTTAATCAGAAATAATAAATTTTGAAGTGCATATTGGAGGAGAGATTTTAACACTTTACTGTTTATAGAGGGGAAAGAGATCAGTTATGCATATTTTAAATTTGATTGTTATATGAATATATTTCTTTAAAAAAAAGATCTTCTAAAATTTTGATTTTTTTTTTTAACCATTGGGAAAATGCTTGTTGCTTTCGGTCGAAAATGGACCAAATGATGTTCGCATTTTACTATTTTAACCGAAATTCTGTAACTTTAGAAGAATTTTTAAGCGTTTTTAACTTTAGAAAAAATTATTTTTGAATAGGCAATAGAAATGCATAAAATCGTTACAAAAATGTTAAAGTTACAAAAAGGATAGACGCAAATTATCAGATATGAAAAATAAAGTATAAATTTAGTAATTTAGTGTTATAGCGGCCCCCAAGGATGAAATGTTTTTGTTTCTGTTTTCATTAATATATTGTAAATTTGGTACTTTCGTGTATTTTTTTTTTTTTTTTGAACGATTTTGTAACAACAAAAATAATCTGGCCGTGAATAGGGAAACATTTTCGTTAAATATTTGAGATTTTCCATTTCATTAAAAATCACTTAATTTTGAGACGAAATGATTGTCATAAATGATGAAATATAGCTCAAGAATTGCAGAATCGTCAAAAGTGAGAGTTTTATTTTTGACAGTGAGGGAACAGTTTCGTCAGATATTTGAGGATTCGTGTTTCGTCAAAAACCACTTGACTCTGTGACGAAATGATTGTCAAAAATAACGAAATAGGGCTTAAGGATTGCCGAATCGTCAAAATTGAATGTTTTATTTCTGAGAGTGCATTTGTCATTTTTAGATGTTGGCACCATAAATATTTTAGTCGAGCGGCTATTTTGTTTTGTGTACTACCATTTACTAAGTAGCGATCTGTTGACTTACAAAGTTGCATTGTTATTTTTAAATGTATAATGTTGCAAAGGACTCTTGTAAATTTCTGATTCGCTATTCAAATTTTAAAACATGGATATTTCTCCCAAGAAACTAACAAAAAACCTTACATTGAGAACATATTTCAGTGACTCAAAGGAAAACATTGCCAAACTGTATAGTGTGATTTTAGGAGCTGTTTATAAGATTTCGAAGCAAGCAAAAAAAAAAAAAGAAAGGAAAGGAAAACCGGATGGATACAAAATTCTCAAAAGTGTGCATTTTTTATTTTATTTAATTTCTTTGCTTATAAAATATTACAAAGTTAAATTAATTAAATAATGCAAACTGCGTATTTCTACGTTGATTACACGAGCAGATATAAAAAATTTTTGTGTTGTCGAACAGTTCCTGCCTGTAACTGAAACTTCAAGTCCATTCATCTCAGAATGGAATTTGTCATAATTTGTCAAGTTTAAAAGGATAAATATATAAACTTTCTTTGAAGATATATGTATGAAATTTTGTACAGAGTTTTATGTTATGTTTTAAATAAATTGTCTTCAGGATTTTTAATTTCATGTGAACATTTTGAAAATATATTCCTCGAAGTAAAAATTATCTTTTTTTTTTTTTTTTACTTTTAAATTTATTATAACTTTTATAAATAATTTTTCTTATAAATATTGAAGACAATTTAACAAGAAACCTTTTCAGCACACAATAGGGGAAAAAAGTATTGAAATTGGGCAACTGGTTCATGTGTTATATAAAAAATTAAATAAGCTTATAATTAAAAATAATTTTAAAAATTTCAAAGTTTTCAAAAACTTTTTATCTGAAAAGTAATCTTTATGGAAAAATACATTGCAGGGGAAAAATCCTTAAAATATGCCTATAAACAAAAAATAAAAATAAAATTCTGACCCCCGGAACACCTTAATCACAAACAATAAATTAAAAATGAGAAAAGCAAGTTTTAATCTTCAACAAGATTTGACACACGTTGAAGTTATTATTCACGTCACCATCGTACGAAAACAACTTCTTGAAGGTGGCAGAAATGCCACCAGACCCCAGAAAGAATAATTATTGATTACAGTAATCATGAAGAAGAGATATCGTTGGACTAAAAAATATAAGATATGGAATTTTGATGATCGGAGAAAAGTACAAGGTTAGCATAATTGAAAGACCGGAATTAAAAAAATTATATTCTCAAAACTATTACATATATCTTAATATAATATATGAAAATAAAGAAAAACATTCCAAGTTCTTTGCTGTCGCTTAGGGCTGGATTGGACGTGCGGGTAACGTTAATTTACTCTTATTCACATGGCCACCAAGATCACCAGATCTTACACTATGTGATTTCTTTTTGTGGGATTACATCAAAGATCTTATTTATAACACTCGAAAATATAACACTATTAAAACACTATTATAACACTATTAAAACACTCGAATAACTTAAAAAAATTCATTAATGCTGCATTAAGAATAATTTACAGTGTAAAACTGCAAAATGCGTAGAACGAACTTGATTAGAGATTAGACATATGTCGTGTTAAAAAAGGTTCACATATCAATCATTTGTAACTAGAAAAAAAAAACTTGGAAAGTTTTCTTTATTTTTATATATCACTAATTATAATATCTGTAATAGTTTTGAAAATATAAATTTTTAGAATTCGGTCATTCATTTATGCAAACTCTGTGTTATTTTCGGACGAAACACTTTTTGTTACAGGGACAACAGTCTTGTAATGTGAGAAAAAGCGACAACGCAAAACTTATATCAGGTCATATTGCTCAAACGATCAAACACATGAAAAAAAGATGTTTTAGACCGACTTCTCTTAATCGCGTACTGGATATTTTGTGCCCATTGTGCCAGTAAATACGCAAAAATATAGCGACATCTTGGAACAAAAATTGGAAGCAGAACTGTAAAATAATCACGGAAAAGGCCAGACAGTTTTTCAACAAAATTCGTCTCCGTGCTATGTGTTAAAGTCTATAATATACCGGGTGATTATAATTAAAGTTACGATTTCAAAAATCGATAATTTTAAAACTACTGGTCAGAATGACTTGATATTTTAGCAGAACAATCGTGAGGCAATGAAATTTTGTTTGGCGAAGGAAAAAAATAGTTCCAAATTGTGCCGATAGATGGCGTTGTCAGGGGAAAGACCAAAAATGTATTCTTGAACCCTTTCCGGCGCGGTGTAAATTTGTTTGCAAAATGATGAAATAATAGACTGACACCGGAATTTACAAACGAATCTATTAGTAAAAAGAAACTTGCTTATTTTCTGGTTCTTAATGAAAGGAAAATTTTAATTAAATATTCTTGGTGCCGTTTGTCAGTTTTAGAATTAAAATTGGGTGTCCTTTTTTGTGACCACCGCCCGTTAAAGGGTTAAACAAAGGAATGATGTTGCCAAAAGGAAAAAAATAGAGTTCAGAGATTTACTAAAAATTTATTAGCGAAAAGACAAGACTACGTATTTACAGCGACGACAGCGATAATGACAAAAAATGAAAAAAAAAAGAGAGCTTCATGGAACAAACACCTTACTGATTATTAAGGCATAAGTTGCTCAATATTCCCTCCGCCTTGTTCCGCTACTAATTGGAAGCGCAAAATGGCATGCTCCACAACAGATCGGAGGGTATCTGTACTAATGCAATGGGTGTGTTGTGTGATGCTTGCCTTCAAGTCGGCTAGATTCTGAATCCGCCCGCTATAAACAACATTCTTCAGGTACCCCCAAAGCCAGAAATCACACGGGTTTAAGTCGGGGGAACGTGGCGGACACGCTGTTGGAAAATGGCGGCTTATGATCCTATCATCTCCGAAATTATCACTCATTAGCTGCTTCACAGTAGTAGCAATGTGAGGAGGAGCGCCATCTTGCATGAATATTATGCGATCCACACACTGACGCTGTTGAAGTGCCGGAAGAACATGGTTACGCAAAAATGCTTCATACCGCTTGCCAGTAACTGTGCAGGTAACGGGACCCGCAGGTGTGATCTCCTCGAAGAAAAATGGACCGACGATAAACGCTGCCGTTATTCCGCACCACACAGTGACCTTTTCAGACTGAAGAGGTAATGGCTGTAGCTGGGACGGATTCTCGGTCGCCCATATCCTGCAATTTTGCGTATTTACAGAACCTTGCAAATGAAAGTGGGCTTCGTCAGACCACAGAATGTTCCATGGCCATCCGTTGTCCACTTCCATCCGGGCAAGAAATTGTAGTGCAAAAGATTGACGTGCTTCCAGGTCAGCAGGTAGCAACTCCTGCACATGAGTTATCTTGTACGGATAACAGCGTAAGACGTTCCGTAGGACTTTACGCCCCGTGCTGTTCGGCATATCCAGCATTCGGCCAATCCCCCTTGCACTGCTGATTCCAGCATCACTGTCAGTATGTTCCTGTAATGCTGTAGCCACATCTTCCACTGCCGCAGCTGAAACTGGTTTCCTTCCTCTACCCCGTTTAACGTCAAATGAACCGGTCTCTTCGAATTTAGCAATCATTTTTTGCAGACCATTTGTTGTTATTGGACCTTTTTTTATGGATTTTAATGTCCGAAACTTCCTAATAGCTGTAAGTGCACAGTCATCGTTCTTATAAAAAAGCTTCAAGAGCAGAGCGCGATCCTTCATAGTCAGAGTCATGATGAAGCATTCAGGCAAAGAGCTGCTGTTCTGCATTTTTATGGTTGCTATGTCTGCGGTGCGCATGTCACGTATTAGTAATTTGCATATCTTCAGACAATGTGAACCCAGACAGCGCCATCTATGGGCACATTTTGAAACTTTTTTTTTCCTTCGCCAAACAAAATTCCATTGCCTCACGATTGTTCTGCTAAAATATCAAGTCAATCTGACCAGTAGTTTTAATTAAAATTATCGATATTTGAAATCGTAACTTTAATTACAATCACCCGGTATTTAATTAAAATTTTCCTTTCATTAAGAACCAGAAAAATAAGCAAGTTTCTTTTTACTAATGGATTCGTTTGTAAATTCCGGTGTCAGTCTATTATTTCATCATTTTGCAAACAAATTTACTCCGCGCCGGAAAGGGTTCAAGAATACATTTTTGGTCTTTCCCCTGACATTACCCTGACAACGCCATCTATCGGCACAATTTGGAACTATTTTTTTTCCTTCGCCAAACAAAATTCCTTTGCCTCACGATTGTTCTGCTAAAATATCAAGTCATTCTGACCAGTAGTTTTAAAATTATCGATTTTCGAAATCGTAACTTTAATTATAATCACCCGGTATTTTAAAGATACAAAAATATTTTTCTTAGACTGGCCAGGTTATTCACTGGATTGAAAACTGATTGAAAATTAGTGGGAAATGGTGAAAGCCAGACTTTGTAAATAAGAGTACAATTACAAAAATAATACTGATTGGGCTGCGATTCAGATATGGTTTCGAGACAAGGCGATATTAAAACGTTGCAAAACCATTATCGATTATATTACAAATTGTATTAAAGAATTTATTAAAGTAAAGTTTTAATAAAGTCACAAGTTTTATAAAACATTTATAGAACATTGAAATTACAGTAAATAAATATTTTGAAATTGTCTCTTGTGTTCACATTAATTCGCACACTATTATATAATATCAATCAGAATGGTATCAGATAAAACATATTAGACAGAGTTTCTCTAAGTTTGATGATACAAAATAAAAATATGTGCATGTTTCCTTCAATGCATATGTTTATAAAATAAAATGATTTTGATCGCTGAAAATTAAGTTCTTCTGTAAATTAATTTCACCATAATACATAGATCATAATATCAATATTAGATCTAAAATGCATCAATGTTGAGAAATGATAAATTGTTTAACTGTAGCCTACATTTATAAAAGTTAAATTTGTGCTTACGAGAATTATATGGATTTGGGTGAAGAGGCAATTTAAAAAAAATGGCTTTGAAGATGTTTTATACTGATCAAAACATCAACGTCCTGCAGACAATATTAATTTTTAGTTAAAATATATATGTAAGATTTATGAATACTATAAACTGAAATACTGAAATTCAGACACTTCTCAGAGTCTTGAACTAATTATTCAAAAAGGAGATACTTTAAAATGTCTTATTTTCAGACACATTTTGAGTATGAATTTCAGACACTTGAAACGTTTGAATTAGAGCCATTTCTGTCTTCTCATTTTTCGGCAATAGGCAACCATTTCTGGCCATTTTTTTTCTTTTTTGCATTATAAGCAGCCATGTTTGGTCACATTGTATCCTCCTTAATAAAAATAGTTGCCTATAAAGCAGAGCTGGGTGTATTCCAGAAGAAGAACCTGATTAAATAATGGCCAAATTGGGGCATGGCCCTGCCCACCTTCCCTAATTTTATTGTACACAAATTTGGTATGCAATTTTCATAAAGCTAATATTTTAAATGTCTCTCGACATTGTACTGACTATAATCGATATTTGGAACTTTTAGAGTACAATAAGATACAAAACAAAAAATGTAATTAGCTAAATAAAGTAAAACATCTCAATAGAGGACACATTGGGATCACAGAACGTATATGCTGTTCGAAGGTATGCGCTTTTCAGAGGTAAAAGTATATATATGCATGTGTTGTGAATTCAAAAATGTGTTTGCTAAAGGGAATTGTCCGCTAATTAGGAATGTCCTTTATGGATGTTTTACTAAAAATAAATAACGAAACCTTCCGAATAGCAAACACCTGTTTTACCACTTTTACCTTAGAAAAGCAGACACCTCCGAATAGCCGACAAATTCCGCGGTACTGAGGGTCCGCTATTGAGAGGTTTTACTGTATTTAGATTAATGTATTTTTTGCTTTTAGTCTTATCCTACTGTAAAAGTTCAAAATATTGATTATAATCAGTACAATGTCGAAAGAGATTTAAAATATCAGTTTTACGAAAATTGCATAGCAAATCTGGGGGCCCCTAAAATCAGGAGGGTGCGCAGGGTCACGGCCCAGCTTCTGGAAGGAACCCAATCCTGCTTTATGGTTCTCTAAATAGAGCGGTCCGCTATGAAGGTTTTACCGTATGTATTTATAGTCACACATCCACAACGGATACCTGTATTTAGCGAACACCTTTTTTCATTCCACAACACATACATAGTTGTATGCTTTTACCTCTGAAAAGCGGACATCTCCGAATAATTGGCAAGTTACGCAGTATCAGGTTATCCGCTGTTCAGAGGCTTTACTGTATTTAGATAAATATATAGAAAAACCTCCATAAAGACACCTCTATTTATAGAACGCTTTTTTTTCAATCCACAACATATACATATTTGCATACTTTTACTTCTGAAAAGCGGACACCTCGAAATAGTGGACGAATTCCGTTGTCCCGAGTTGTCCGATATCGAGAAGATTTACAGTATATATTCATTTATATGTATAGTATAAAGCATAGAAAGTGTATAATTTTGTGTGACAGTGTAAGAAATGTGCTCCTAATGAATTACAGGTCCATTGATTGATATTCATACGTCCCCCCTCCCTCTCCATATACTGTCACAAAAAACACATTTGATGACCTAAAATATATATGAACACATGAATTTATGTTTGGATAAATAGAGCCCCATTTCCTAATTGTTAAAGTGACAATCACTATAATGGGGCATTAAAATAATTTTCACATAAAAATCTAATCTAAAAATTTTAAATCTGAAGTTCAAGCTGAAACAATTTTTTTTTAAAATTTCATTCTTCATCCTGTACATCTACATTCATTTCCAAACATAGTATAACAATACATAGGGAGATCTTCACAATTTATTATTATAATATATCTGTATATCGCAAAATGAATAGCTAACCAAAAAATATAGATATATTAAAAAATTATTGATTTAGAGAAATTATGCGAGCCAAGTTTGCTTAAGGATTACATTGCCTTAGAGTACAATTCATGGATTTGGTTTAAAAAAATTCGACTTCATTTTCTTCAAAATACCACATCCGCGCACACACTTTTTCCGATGGTAGATTTACAGCGCAGATGATGTTGATAAGCTTAACCTCACAAATATCTTCTCTATTTGGAGAATTAGCTGAAGGCCAATGAAAAGATTTTGATTGTCCTGGGGGATATAAAAAATTTAGTATTACATCATTTTCCACTTGATTAATTTTCTGTATCATTCCAAAAAACCAATGACCATAATATGTATACAAGTTTTTCCTGTAACTTTAAGTGGTACAAGTCACAATATTAAGTCACAATATAAGCTAACCTAACCCGAAAAATCTATTTAAATCGACCCGCAACCCCAAATTAAAGAAAAAGAAATTATCCACAATTTAATGCATGAGTGGAAGAATAAATACTCTATAATTATATCTGTAATATCGATGTTTTCTTTTATGTAGAAAAATTAACCTATATGTATACTCATTTATATTAAAATATATAATTTTTTTTCAATTGAAAATATAGTGTGGGCGTTCTTTGGAAAAAAGGGGTTACCGAACCCGACCCGCAAGTGCCGAAACTCAAACCTAAACGATTTGAGCCGACCCGATCTGAAAGAAAATATAATTAGCCCTGAGCGAACTCAATGTATGTCTCTGCTGATAGCGCTCATTTTCAGGAGCACTAAACGATGATATATTATGATATTACACGCATCCGTGTAAAAAGAACTATACATGATTCGACAACTATTTTAAAAATGCAATGTAGTACTGTGTACCTTAATACCATACTCAAAATGCGTCTGAATTGGTCTGTTTTTACGAAAATTAATGCATATAAAGTAAAAAAAGACAAGAAAACAAACAAGACAAAAATTGTTATATCCTAATGAAATTGAAACGGAGCCACCAAAACGAGACCTTTCGAACAACAAAATATTAGAAAAATTGAAGCATCCGTTCAAGAGTACACGTGGCAGTATGCGTGGACATAAATAGAAAATAAAATATTATAAACTAAGTTATATAACCTTCTTCGTTGGAAGTCGGTTAAAAATACAAATGTGCAATGGAATGAACGTTGGTCTTAAGAGCTCACTTTTCAACATATTATATGATATCGATCCTGGAGGATGAGAAAGAGTTTTTGTGTATTTAAATGCGCCAGCTTCCTTCCAAAGTAAGCGAATACTACAACCTGTGGCCAGAAAGTTCGGTGAATAAATTTTTATTTCAAATACAGTATTGTACAGCATCAAATACAATATACTCTCTTTCAAAATAATCTCCATGGATGGTAATGCAATGTTGAGAACGAGTATATAAGTCCTGGAAACTCCTGTAAAACAGTTCCTTCGGAATGGCGTTCAGCTCGTCCGTCACGTTGCGTTGAATGTCGGTGATGTCCATAAATCTCTTTCCCTTCAGGGCAACGTTTGGAGTTTGGCACGACAAAGTTTGAAGTGGCGGAGTCCGTCGTCGCCTAAAAAAACCAATGTACGGTCAGAAAAATCACGCATAAAGACAATGCTCATCACATTCTTCGACTCTAAGGGTCTCATTCACAAAGAATTCCTCCCTGAGAGTACCACATTGAATGCTGTTGCCTACGCCGATATTATGAAGCGTTTACTGCAAATGATCTGTTGCGTTCGCCCTGAGTACGCCACGCAAGGCTCCTGGACTCTTCTCGGGGATAATGCCCGGCCACATACCGCCTTGGTTGTACGGAAGTTCCTGGCCGCGAATAGAGTTGTGACACTTGATCACCCCATTATTCACCTGATTTGGCACCTGCAGACTTCTTCCTCTTCCCCAGATTGAAGTCAGCTCTGAAGGGAAAGAGATTTACGGACATTACCGACATTCAACGCAACGTGACGGCCGAGCTGAACGCCATTCCGAAAGAACTGTCTTACAGTAGTTTCCAGATCTTATATACTCGTTCTCAACAGTGCATTACAATCCATGGAGATTATTTTGAAGGACAGTAAATTGTATTTGATGCTGTACAATACTGTATTTGAAATAAAAATTCATTCACCGAACTTTCTGGCCACAGGTTGTATAAGTTCATTAATGAATTTTTTGTCGTAAACTTTTAGAGGTTCACTGTAACTAGACGACTATTATTTTGACAATGACGATATTTACAAAATGGCATATTACGGAACAGTATTGCGTATTATAATGAATTCCATGCTAAGTAAAAGGTGAAATTTGGTTTTCTTGTATGTTGTGCGTAACAAAAAATTTTCAACTTACCTGGTCCTAAGTTTCATTGTAATACCTTTTTGGTATCTAATAAAACAACTGAGAATTGAAAGTTTATTGAATTAGTTTTTTTTTATTAATTAATTTGTATATTTTTGAACTATTTCTATGCATTTATTTTTCATATATCTTTCTATTTTTAGTACTATTAAAGCAATTACTTAAAAAAATATGTTTTAAGTGCGTTCAAATTAAGATTTCTATTATAATATTTTAAATGTTCATTAATTGTACCGGGCGTAAAGTAAGTTCTATTTTCATGTGTATATGCCATGTTTTGAATAAAGGCATAAAACGTTTTTTAATTAAACATGAATTTTTAATATATATATATTTATTGGTGATATTGGATGACCAAAGCATCTGACAAGAAACAATGAAAAAATCTGGGAGAGACCTTTATCCAACAGTGGACCGAAAGCGATTGTTGGTGTTGATTATGATGCTGATGACAATGTTATTTCAAAATGCATCATGCGAACTCCGAGTCATTTTAAATCAATTGTTATTTTAATATAAGTACAACTCATATAAATACAGATATTTAAGTATTCGTTTTTATATAAATTAATAATTATTTTTAAAATTATAGATATATTTTCCGCAAATACAGCAAGTTTATTGAATTTTGTGTTGTGCTATTGTTTGTGATGTCTCTTAATTCGTGAATTTATCTGTTATTATCCATCCGTGCAGATATCCAGTTTTTTTGACAAATAACACTTCCAACAATACTGAGAAATCTGAAAGAAATTGGAAGGAAAATAGATGTCATGGAGCATTTTTATCATTAGTTACAAATAGAAATTTCAAATATAATAAAATTTGTGTAAAGTTTATGTAGCACATCAACTTTTATAAATCACATTTAATTTAAGTAAAAGCATTACTGCGAATTTTATTCAAGAAAAATTTTAACCAAACACAGATTTTAGTGACATTCTTTAAAACTGAAATTTCGCCGATTTTGTTTATTTGCAAAGTCCAACCATTCTTTTAACTATTTTATTTGCCAATTTTTCAAAAACAGTTTCAAGTAGAGGAAAGCAGAGTAAAACTGCATACCATATTATTATAGCCCGTCTTAAAAGTTTAAGTGCTCTGCAAATTTAGTTTTAAAAAATTGAAGAAGAAATTATATGAAGCCAATTTATAAAAAATACTTGACATTTAATCAAAATCAATTAAAATAAGTAGTTTCTGTTTGTTAAAATAAAAATTACATTAATTTTTACTTAATTTATTTTTTTTTTCTTGAAGAAACACTGTCTCAAAAGTTTAAACACTTTATGCAATTTTTTTTAGAAACACTGCATTCGACGTGTGTAATGACGTTGTATGACGTCGCGTTCTAGTTTTATAACAGTATAAAAGTGGAGAAATCATTTCCACTAATTTTAAAAATGTCAAAGAACAAATAATTCACAAAAGGGAAATTTTAAAAGTTTTTAAATTGAAATAGCAAAATAAAACTGTTTCTGAAATTGCTAAAAATTTTAAATCGATCAAAGTAAGGTATATATCAAGTACTCGCTAGAAATGATAATTTCAACCGGAAAACAAGATGTGGACGACCACGTATGACGACTGTTCAGACGAATAGGAGATTGGTGTATAAACAACATTTGCCTATACAGCAAATTAAAAATAATCTCGGTGTACAGGTGTCCAAAGGCACCGCACATAGACGTATTAAAGAATGTTATTACAACATTCGAAATAAAATGGCTCGTAAACCGTGTCTCAAACTACACCACAAACAGGCAAGAATGAACTGAGATAAAAAAACACATGTCCTACGGGACAAGTGGCTTACTGTTTTATTCTGTGATGTAAAAAAAATGGAGCTTAGATGGTCCTGATGGATGGAACACATATTTGCATGATCTACGAAAGGAAACAAGGGCATTCTTCATCAGGCATTAAGGCGGCAAGTCTGTTATGGTTTGGGGAGCGTTCTGCTTCAAAGGCCAGATCTCTCTGGCTTTTCCAAAAGGAAGACAAAATCCTCGAAAATATCAAGAGATGCGAACCAACATTTGCTTCCATTCGGTGGCTTTTTGAGGGGTTCAGAATGGATCTTTCAACGACATAATGCCTCAATCCACATATACCATTTTACAAAACCGTGGCTTTCACAGAAAAATGTTAAAATCCTTGACTGGCCAGCTTTAAGTCCAGACATGAACCCAGTGTGAGAATGTCTGAAGAATTTTAAACCGTCATTTTTACAGCAATGGAAAGCAGTATAACTCTCTTGAACAACTCCAAGAGGCCATTGGGAGGTACACTTTGCCACCAGAAACCCCACAAAAACTAATAATTTTGATGTACGCACGTTTATTTGGACTAATCCGAAATCAAGGAAAAATAATTTGTATGTAACAGTTTTGTAAAAATGATAAATGCCGTGGTTTTTGCCATTATGCATAAACTTTTAAGACAGTTTCGTTTGCAGATATTTTAAATTATATATTTTACAATTATGTATTTTTTAGCACTTTCCAACCTAGTTGAAAAGTGCTTATGACTTCGGTTTGTCTGGCCGGATGGCCGTCTGGCCGTCTGGCCCTGCTCTAACTCCCGTAAATATGCTCGGATTGCTCTGCAATTTTTATATGTTATTGTCGTTATCTATGGCACGTTCCCTATTTCAACTGAAGTGCGTAGCACTTATAGTTTTCTTACAGGGACACTCAAAAGAATTCCGTTACATTGCGCATTATGGGGAAAAATCATTTGCGGTTTATTTTAAAAATGTTTCACTATTGTAAACGCATTGAAATTTCTATAGATCACTAAGATGCATTAGAAGAAGCTTAATATGGAATAGTAGGTGCATAGCACTTAGAGTTACTTTACAGGGACAGTCAAAATAATTCCGTTACATTACGTCTATGGAGAAAAATCGTCTGCGGCTTATTTAAATAATGTTCCACTATTTTAAACGCATTGAAGTTTATATATATTACTAAGGTGCATTACAAGAGGCTTACTACAGAATATTGTGTGTATAGCAGTCATCGTTCATTTACAGGGACACACAAAAGAATTCTCTACTGTCTGTTAACAATAATTCCTGGAAGTGCGTTTTAAGTTACTGAACGCGATTTTAATCTTAACTAGCTTTTTGTCTATTACGTGGTGTGTATAAATTCTGTAGATCCTATACAGGGCAGCACAAAAGTTCACGAACACATTTCCGTTTATTGACAGAAACTCCAGAAGGAGAATTTAAACTGTGCTACGCGTTTCCTAACTAAACTAAAATTTAGCATCCTATGTATATATACAAATCTATAGATCATATACAGGGCTACATAAAAGTATTCGGATATTTTTCCGAATATTGTATATATTTAAAATTCCTGAAATTACGTTTTTAAATATGTTATGCGTTTTCCAAATTGTTTACTTAGATGTCATCTTTCAGCTTATTAGACGGTAATGATTTGTAAAATTATTTTAGAAGCGTTGGAAAGTGCTACATAATCTATGCTTGACGCATGATTTTTCGTTCTTGTTTTTTTTACTTTTGATATCATTTATTTAAATGAATTTGCGAAATCCGCAAACTAAAAAATGCTATTTATTCTAACTTTTTATTATTTTTTAAAAATCGACATTTTATGCTTGTGCTGTAACTTTTTAGACGGACCTTAATTGCTTCTTGATCCCAGAATTTCCAATTAGAATTTAATGTAAATTTGCGTACATACTCTGCACTTATCCTTTTACCATAATATCACTTTAAATATATGATTAGTTTATCACAGTTTTATTACTAAATTATTATTTATAAAAAGTCATTTCGTCTGGTTTTACCCCATCGGTGGGATAAAACAGCAGGGATATGTTAATATTACAGGAGATGAAAAAAGAATAGACTTTCTTTAACCCCTTGGACACATTTGACGACTGAGACTCGTCATCAGTATTGTCCACGGATTTTTTTTTAAATTCAGAAATTTCAAATTTATATTAGAAAATTCAAACAGTACTTCTCGCTTCCTTTTAATCAGGGAATATCTGTCAACAAATACAGAAAAAAACACTATTCCAAATTTCTGGTGTGTCTGTTCTGTATGTTTTTTTTTTGTTTTTTTTTCAAATAAATCTGTACCCAAAGGGTTAAAAATAATTTAATTTATATCATTAACTAAGAAACTTGATTATGAATATTTCAATAAATGTAATGATTTAATATTTAAAAACAAAATTTACATTTACATTCAATGTAATTTACAATTTGAGAAGTCCACCATTTTAAAAGCTTTAGAAAAAACATGGTTAATCTTTTCCTTGTAGTTTAACTGCCTTTTCTTCAAGCTTTTTTTTTTAACCAACCCTTCAACCTTTATTTCCCAATACCCTACTGGAAATAAATCTTTAAGTACACGCAATTTAAAAAGTGGGGGGAACTTTAAAGATATTCATATTTAAGAATTTTTAAAACTAGCAAACATGGAAACAGTGATTAATTAAGCTTACCAACACATAAACTACACAAATGCCGTATGCAGATACCGTAATGGCCACTTCTGTTTATTTCCTAGAGCTATTTCAAACTTTACCCGCTACATGGCTGCTCAAATCGAGTCAAAACTGAGATATCCGGTTTTACGTTATACTTTCGCCTATTGTACACAATATTCCCTTACATGACGGTTTAATACGCTGAAAGGAGTTTCTTTAAATTGTGATTTGTTTTTGAGAAAAATTTTGAATATACAAGAGGTTACATAAAGCAATTACACAGTGCAAATATTTGAAAATTATACATTTTTAATGTTGATAGAACAATAACTGCAATTTTCCCTGGTTAGGTTCCCGCTCACTTAACTCGATTCCAAATGACCACATACTGTTCGTTCTGTATGAACCTCAGAAATTCACTATAGCTTATAACTATAAATGTAATCCCTTGGATTCCAATGTTGCTCTTTATTTTGGAGTAAAAAGCTTAACTTCTTACCAAATTGAAGAAAACTCACAGCCGAAGACTGTATTCAAACTGCTTATCATAAACTTTACTTATTTTATTTCACGGGATAACTAACAAATTCGAGGGCGAGATGCATTCCAAATCCATTGAATCCATCTAATATTGCACTATATATAGCTATTACACAACCATAGTTTCCTAATTAACATATCATTGTAAAAATAACCATGAGAACCAGATTCCTGGAGATACATACGTATTTTGCGAAGCTTAAAGAAAATATAGAATTGATTTCATTAACGCACAAATGTTGGATTTTAGCAAACCACGAGCACATACAAAATCTCAAAACTCACTCGTCCACTAGAGTACCCTTATAAAAGTGTAGCTAGGATCTCTGCTACAAATTTTTCCAGTAAAATCTTTTATTTCTTTAAAATTGATAATTTATTTTATAGATTTTTTAAATTTTGCTTCAAAATCAATCGATGAGAGGACGTTTCTAAGAATATAAAAACAAATTAAAAAATTTAAACATTTATTAGCTTGCCGAAAACATTTATTAGCTATGTATATGTATTTTTAAAAAAGTGATTTTATGTTGATTTATAATCTTTGTTTAAGGAACTTACAAAGTTTTTTTTCAGTCAATTATCCATATATTTAAAGCGAAAAGCGCTTTCTCTAAGATTCACACAAGATTTTTCACACAAAATTGATCTTACTGCTCATGCTTCAACTTTTTTGAAGGCCCTTCAGAAACGAGAAACCTGTTTTGCCCTTACCACCCGGCTAACTATTGTCCGGAAGCGAATTCGAGATGCGAAAAGGAAGTGACGAAGGGAGAAATCTCCATTCTTCCATGTGCTTTGTTTGAGAACGGGCTGAACGAACCGGATTGCAAGGGAATTAGGGGGATTGAAAAGGGTTGATTGAAAAGAGATGGAGGCGTAATATGACCGTTGCGTTTAAAGCTAAAGCTTTTTTTTTTTTTTTTAAGATTTGACAGGAAGGTTTTGTTTTTATTTAAATTTTCTCTGCGATTTTTAACGCTCTTCTGAGTTTTGCGGCGATATTCAGAGACAGGATCCGAAGACAGTGGGGCGCCCAATCCTAAGTTCGTTTAATTCTAGGTCCGTTTGGAAAAAACCGACCAGAGTAGCAGGTGAAGCTTCGCTAGTTTATTTTTATTGTATAAAACAAAAATTTAGTGTATCAACGTACAGCAGAATTTTTGTTTCAAAATCTTATATACAGCCTTGTCCAAAAGTATTAGGTACCCCCTGAAAAACACTTGAATCGTAAAGAAATATTTAAAATAATAACAAACGCTTTGAACATAGGCATAAGCGGTGTTATCAAACATCAATCAAAACATAAATAATCTCTTTGGAACGACTGGCGACATCTGGCGACAAAAACAAAGGGAATGCTTTTTTTTTTTTTTTTTTTTTAAATACGTCGAATGTTTTGCCAGTCTTCATTTGACATTCTCAGTTTAAAGTAACTTCCGTGTGTAATCTATCGGCGAATTTTACATCATATATTCTATAAAATGCCTAAAAAAATGAGTTGTCTACTGAAAATGCAGTGCGAATTCAGGTCTTGCATGAACAAGGCAAATCTCAAGTAGAGATAAGCAAGTTGGTGAAATGTTCTGCGATGTGCAATGCAATTAGCTATTAAAAACGCGTGACAACGAAATGTAAAACTAATACGAGATTCTGTTAGAGATCGCAAAAAAACTTTTTCTGAGCTCGCTGCAGCTCTGTCAGAAAATATTAGACATACTATAAGTGCTCGAACAGCAAGAAGAACACTGGCAGAAGCTGGGTTAAAAGGGTGTAAAGCCAGGAAGAAGACCTGGCTTTCAAAAAACAATAAAAAGAAACGTTTGGAGTGGCCTCTTCGACATCAACATTTTACGGAAGAGAATTGGTCAAATGTTCTGTGGTCTGATGAATCTAACTTTGAGGTAAGATTTGTAACCCTTTTTTATAATGAAAAATAACCATCATTCACTCCGAGTCGGCTTTTGTAATTAAAATGAGAATATTTTAAGATGTGTCATTTAAATTTTATTTCCATATATTTGGAACACCCAGCGTGATCTTCATGAAGCGACGTATTCGCGAAGAATATCAAAACATATGATCTGGGACTGCATGGCTGCTGATGGCGTTGGTGAAATGTTCGTTTGCGAAGGTCACATGAACAGCCAAAAATACGTAAGTGTGCTGGAAAGTGGGCTGATGCCTTCGTTAACGCGCATTTTTTGTGACATCAATTTACGTGGCGCCAAGTTCCAACACGACAGTGTTCCTTGTTATAACTCAACCACTACGATGCGATGGTTTAAAGCCGGTAACATTCTATTGCTGGACTGGCCAACGCAGTCCTCAGATCTTAATCCGATCGAACACACTTTGGGGTATATTAAAACGTAAAATCAGAAACACATCATACCATCAAAACAGCTTTGAAGAATGCTCTTATTCAAGAGAGGGATGACATAAGTGCAGAAAAATGTGCAAGCCTTATACGCAGTCCGCCCCAAAGAATTTTTGTTGTTATTAATGCCAAGGGTGGATTCGCTAAATATTGATATTTTTTGTAATTTTATGTTAATATAATAATTTATAAAACAATAAGACTTTTATTTTTTACCTTAAAAACCGAAAATGTATTAAAGGTCAGGGTACCTAATACTTTTGGCCAAGACTGTACATGTCATGTGAAATTAATACAAAGAAGAAAAAAAAATAAGTGCTGGTAACATAAAGAACAATGATTTCACCAAATTTCTAATTACTCAAAAAGATTTTTTTATTAATATTTTATTTTCGTGCCAAAAAAAAAAATAATAACCCTAATAGCAAAAAAATATTGGTCCAATATTTCTATTTGTATTAATATTACTATTTGATGATTAATATTGACTGTATTATATATTTATTATACCAATATGCACAAAATTAGCAAGAAACAATTGACCCATATTTCTGTAATATTGGCGTTTCATTGCAAATATTTCGAGCGTAAATCTATATTTATGCAATAGTTGCACTTTATTGCATAAATTTTCAATGCAAAGCCAATATTTAAAAAATATTTATAATTCATTGAACTTATTTCCGACGAATTAAATATTGGGCACCAATATAACTAATATAATCAATATAATCCTTACTAATATAACTAATATAATCCTTTCTTTGCAACGAGAGAAATGTTAAACATGGACTTTAGCTTCACACACAAATATCACATTCAGTCTTCTTACATTTTCTTCTTCCCAGATTCTAAATCAGTAACACCTAATGATTGTAAAGTTTTGTCAAAATGACAAATATGAGTGGGGATCGGGACATTTAGCACCAATCATTTCGTCAAGCAGAAAGTAAGCCGGCAGGACCCCTTAGCCGATACGAACCTTAAGCTGACAAGAACATTTAGCCGACAAAACAATACCGACACGTAAAATTTAGCCGCCATAACAATTAGCCAACAGAAAGTTAGCCGACATGTATAAGAGCAGACTCATACATTTAGTCAACAGGACATTTGGCTAATACGAAGAAAAGGGAAATTCATTGGCCCCAATTGCAAATTTTTTTGCTTTTATTTAGTTACATAAAATACATGTCATTTTATATCTATATTATAATTTGCAGTTATTTTTGTTTGTCTATCTTTGGACAAATTTGCTTTGAGCCCGCTGGACACAGAGCTACGAAATTTAGCGCGGGTGTGTGGTGAGACACAAAATCGAAAACCTACAAGACCGTCTTTTAATTAGATTTTTTAATTAATTAAAAGATTGATTTGTGCATTGCCACCGGATTTATCCATTTTTAAGGTCCCGTACTTAAAAAGTAAAAACGGAAATATTATAAGATCTGTGTCTGTCTGTCCGTCTGTCAGAGCCCTTTTCTCGTAAACTATGGAACGTGCAAAATTCAAACTTGGGAAAGTTATAACGCTTATTGACCCACACATATTTTCAGATTATTAGCCTTTCACAAATATGTTTAGGAAAAATTTAGGGAGGCTAATTAAGTTACTTGAAGTATGTCATGTGGGGCATTGTGTGAATGATCTCGTAACACCGAACTCAAAAGTATATTTGTTTCAACTTTAGTTATTATATTTTCAGAGACATCGTCGAAAATTCATTGCAAAAATATGTTCCCCTTCTTCTGTTTCCGAATCTACTGAAACTAAAATTATAAAAAAAATTAGGAGTAGTAAGAGTTTATTTAAACCTTGCAGGAAAAGTATAATGATTTTCGTATGTTGCATAGTTTTTGAGAAAAACGCATTTTTCCGTTGCACACAAACTTTACTTTTTCGGGCAGTCAGCGGGAGAGTTGAGTGGCGCTGAAGATACGTATCGACGCAGAATCATCCAAGGATAGTTGATAATGATTTTCGAAAAAAAAATGTCGATAATTAGCCGAGATATTAAGTTACTTGAAAAAAAACTTTTCTTTATAGATATCGTGTATGGTATCGTTCGAAAGTTCTCGTAACATCGAACTCAAAAATATACTTATTTTAATTTTAGGTATTGTATTTTCAGAGATATCGT
This sequence comes from Maratus michaelseni, assembly GCA_963931845.1. Taxonomy (NCBI): domain Eukaryota; kingdom Metazoa; phylum Arthropoda; class Arachnida; order Araneae; family Salticidae; genus Maratus; species Maratus michaelseni. The sequence continues at coordinate 285,401,228 of OZ007586.1, forward strand.
TGAAAGTGGACTGCAAAAATATCTCCCTCCCCTACTGTTTCCGTATCTACTGAGACATAAATTATGAAAAAATTAGGGGTAGTAGGAGTTTCTTAATTAATAAATAAAATTAATAAATTTAATGTACGGACCCTTTTACCGCGAGTTATACTCGCAGTTGACCGATTTATTTGTTCTAACAAAGTTTCTGGGCAGTGTCATGCTTCTTTTATATTATTACAGCGGTAAAAAAATAAAAAAATGGAATTTTTCAAGACCCACAATTTTCTCAAAATGCATTATATTTTAATAGAAAATTGGCAAATGGACTAATTTGTCATTATTACAACATGCTAAAAATTACAACTTAATCGCATAATTATAGGCAAAATAATATTTTCTTTTCAATAAATTGCTTTCGTTTACGCGATTTCGAGGCTAACGAAAAAGAAAGGCTACCGCGGTGCTTTACGCGTATCATTTTTTACAGACCGCGGGAGTCACGTGATGCTCGAATGCACCAATGCAGGTGTACGAAAAGAGCATCACGTCACTCTAGCGGTCTGTAAAAAAAGATAAGTGGAATGCACCGCGGTAGCCTGTCTTTTTCGTTAGCCTCGACGCGATTTCAAATGACGTGAGCTATGACGTCATTGTAGTAACGGAATGCGGAAAAGAAAATTGAAGTATCATTCAAACAGTATTAAAAAAAAAAACTATGTTAGTGTTTAGTATTTAATGATTTATGGGGCGCAAAACACACTGGACCTCGTTATAGTTATTGCTATACTGGTATATGGGCGCGAACCGTATAGGGCCCCGTTATTGTGATTGTAGTTTTAACGGTATATGGAGCATGACGAATACTGGGCCTCAAATATAGTAATCGTCTTATTAATGATTCATAGGCACGAAGACGGGCTACTCCTGCATTTACGCCATCAAAGTCAGTGGTACTCCCATTACTAGGTTTGCTTGATAGATCCGACTGGCTAGACGGCCAAGCCGGCTAATAAAACCCGTTTAAAATTGTAATATGTCATATGGTATACAAATATCGAAACAGTTGAATTTAGCTGAGATGCACACTTCTATACATTTTGGCTTTATGTAAAAATACTCTGCATATAAGAATATTGAATTTCTTTTATGATATTAATAAGAGATAACGGCAGTTTAGCCAATATTCACTATACGTTAAAAATATACGAAAAATTGTTATAATTTCAGTTCTAATTAATTCAAAATTTAATTTAAAATTTGAGTTTGATCCAATTTAAATACGTATGTTTACATATAAACAGTTAAAATTGAAAAATTAACTAGCTTAATAAAGTTAATATTGCTTTTGAATAAAGTGTTTTCAGCATCTTCATAACATCATGACTATTAAAGATTTAATGGTTTATTACATATTAAAAAATAAGAATCTATTTCTTTGTATGTTGAAAAGTGCTTTGTGCTTCTAAAACATAAATCTCTGAGTAGATAAAGAGAACAGAAAACATGCTGAACCGTACTCTATATAAATTATGATATTTTACGAAGCAAAAAGATTTATCTGCTAATATATTTTCAAAATTCAGAAACCATGCTATATATATGAGTTGAATTTTTTTCAATTGAGTGAAAAATGTCCATGCCGGGATTCGAACGCAAGACCTTACAACAAAGCTCACCTGGAAAAATCCGGGGAACACATTTCACTCAGCCAGCTTTTGGCAACGACATCTGGTCTGCAATCTGAAACAGTTCAACAGAATAGACCGCTGATAAAGGAACTCCAATAAACTTTGGATACGTAATTACACTTACTTATTTTAACACAATCATATTGACTGGTAAAGAAATCATACGATTTGTAATTTTTTCAACTGAATCAAATATTACAATTCGTGATCTGTCCAGGATAGCTTAGTTGGAAGCGAGTTGGCAGCGTAAGCCATGGTGCTGGGTTGGAATCCTGAACGGACACTTTTTTACTCAGTTTGAATAATTATAATTCGTATGTTTTCTTTACCAATCAGTACGGCTGTTTAAAAATAATTAAGTGTAATTACACATTCAATGTTTATTGAAGTTCCTTTACCTGCGGTTTATTCTGTTGAACTGTTTCAGATAACAGACCAGATGCCATTGCCAACACTTTCCCCCTCAGTTGGAAAAATTACAATTCGTATAGTTTCTTTATCAATCAATATGATTTTGTGAAAATAATTAAGTGCTATATAATGATGCCTTTCGAACTATTTTACCTATATAAGCCAATTTCATGTTTAATGTGCTAAATATGATTTTACCACTCTGCTTTCATGTGGGGTTTGACTCTTATTTTTAGCTTAGTGGTAGTGATATTGTATCTTATAGAAAATGCAAAAATTCGTAGTGTTTCTAAATTTTATTTATAATGCATGCATATAGATTTGTGTATGAATAGAGAATAAAAACTTTAAACGCAAGAAACGAAAAGTATAAAAAAGAACTTGAATAGACTTTATATTTTCTTTAACTTTAATTTCTTTCAGTTTTATTGAAAACTACTGAGAAATGCAGTTTACAAATAGAAATGTGCCAACTGAAATTGATAAAAACTAATGTAGTATGATAAGCGCTATAAACATACTTTGGCTAAAATTAGTTTAAACACAAATTTCGATACAAATAGATACAATTGTGACTATTCTAAATGGAATCATTTACGTCATGTAATGTCCATCAAATTCCTTCTGAAAACCGAAGCACTGACTTTCCTTCAAGATTTGTCGCATTTCGGACTTATTTAACAATATTATAAAATCTTTTATTATTTCTCGCAAAAAGGAAGCTTTGAATGACCTTTGAAATACAAAAAAGAGAATTGTCTTTTACCTCTGCATACCTTAAAAGTAAAAAAATAAATCATTATAATTAAAAAGAAAAATGTGTATGTTTAAATAGTTTTCGTATGTATGTGATATACCTTTGATTATAAGTGATTGCTAACAAAATATACCACGTTTTATTTTTTCTGGTTTCCATACGCCAAAATTCGGTTCTAAACAAGAACTGCGGTAAAGTGTCTGGCTACGTATATTTTTTTTCTATTGATTTTTTCCCTGTCAAAAAAGTAAGTGGAAGTCTAATCACATAGAAAGGAAAAATTTAGATGTATGTATCTGCAGGGATTTACGTTATTCACGGCTTCTTATTCAGATTTTCTTTATTGTTTTATGCTTGTATTTCTCACGTGTGGTATGAATGAATAAAAATGAAACTGAATGCATGCATTTAAGTATATATGAGTACATTACTACTCTTTGAAAAATTTCTTAAAAGATTTATCATTTATTGGATAAAGATGTGGGTTTAGAGATGCATTATATATGTTTAATCATTTAACTCATGTACCATGTATGACCTATGTTGGTTTCATTTCTCAACAGGGGAAACGTCCCTTCTTTCTGTGGATGGCCAAGAAATCTTAGTGGCCACCTGCCCCATGCACGTAGAGACGACCGCCCTGGCCTCACGCTCTGCCTCGCTGTAGAACCACTCGGACGCCAGATAATGATTAAATTATCATAGATATCATACCTTGTGATCTCGAAGCCGGCCATTCTCCGTTCTCGAGCCGCGGGAATTATCTCTCTTCGGAAAGGGAAACAGACGTGACCGTATCTTGAAAGCGCTTATCTCACACACTTTAGAAACTAACTTTTGGAACCGGCTTTAGAAACTGACACAGATCCGTTTAGGACGTATATTAAGTTTCGTCAGATATGAGTGAATATCATTCTTGTAATTTTTAGACTATCAAAATGGTTATTTTTTCCCAAAATAAAATGTTAGAAGAGATTTATAAACGATTGTCAGGTTTTCTCATTTCTTTCTTATTGCAATTATTGTTGTTAACTTTGGAAGACTTTTTATAGCATGCAAAGTTTTCCTACGATAAAAAAAAGGGTTTAAAAGGTATAAAGCAATCAAGTAATAAATCGTGTTTCTTTGAATTCTTCCTCTTCTTATCCCACACCACTTCATAATTCAAGATTACAACTTTGTTTATTGGATACAGCTCGACAGTTTATATTCATTTTTTAGCAGTAAAATAAGTGCAAATACAAGCGAAAATATAAATTTTATTTGAAAATTTTAAGACTTTGAATATAGTGAAATAAGTACTTGAAAACCATCTGAAAAAAAAAATCAAATTTTTAAATATAAATTTAATTCGCCCGTCACAGAATACGTGCTAAATCTCTTATGCTAATGGGAAAATATTTTTGAATAGATCAAAATGGCGACGTGGATTGAATTTTTAGATACTTATAAAAACGCTAAGAAATAAAAATTAATAACTATCTATTAGATGTACAAATAAGTTTTAAAACGTTTTAGCATGCGGGTTTAAGGAGAGTGTGCAAACGATTCAAAATGGTTAGCGAGCGGTGTGTGAGAGGGAGAGAGAAATCCGCATCAACCGTTTTGCAATTCCTCGTCTGTAAACTTCGGCGGAGCTCCACGTCGTTCCTGATTTTTACAATCTAAATTGACAACTTTAAACCACTTGAACTGTATTTTCTCACGGAACAAAGCATATCAATACACAGGCTTTTGAAGTATTTTTATCCTGACGAAATTCGTAACGAATGCAATGACCAAAAGTAATTTTATTACAAGAAATTAAAATAAGTTTACAATCTACAATTTCTTTTACATTCTAAATTGACAGCGAAGCATTTTCATCCTGATGAAATTCGTAACGAATGTAGTGACAAAAACTGCTTTTTCGTTTGCCATCTTTCAATTGACAACATTCACGAACGTTTGACTCCACTGTTAACGTTTGGTTCTTACTTGTTCTTCTCTATTCGTTACGGCCACATCACAAACACGAACGTAGCTGTTTAAGCAAATAAATTGTGTCGATCACAGAAAAAAATACTTAAAAACTTACTTGTACACTCAATAATAAAATTAATAAATTTTAATAGAAATATATTGTGATCCTTCTCAATATATGATCTTAAGAAAAGCAAATTAATTCCTGCATCACAATCCCCATCTAAAATCTTTAGTTAAATATGTTTACGCAAATATAGGCAAAAATACAGTTTTTATTTTCTTAAATTAGTTTGATTTTAATTGTTTGCGTTTATTCGTTGAAGTTAAGGGATTAACTAGCTCAGAAAGAAGTCATTACAATCGGTCAAACGAAAAGAAAGAACAGAAATGCCGTACTTTTTTATCACCAAATTATCGCAGAGATTACACGTTTCCAAATTATCGCAAGATGTACCTTCGACAGGGAAAATGTGTCTACTTTCCTAATATGAATGCAATTTTTAAAACAGGAATCATCTACATATCCAAACTTTGATTTTTTTCCTCCAATGATAACACAATGAAACTTTATTTGAGTTCCTTTGGATCAAGGCAGTGCGGATAAAGGCATAATTTATGTACTTTTTCTTATGTCTTCATTTAGTTACAAGATGTAAAACTTTAAAGGATGAAAATTTTAAGTGCACGTGACAAAATTTAATTTATTCCCCCAAAAAATCACTCAATAAAATTTTCTCTTTTTATTGAGATACAGGGTGTTTCAAAAAACATCCGATAACAAATAACAATAGCTTCGTTGTAAATAATAATTGGGAAAAAAGCCTTAAACACAATACCGAAGAAAAATCAGAGGTTTGTTTTCGTACTTCATAACTCTTCTATGTGGCTCTTTTTATTCACACGCAAAGATCCATGAAATCAACCAATCAATCATCAATTAGACCATTTATCTTCATATATTGTGAAGCATGTTCGTTTAGAATCTGATGTCAGTGTATTCTCTATGCGCATCTTCAGTCCATTCACTGTTGCAGGAAAAGAAGGCATATCCCCATAAAGAACAGTCACAAGGAGACATTCACAATATCTGGCATGAAATAAACTATCACATGGATGCTTTCTGGGTGACTAAGAGGGACCATTCAGAACAGTTCTGAAGTATGAAAACAAAACTTTGGGCTTTCTTCTGTACTGTGTTTAAAGAGTTTCTTTCGATCATTTTTTAAAATGAAATCATGACGATTAATAGGGCCTTTCTCTTTCAAAGGTTCTGCACAATGAATGGCCCCAAACATATTTCAGGCATTTTTTCGATTTAAAAGCATATTTTTAACTGTGGAAAATATTAATAAATTTAGATTTACAAAAATATTAACTATGATTTACATTAATTTTTACTAAAAAATAATGACTGCTGGCCAAAACACGGTTATTTGATATTACAACTCTATCATTAGTTTTCAATACATAGAAAAAGTGCTACGATCTAAGAGTACCATCTTCTATTATAAAAAATACCCACAGAAAAGAATTTATTAAGAAATAAAGTGATTTTTTTTTATTTAAATTTCTGTATAATTTTTCTGGTAACTAATTGAGTATTTTCGGTACTTTTCCTCATAAGATCCGGAATTTATAGTTTTTAGATATTTTCTTTTATAACACAGCGAAGTTTTAAAAAGGTATATAAACTATGCTTTTTTTCGGTCTGATCATAGGAACTTATATATCTTATCAAAAGTGGCTGTTAGTGTTTGAAAAATCAAAGTTGATACAATTTTTAATATGTAAACGACCCAAATTTCAAAAACTGCATTCAATTTTGGAAAGACACAATTTCTAGTCGAGTGTTACCTCTAGCATCTCTGCGAAAATATGGTGATAAAACAGTATGAGGATTCCTTTTTTAAAATTTATTGTATAAAAGCTTAAGCTTCTGAAAATAGAAGAATAAAAAATCAGCATCACATCAATTTCACGTAAATGCATATTCAAAAGCTGTTATCGCCAGGATAATTACTGATAGTTTTCATAGAAGGTGAGTAACTTTTATTATATGTTCATAATCCATATTTTATATACCAAACATACTATATTCTTTTATTTCAAATATGATCGACTTCCCAAACTCTCACTTCAAAATATTTTTTCCCAATTTCTGCGCCAATTTCTAATTTTAATACAGTCATGACACCTACACTTAAAATAAATGAGTTCTAATGGGTGAGGTAATAGAAAAAGATAGTTGTTCAGAACAAAGTTTCAAAAAATGAAATGTAATTAATATGTGCGTTTTAAAATAACAATATAAACTAAAGTATCGATATGATGTAAGTGTGCAACATTAAAAAAAAAGAAAACAATTTTACATTAAATAACTCAAAATTAGAAGCATGTTTCCATTTTCACTTCTGCATGATAGAATTTTTAAACCTGTACCAACTACCACTATTTTAAAATAGAAAAATTTCCCTTCTTTAATGACAGAAATATTTCAATTAAATAAGACAAAGAAAACTTTTCACAAATTATGGTGGCAAACGACTTTCAGGCAACATAGTTGAAGAACCATTATGTATAATACACTATCTACCAATAAGTGTTTGGACACTTGTGATCGAAAAGAAAAACAACATTTATTCACATTCAATTGTTTGCAGCGCCTCCACGAGAAGCAATTGCAGCCACAACCCTCCTGGGTATGCTTTCTAGAACTCCTTGTATGATAGCTAGTGCTATTTTATTCCATTCGGCTTTGAGAAGAAAGGTAAGTTTCTTCACTGATGTTGGACGGTTGTCGTACCCTTTAATTCGACGATCCAACTCGTCCTAGAGGTTTTCGATTGGATTCAGGTCTGGGCAATGGGTTGGCCTGTCATTTCGATCAACTTCATTGTAACCGTACCAATCCATGATGGACCTAACAACGTGACAGCTGGCGTTATTATTCTGGAAGTAACATGGGTCCAACCCGTATTACTGCCACAACGTAGGAAGCACACGGTCATCCAAAATAGTGCAGTAGGTGTTGGTGTTGAACTTACCATGAATTGGGACCAAGGGTCCCAGACCAAACCAGGAAAAACATCCCCAGACCATAATTACCCCTCCGCCGAACGTAACTGTGGGCACAATGCATTCTGGCAGGAGGCGTTCTCTATGTAGATGCCAGACCCAGACCCTACCATCCGAACGGTAGAGGGTGAACCTTGATTCATCACTTCAAATAACCTGTATCCATTGCTGTACGGTCCACTGTCGGCGTGATTTGCACCACCTTAACCGAGCAGCGCGGTTGGACTTGGTAATCAAAAGCTTATGGGCGGCAGCACGACCATGAAAACCAACCAGATGAGCTTCCTTACGGATAGTATTCATCGAAACAACACACCCGAATGCCTGTTGAAACTCTTGGCGTATGTGTGCCATTGGTTGAGTGCGGTTCTTCCGAATTTCTCTGGACAGCACCCATCGGTCTCTCTCTCCCAGTTTCGTGGTTCTTCCGACTGTGGGCAGATTCCGACAACCACCGCTCACCTTTCACTTCTGAATCACATAGACCACAGTTGATTTGGGGTAATTCAGCTCGCTAGATATGTCCGTTAAGGATCGGCCATTTTCGTGGTACCCGATGATTACACCTTCCTCGAAATCATATAACTCTGTACTTCGTGGAATCTTGCATGCGACTGATGCCAATGTTGTTTCCGACATGAGATTTACCGATGGAGAGCGTGACGCGTATCATTACCGCAGATATCGGCAGTTGCATAGGTGTCCAAATACTTATTGGTAGATAGTGTTGTAGAAACTAATAGACCTCATAAAAATCATTAGATTGTACAAATATTCACTTTGTTTGCTGAGGATTTTTTTAATGTTTCCAATAAAGCGTGTCAACAGAGACAATCTTGTGTATGTTAAAATATTTCATTATATTACAATAAAACCTGTGAAAATTGAACATGTCTAAAATGGAAAATTTTTATGGTCCCAGTAAAAATAATAAAGTTATAACAAATGCTGTGATCGATAACACGGAAATCTTTTTAAAGTGGAAATTTTGTTTCTTGGAGTTACTTGCTATACTATATTCAGAAGGTTTTACAACGTTATCAAAATTTACGTATAAAATTGCAAATCTGTAAACAGTTAAGAAATATTAAAAAAACAGTTTTTTCGTAAAATGGACCTCTGTTTAGTAAGTAATGCATAAATATGGACCGAACGAAGATTTGTTAATTTGAGGAACACGCTATTATCTCACCGAAAACTGTCCCAATCTAGCTTCAACTTTAAGAGCATAAAATTGCTAGATTCTGTGGATATCATTATGACGTGTTTTAAGTTTCGATTCAGGTAGCAAATTTTTCTCATCGAAATTGTTTGCATTGTGTGTTTTGTATAGATTTTAAGGCGTTAAAACAGAAAATCTTTCTATCGCCTTCCAACTTTAAGAAACTTTACTTCCAATTTTTTTAATATATGGACATTCATATAGCAATTATAATAACGTCGCATTACCATTTTAATTACGTTTTAACTACAAATACATATGTGAACTTGTTACTTCAAAAGAACATATACAAGAGAGGGGAAACATATTTTGCTTTGGTAATTTTGTTTATATGATCGCATGAGTTTTAATATTAAATTTCATTTATAATTATAAAATTTCTCTTTAATTTATTACCAGTGTCCCTAGTCAGGCATACGACTGAATTCTGTTTGCAAAATTGGTTTCGACGTATGGCATGAGACGCTCTTGAAAATGCATAGCCAATTTTTACGATTTTCAGTTACAACTATTTTCAAATAGTGATTTTCGCCTTATTTCTTTGTAAACGTTCTCGGATTAGATAAGGCGAAGATTGCTATCCGTAATTAGTGGTAACATGTACACTTCTAAATTCAGAAAGGGTAATAAAATTAATAAAAAATAATGATTCTTTTGTCACTAAAATAGCTCTAAAATTTGACTGTTCTTTTTCAGTACCCTCTAAAAGATTTGAAGATACTTTGAAGATATTTTAATGCAGGAGTGTTCAACCTTTTTGCCTGAAAATCACTTGCCACCACCATTTCAGGAAAGCAATTTTCGCCTTATTTAATAACAGAATTTCTGCCATTAAATAAGTCGAATAGACAACTATTCATAATTAATGGTACTTTTGCACCCCGAAAATTGAACACCCCTGATAAAGCAGTGTATCTCCATCTGTTTGTTATTTAAAGTGTGGGGCAGATGTCTTTAAGCTTTCATACCAATCACTCCAAGCTTTCATATTCTAGACCGATACCTCAACTTTACTTAAAATAGAAATTCACTTTCATTTGTTATTGAAAGCTATTAATCGAAGTGATTTTCTGGAATGCCAAAAAATAGACGGGACACATTGTTCTTATATATTTATTCTCGTTCACTGAGCTTTTTTTACGTGTATAATTTTATGAAATTTGTAATTCTACCTCAACAAAACAATCGCTGTTTATTGTCCTAAATATTGATAGTATCAGGCTAAACATGAAATGACAACTAGAATATTATCGTAAAAACACACGATTATAGAAAGGTTTAAAATAAATTATTTAAAAATAACACGGAAACAACACTACGCAGATAATGTTCTGAGAAGTTACATTTTGCATTAATTAATTAAACTGAACTACATTTTTCTATGACCAAGAAAGGGTTAATTAGAGTAGTTAATTAACTAACAAGAGGAAGGCGCACCTTAAAAGAAGATCCTCCTAAAAAATTAAAATAATTATTCAAAGAAAGTAAGTGATAATATTCAATAACAAATAATTTAACTTTCGCATGGGCAAATTACTTCTATTTGTTTAAAGGTTGAAATGATTGAATGACACATGAATTAAAAACAAATTTTTTTTAAGTAAGTAAAAGCGTTTCTTAATGTACATTATCAAAGCAAATTTTTTTTCCAGAATTCTGGTGCAGTTTTTCCATTTCAAAAATTAAAATTATTGGGTATAAATAATATACCACCACCCTTCAAAGAGTTAAAGAAGGTCCCTGCAAAATTTTCCAGATATAATTCCTTGCAACATCATACATTCGAATACATTAAATAACTGTAGTCACTTTAGAATTCTTTTATCAGTTAGTTTTGTGCAATACAAATGCACAAAAAAACCTTGTCTTGGTGATATTAAAACCTCCAAGGAGGATGGTAATCATTGTGGCATTGCAAAAATTATAAGACTGCTTGGATTGAACCTAATGAGAGGAGAAAGGTTCAATGAGTTCCGGAGTCAATTTTCATCCGTTACCTAGTTTATTAAATAAAAGACGAAATCAGCAGTAAATTGTAGACTTTTGAGATATATAATCCAATATATTAGGTAACCTAGAGAAATTACGGTATGTCTTAGTGGCTACCAAACAAGAATTATTTTTGGACACTTCATTAATCGATCAATTAATACGTGAAAACAAATTTAAGCAACTTGATTAAAGCTTGGGTACTTAGGCTCCAAAAGAATAAATGTACATAAGGCGAGTTTTTGGCTCCACAAAAGGGTGAATTACAAATTATGTCCACTTAAATGTATTATTTTAAAATTGAATTTTAGTACTTTCAAATTTAATCTATATTTTTATCTAAGTAGCGAGATTTCATGTCGTTAAGATCTGCAAACTTAAGTCTCTATGTGATTCTTTCAAAAAGGTGCTTGTTTTTGCACGTTTATCCTCATTTTTAATATGAACGCAATGACGTAATACATTTTCTTTAAATATATTATTAAGGGTATCCCTCCGTATAATATGTAGAAAAATAAAAATGTTGCAACAATGCGCTGTTATAGAAAACACAACATAAACAGATCGTAACTTGTTTATACGAAACGTCAATATGAGCATCGTTGTTTGTTTTATTCTTTATCAAGAAGTTAAGGTATGTTTGTGTTAATAACTCTTGGTAAATCATTGTATTAAGGTATTTATAAAATGCATAAGTACATACTGTAAGATTACTTGCGTAATATTTTTGTTAGTGGAATTCAAAATTGATACAAAAAGAGAACTGTTAAAAAAAAAAAGAAAATTTTTGTGATTGTTGTTTGAAGAGAGTCAAATCAGTAAATGCTAGACCTTTGACAAATCCATGCGCTTTTCAGTATCTGATTAATAAATAAACTGATAATCGACATACATTTTCGACAAATCTTTGAAAGTTTTCAATTACAATCTCGACATTCAGCTTCAAAATTAGATAATGTTTGAATAAAGTATAATAACTACTCTACTTCTATAGCTACAAAATTTCCCTTTCACTATCGATATCGATTTCTAACTAATAAAATATGATTTTCGAGTGTATAAGGAATATTTTAAGCGACCAAAATAATCGAAATTTTGAACCGGCAAAGGGATATTACCCTTTAATTTCTTAAAGCGTCAAACCACAGCTCAGTTCTTGAGTTTAGAGATGTTAAACGATACACTGCTGTCTATAGATATTCTAATATTAGTAGAAAAACTAAACACTAAAGCTCTTTTTCACACTTACTTAGTACATGAATTTAAAAATTTAACGAGCGCTGAATTGAAGATCTCATAAGTAGGGTAGGGTCGTCCAAGAGTGCGCGATGTACAAGAGTACGCAGAACGATTATCTAATCCCAAAACAGAGTTTTGCGTTTAGTTACAGTTTTAAACGATGTAATGTCATAATATGGTGAAAACAATCTGCGTATAATGGTTAAATTTTTAAAGATTTAGTTGAGAAAAAGTGATTTTGGCCTTCTCGTTAAAATATTTGTGATTATTGAAAACAGGATCATAATAAAGATTACAAAGGTAATTTACCATTTTTTTTTGGATTAGGTTATTATTGGACTACCTGTTACTTAAGTGATCTGGATTTGGTTATCAATAGATGGCATTACTGACGTTCCAAAGTTATTTAGTGACGATAGTGCAAGAGTGTGCAGTGTCAAAGTGTGTAAGATTGCGCGCGCACTCTTATCCAACATATCTATATTATCTATTTTACGTGTCACTTATAGCTATAAAATACGTATTAAATACTTACAGATCTTTTAGTTAAGAGGCTACTTCACTCAGACGAAAACACCCGCTCGCTAATGTTAATCCTATGGAAGAAATATTTTAAGATATCTCGTTCGCATTTCAATATTTTTAAATGATTTTTTTTGCATTAGATAGCTGAGGTCAATCTATATGCACGCTCCTTTGTACTTTTTCGATGTTGATTACAAGTTTTTTTTATTGAGCTACTTTCACTTTCGGAACCGGTTTTGGATCTGTTCTTGACTGTCTTCAACATTTTAAGAAACACGCTATGTCAACTCAAGAGCAATCCGCGCTTTTGATTTTCGACAATCATTCATCGCATTGCACACTTTCAGCTGTTCATTTAGGGCGATAATATCACATAATTTTTCTTTCTTTGCTTCCACATAGTAGCCACAAAATACAACAGCTATATAGATTTTTTTTTGTCCACTAAAAAATATTACTCTGCTGAGTGCGAAAACTAGATGAGAAATCATCCAGGTCGAACAATAACGATGTTCAAGTTGCATCAATATTTAGACCTGCATTTGGAAAACTGGTACTGTTGCTACCGTTGAAGGATTTAAAGTAACGAGTATTTTATATATCAAAAAGGACCTTTTTATATTGACTTTTTAGCAATCAGCGTCATTTAAAGACCATTAGAATCTGAATTTGTTGAACCACATATGTCAATAAAATCACAGAATACTAAAAATGAGGGGGAAAGAGAATTGCTTTCAATAGATAATTATATTTCAGAAATTCAGAAAAGCTATGTAAAGAAAAGACGCACGTACTCTGTGAAATAAACCCAACTTTGAATTTGAATGGTATAGCTTCGATCTAACAACTTCATCTTACGTTAAATTAACAGAGTTGTCACAGTATCCACAGCCATCTGTGCTCGATTCTATAGTAAGAGGAGCAAAAATTTGGAATTTCACCGCACAAAATTCACCACACAAAAGGCAGCTTGAAGCTACAGAAAAAAGCCAGAAACCTTTACCATAAAACAGTAAAATTAAACCCAAGAAGCCAAAAACTACACCAAAGAAAACAGTGGGGATATATTCAGGCTGCTCAGAAATCTATCGAGAACCAATCGTAGAGGATTGGATCGAGTGCATTTCTTGCAGAGACTGGTGGCACGAAAAATGCACAGACTATGAATGTCGTGGTCACTACAATTGTGATGTGTTGTAAGTAAAGTGCTTCCTTGTTTTATTGCGCACTCTTGCACACTTGACTGCACACTCTTGCCCTCATTGGTTGTACAAAAGTGCGCATTTAGGAGATAATCCTTTTTCAAATAATACTGAAAGTGTTTCTTAAAAGTCGATTAATGCAATTTATTTTGTTAGTTTAATAGTCCAAGAGTATAAAATAAAGTGTTACAACTTACCTTAAATCTCTTCATTTATTGTTATTCAGTGAAATAGCAAAAGTGCGCACTCCTGCACCACCTTACCCTATATAGATAGTCACGTTATGTATAGTTGGTCACGTTCATTCACTTCTCTGAAATTTTTGAGTTACGGCTAAATAGTACAAGTTAAACTTGCTTTATATTTGGAGTGTTCAAAGTAGTTCCTTACTACATGAAAGCACTCTTGTAGACGAATTTTCTAAAGATTAAATGTTCCAAGCCATCTATTTTTATTAATCGATAAAATATATCCTTTTATACCCTAATCAATCCATCTTCTAATCGAAAACGACATCCACGTAATTTTTTTTTTAGATTTAAATATAGTAAAAAATAATGATACATAGCAAGGTCATGCGAATAGGTTGGATGTTCTATCAGTTTGATGTATTTTTGTTCAAAAAATTAGAGTGTTAATCTTGGAGAATGAGAAGATCTATTATCATGGTGGAGCTTGAGTCTCATTCACTTCTAGAAGAATTTCTGGCAGACATTTTGTAGTGTACCAGTTAGCTTTAACCTTCTTCTATCAGTCTAGTTTTATGGCTTTTACCAGTTCTGCACTTATGAGGAGAACAGAATCGATTAATTTCTTCCAACCTTTTCACAATTGGGATCGACATCAAAGACCCGTACTTTGCTTTTTTGACGTTTGAAATGTGAAAAAACAACATGTACAATCGTAAAACAGGAGAGATCACCTTATACTAAATCTATCGCAAATAATTGTACTAAATGTGAAAGATACTATTATAATAGTAATGCCATCTATTACTTAATTATGTACTTAAAATTTGCTCAGAGGGTCGTCTACATATAATTGGTTGATTTAATGAGGTTAAAGGCACAAAGTCCCTTTTGGGACATGCTGCGCCAAGAAAAGTGAATTAAAAACATAAAATTATATTTAAAAAGTTATTCAAAACCTTGTCAAAACAATTAGATGAACAAAACAACACAGTTTAGTGATGTGATGATATGTGATTAAATTCAATCAATGAAGTCATAATGATGTTTAAAAGACACAAAGAAAATCTTTGCAGTTAAAACATGTAGAATATGTAAAATAACAATTGAACAAAAAAACAAAGTATAAAAAGTACAAATAATGCATCATAAAACCAGATTCATTTAAACAACAGATTATTGAAAAAATAATGGGAAATCACATAGGCTCAAATTTCTCAAAAACAGTATTTCCTTCATCTACATCAGAGTCGCAGCTGTAAGAGTCTCCATAGCTCCTTCCACATAATGACGCAGCTGTTTGGAATGCTTCATATTAGCAAGCGATGAGCTAAGACATTATCTCTTGTCACAGTTTTCTACTGTGAAGAGGATTGCGTTGAGGTTTTCCATGACTCATTTTTCTATGTACATGATTTATGTTTTTTTTCTCTGTGTTGGGGAAGCATCAGATTTTTTTAATTTGTCTGCAAATGAAGCAGTAGTTTGCCCAGATTCATTTTCGGTAGGATTTTTACATTGACTCGCTGGTTTTTGTGATTGACGATTAAGGTATTCTATTGTAAGAGGTTCCGATGATGGTGGCCAAAGCTCTAATGCAGGCGTAATTATTCCACCTGTGGCAGATTGCACATCACAAGTTTTTTTCTATACGGTGCTGGATGGGGGTAATGTCCTAAGTGAATTATTTGGTGTAAAGAAGAAATCAGTTTGGGTGCTTATGTGCCTGACGGATTTTGAATGTCGCTTCAGTAAACTAAAGTAAGATATCCCGGCAGGTTAGGTTCTAGATTCAACAAGTTATCGAGATTCACTGTAAGAGAATTTTTAAGTAATTTTAACTGCAAGAATTTCTTTTTCACGGATCCAGTTTGGACAAGAGTGACAGTATGATGTATGGTCACCTTTATAGTTTGCGCATCGTTCAGAGTTTTCGCAAGATTTACCAAAATAGCCGACTTCAGCACAACGCGCACAGGTAACAGAACCACGACAGATAGTTGTAGCATAACCATAACGCTGGCGTTTAAAAAAACGGAACAGGTTAGGAATATAAAGTCGGAGAGAACAGCTCAGGTAGACAGCTTTAATTTTTTTGGCAAAGTTGGACTATTGAAAGTTAGAGTGGTGTGCTTCCTACGAAGCACTTGACCATTCCCATGGATAGTAATACGGTGTACATCTATAACATTTTCTTCTTTTAAATTTCGTAGAAGTTTTCCTTTGTAGAAAATAAATGTTCTGGTTCTGATAATACACCCCGACTTGTATTTAAAGTTTGATGGGCTTGAACAGAAACAGAACAAGAACGAAAAATCATGCGTCAAGCATAGATTATGTAACACTTTCCAACACTTCCAAAATAATTTTACAAATCATTACCATTTAATAAGCTGAAAGACAACATCTAAGTAAACAATTTGGAAAACGCATAACATATTTAAAAACGTAATTTCAGGAATTTCCAACATATACAATATTCGGAAAAATATCTGAATACTTTTATTCAGCCCTGTATATGATCTATAGATTTGTATATATACTACATAGGATGCTAAATTTTAGCTTAGTTAGGAAACGAGTAGCACAGTTTAAAATTCTCCTTCTGGAGTTTCTGTCAATAAACGGAAATGTGTTCGCGAACTTTTGTGCTGTCCTGTATATGAAATACAGAATTTATACACACCAAGTAATATAGACAAAAAGTGAGTTAAATTTAAAATCGCGTTCAGTAACTTAAAACGCACTTCCAGGAATTATTGTTAACAGACATAGTAGAGAATTTTTTGTGTGTCCTTGTAAATGAACGATGACTGCTAAACACACAATATTCTGTAGTAAGCCTCTTGTAATGCACCTTAGTGATATATATAAATTTCAATGCGTTTAAAATAGTGAAACATTATTTAATTAAACCGCAAACGATTTTTCTCCATAGACGTCATGTAACGAAATTTTTTTTACTGTCCCTGTAAAGTAACTATAAGTGCTATGCACACCCTATTCCATATTAAGCTTCTTGTAATGCACCTTAGTTATATATATCAATTACAGTGTATTTGAAATTGTGTAACATCATTAAAATAAACCGCAAATGATTTTCCCCATAGACCGTAATGTAACGGAATTCTTTTGAGTGTCCCTGTAAAAAAAACTATAAGTGCTACACATTTCAGTTGAAATAGAGAACATGCTATAGATAACGACAATAACATATAAAAATTGCAGCGCAATCCGAGCATATTTACGGGAGTTAGAGCACGGACAGACAGCAGACGGCAGACGGCCAGACAAACCGAAGTCATAAAAACTTTTCAACTAGGTTGGAAAGTGTTAAAAAGAGCCTATTGTTGTGCAATTTGAGAGAAATTGTGACTGTTTGGCTGAAGAAACCTCAACAAGCAAATCCCCCGACTGCAGTTTTTAAGTGAATAACCATATAGAACATACATATATAAATTGCAACAAACTTTAAAGTTTACAATACTAACACATAATGTTGGCATCATATTTGGATTTTTCGGTAAATTTTACCTTCGGATACTAAACGGGAAATAATTCGGCCAAGTAGCTTGGGAATTATGAAGGTTTAATGTTTGAAACCCCAAATGGTAAATTTATTTTTAATCGTGCCAAACTGATTTATGCGGGTAGTTTTAAAGCATAACTGAAAACTACTTGTTGGAATGAGCTGTAATGCTGTATTCACCTATTTAAAGCTTCTAGAATTCTATATCTGTTAAAAAAAATTGTAGACTACAATTCATATTTATTTTAAAAATTCTAAATTTTTTAACAGAAACCGATTTCTAGAAGCTTAAAATATGCAAATTACAGCTCATTTCGGCAAGTAGTTTTTGAATTATGCTTAAAAATCTACCCACATTGTAATCTGTTTTGCAGCGATAAAAAAGAAATTAACTATAGCTGCCAACTTTTATGCTTTTTGTTATCCCTAAAATTTAAGAATTTTTTTAATATATCATCGCAGACTTCAGCGATTAAATAAGTCAAAATTTACTATTAAATTTTAATGGTAAGGAAAATACTTAAAAGTTGGCTATAATGATTTAACATTAGAAGTTCCAAATTTTAAACTTGCCTAATTCCTGAAATACTAGACCGAATGTTTGATATCCTTGGATAAAATTTACCGGAGAATATAAATATGATATCAGATTTAAGTGTTAGTATTGAAAATGTTAAAGTTTAGTAAAATTTCTATATGTAGATGAACCCTAAGCAATTTTTAAGTACATCATTAATTAGTAGGCAATATTACTAATGTATTAGTAGGAGCCACATTTTTATACAATGATTTGCGGAAGAGTTTGTTTGGGTTTGCATTTTGTATGACGATTGTATGTTTCAGCACCAACTATGATTTAAGATATAATGCACCACCACCACCGTACCACCACACATCATCATATGTTATCATGATAGATCACAATAGCAATTTTACGACTATAACGCCCCTGACGGGAAATAAATAATTTAAAATTTAAAATCAATTTTTTGAGGCTTCTCGTATGGCAACTACAGAATATGTTAAAATTAGTAAGGACAAATTCAACTCAAAATATTTTAAGCTGATACCGTCACCTAGAAGGATATAAAAGATTTAATTGAATTTTTTAAAAATCCTGCAATTTTCTGCGTAATATCCACACTCTGTTAAATTTATCTGGGTTACATTTAATTAAACTTTTTTACACCGATACTTTTGTATAGCAGGATATTAGAGAATTAAATTAAATTTAAATTGATTTTTTTTTTTTACCAGTACCATACCAATTTTTGAAATACAGGTAGGATAGGTTTTACTGATATTAACAGTAGTTACGACAGATTGATCACAACTTTCTTTTACATTTTAATGCGCTTCAATTAAGATAACATATTAAGTGAAGAATGAATCATTACGCTTTTCATATAGCGATTCGAACCCGAGATAAAACTCGTCGACATAGCAGTTTTCATCGGTTTTTATCTTCTATTCAATTTAAATAAATGTAAGTTTTCACGAATTTAGGTATAGAAACAAAGATTTACTAAGTAAACAGTAAAGTTTTAGCATAGGGAAGACCGGGGCACATTGGTACATGGGGTACATTGGTACAAGGTAGATATTTTTAGTTGATTTATTTAAAAAAATTTAATTTCTCTCCTAAAAGTTGGCAACACTGAAGGCTTTCTTCAGGTGAAAGTTTGCTGAGATTGGATTTGCAGTTTCTCGAAAAAGGTAACTTTAACTGTTTTACTGTAATTTTGTAATCTTTTGGAAGTCTACTTGTAACATAATCAGAATCCCATTTAATCTATCACTTTGACTATAATAGCACATTATAACGTATGTGAATGACATTTATTTTCACACTGTCTTGAACTACAATGTAAACAACAAACCTCAGCCATGACACTTTTTTTTCAAAAATCTGCTACTGGGGTAGTTTGGTACAGTCCTATTGGGTCACATTGGTACATGTACCAATGTCCCCCATAATAGACTGTAAACTGGTATAACTTTCTTTTTCAAAGTATTTCTTTTAGTTAAAGCCAGTTTACTGTAATTTCTGTATTGTTGCAGTATATTTACTAGGCCCAGTTCTATAAGTGTATACATCTTCTTTTCTTTACCAACTTTTCCCACCTAAAATATATGAGTCTGGTAGATCTAATATCTCAGTTAGTGATTATGTGTCAGTAAAATTTGCTGGAAAGAAGAGATTTATTTATTATGTTGGCCAGATTGAAGTTAAGAATACAGAATCTGAGTTTTCCGTAAAGTGTTTAAGAAAGAAAACTGACTGCTCAAAATTTTATTTCCCTGAACAGGTTGATAGTAGCATTATTGATATTTCAGATGTTTTTTTTTATCCTTCCACAGCCTATATTTTGTGGTGGTACTGCTAGAGCTGCAACATTATTATCTTTTCCTGTTGAGTTAAGTGACTATAATGTCCACTAATTGTATAAAAATTCAACTATTATTTTTTCCTATGTTTTGTCTTGTGTTTTCTATACATTGATGCAGTTTCAAATTAATATTCATGTATTTTTAAGTTATTTTCCATTTTTGTATCCCAATTACTGTTACTAATAAAAGTGTTAAGTTCCCTATGTATATTTCTTGTAAGTGTACCAAAGTACCCCATCCTTGTACCAATCTACCCCACCATGGGGTAGATTGGTACAAAAATTATTATTTCCTAAACTACATGTTACTGATTTTAATACAGCAAAATTTTTCAAAATGATTCATCACATTGCAACATTAGAAAACACTTTTCCATTACATGGTTTAAAATTTTGAAAAATCTGGATACTCATCATAAAAAAGACAATTTTCTGCGAAATGTACCAATGTGCCCCGGTTTTCCTACCCAGGGTTTATTTTTAGCATGTTTAGGTTGAGTTTATATTTATAGATTTTTTTTAATTTTCTACACAGTTTTTCTAATTTGCTAACATTAAAGTTTTAATAAATAATTATTTTTCCCAATTTATATGCCTTAGGATATACAGTTTTAATTACAATGCCTATTAATTAACCAATTTTTTATCAATTCACATATACTTTATATCAGTTTATATATTTTTACATCTTAAAATTAAGTTTTACATTTACTAACAATTATTTATGTTAGTTTTAGTTACACTATTACAAAATATGTACATAATTTAACTACATATTTGTATCTAAAACACATAATTATCTGTATGTTTTTATTTGGATATACTTTGTGAATTTTGTAACGCTTGGTAGTACCTATTAGCTAACTTTTTAACAGCAGATAACTCACACACATATTTTTTAGACATAGGTTAGTTCATGCAATAGATCTGTATATTATAAAGAGTGGGTATTTTTCTATACTTAAAATTAATTTTTTTTTTTATAATAAGGGTTGGATTTTGTTAACCATTAACCAATTTTTAACATATTTATAAGAGAAATATCGTCAAGGAGGCCTTTTGAAGGGAAAGTTAATTGCATAATTAATTGTTTAATATACTTCTTTTCAGTAAAAAACAGTAAAATATTTCTTTTATGTTTAGGTAAGGAAAAATCTCAGCTTGCTTGAAATATCTCGCTCTAAATATCGGAGTGGTTTGGCCAGGACGAACATATATTCATTAAATAAGATACACAGACAGGCAAATTAATCCTAGAATAGAATTGAGCAAATCACTTCATGCTCTGTTTATCCTTGAAATGAGTTTAATGTGAGACTGAATATATATATTGTAATATACAGAATTAGCAAATAGAAAAATGTAATATTTTTTCCAGCAACCGAATTTAACAAATAGACAGGACTTACACTTTGATTATGGGAAGTATGCATAGTTCGTTGATTAATTATTTTAATGTTAAATAGAATATAAGTCTATTAATAAAAACTAGCGAATCGAACACGGGCTTCCCGGGTTACAGAACATAGGCGAAAACCATTTTTTTTATTATAATAGATTTTTCACATTTAATATATTTTTTTTTAAACTGATTCATTAAAAATGCCAAAATGAATTTTTATAAGAAAAATATCAATAATATATTCAAATAAAATTTTGAAATTTAATAAAGAGATACTTTTGTATTAGCCGCATGTAACTCGATTACTTTGCCTCAGAAAACCCTCACGTTTTTTGGTCGTAATTTTAGAACTCTCGAAATTGAAATTTAAAAACAATTACGTTATTTTGATGCAATTGTACTAACATGTTTCAGCTTTTAAAATTAGAATGCATGTTTTCTGTTGCGCGCATAATATAAGTATGCCATTTCCTTGACAAAACGTGGAAAAATACAATAAATGCATCTAAATGGCGCAGTATTTACTAAAATTTTATTTCGTGTGTCATAAAAATAAATCCTTCACTTTATAGGCTTTAATAAAGATTCATTTGAGAAGAGCAAGAGTGTTTCCACTCATTATAAAACATTATTTTTAAATTGAAACTTAAATTTTTATTCATAAAAATTAAACATTCAATGATTACATGAAAGTGATGTCATTTTCCTTAAAATTTTACTCGTGACTAACATCAGTCATGAAGTTTTGTTTGAAAAGGGAAATAACTATTAACTCTTTAATATAAATCATAGAAAATGTTACCCACTGCATCTAAACAACTAAAATACTTAGCTATATCACGTATAGCTATAAGATATGGCTGTAGTATACAATCCAAGTATGAAATAAAACATAGCTACCGTTTATTTAGAGTCAGTTTGACGTCAAATGGAAAACCTTTAATGGAATGTGACGTCATATTTAACAATCATGGTTTTTTTCCCTTAATTGTTAACATAAAATTGAAACGTCTGTATTAAAGTAGATGTTTAACAAACAAATTTAAATTAAGGTACTACTTCATTTTAACACACTTATAGTTATCATTCTCTATTTATATATGAAAAATGTGCATTTTCTCCTTATATTGACGTCAATTTCAAAAGAGCAAAATTATAGTGATTGAGTCTGAATTTTTTATTGGAATAAAAACAAAGTTCACGTGTTATCATTAAAAAAAAAATAGCGGACACTATTTAGCGAGCACCTTTTTCAATCCATAACGCATACATATTTGTATACTTTTACCTCTCAAAAGCGGACACCCCTGCACACGATCGCTTTTTAGCTCTTTTGGCCCAAAGGAGGAGGAATACTACTGTGCCTCAGCTCCTTTCAGATATCGTAACACAACGTCGTCTTCACAATTAAGGACTCTATGCAAGACGAACCGTTGTGAGAACACAAAATACACATGTATCCAGACGACAATAAGCCTCTGTAATCTTCACAGACGATCCCCGGTTTGCTTTGGAGAGTGATTCAGTTCGTGCGTGCTCATCTGAAGAGAACAAGACATCAGATTCTACCTATGTAACATTGTTGAAAAACACAGTTATAGAGGAGGTGGAATCATGATTTAGGCTGGAATCTCTCTGGTGGTCACAGCAACCTCCAGATGTGCCATGGAAGAAATCGGACGGCTGTGAAATATCGGGACGAGATCCTTGCTCCGTTTATCACACCATATGCTGGTGTTATTGGTGATGAATTAATCTTAATGGATGATAATGCCCGACCGCACTGAGCTAGAGCCATTGATGAATATCTTGAGGATCAAGGTTTAGAGCGAATGGAATGGCTAGCTCAATCTTCGGACTTTAATCCAATAGAGCATCTTTGGGACTATCTCCGTAGACAGGTAACTGTTGTAATTCCTCCTCCGAAGTAGTTAAATGATCTGTAACAAGCGTTGCTCCATGTATGGGCGTTGTTTTTCGTTCCAGTGCCCGATAACTTAATTGACAGTATGGAAAGTCGATGCCCCAAAGTAGGGCCGAACATATGTTTTATTAAAATCCATTTATTTAATTTTTTTTCACAAAAACGGCGATTTATTTATTTTTTATCAAACAGTTGAGTTTTGCAAAAACAGAAATTTTTTATTTGTAAATCATTCTTGATGTTAAAATTAAGTAAAATTCTATAAATAACTGTTGAGCACAATTAATAAGAGCACAATTCTTCTAAATTTCATGTTTTTATCTTTATTTGTTTTCAAATTAGACACAAAAGACTGACTGTACTTTAACTTTTGGAGGCCAGTGTATTTATTTTTAAACATTTCACCATATTTTCATATCCATTCAGCATACAATGGTAATTTAAAAAAAAATTCATCAATTTCTACATGAATATATGGATGAGCATACTCAGAGGTATGGGAGCTAAGGGTGTACAGCCCTTCTCCCCAAAATTGGTGATCTTTTACTGAATTTTGGACACAATTTAGCCGATTCCCATAACCTCATGTAACATCATCTATGCTTAAACCCCTTTCTTCCCTCTTCGAAACGAAATTTTGAGTACGCTACTGCATATATGGCTCTACTATATGATATTTAAAATTTCAAAATATATTGTTTTAAATTTTGAAACTATAAAACAAAACAATTAAAAAACAACCTGCAGTGCAATCTGTTTTGTGTCGATTATAAATGAATTTAACATTAGGAGTTCAAAACATTAAACCTTAATTTTTTCTATACTACTGGACTGAATGACTTACCGGTTAGTATCCCAAAGTAAATTTTACCGTAAAATCTGATGTTAAAAATCTGATGTCAAAATTATGTGTTCTTATCGAAGTTTTCGGAGTTTGGTACAATTTCAGTATGAAGGCAACCCCCTAAGCTTTTTTTAAAAACATAAATTGAAAGAAAACATAATTCCTATCCTTCCCTATTTCCATTTTTTTTAAATGAAGAATTTGTTGATTAAAATATATGGGATATTTTTTTTCTTTAATTGTACCACCAATCTATTAACCAATATTTATACAACATATTTAATTTTAAATGCAAAAAAAAATAGAAATGTATTTAAAAGCTGAATTGCTTTTTCCTCTTTTTCTTTCAGAGTAAGTAATACACTGATATACAGATATTGTCTATCAAAATAGTTTAAAAAAAATAATTCTTTTCATAATCAAGCTATTTGTGATTTTATTTTAAGTATTTTTGAAATCATTAGATAACTGTGAGATTAATTTGTATAATTAAATATCGCAATTTAATGTGTCAGTCGGGGTTCATTTTCGAAAATTATAGATTAGATTAACGATTTATTTAAACATTTCTCAACAGATGTCGCATTGAAATAGGCACGATCAATAAATGCATTTCTGATGGTATAATTATTATGGAATAGTCACATTTAATATTAATTTATTCATTATTATTAAATTTGTCATTGTTAATTGATAATTTCTGGAAAAGAAAACGTTTTAAACGAGCGTTATACGTTACAAAACACTATATTTTAACAATTTAAAATACTCGCAAAATAACACAATGAAATGTTCTAGACAATTTGTTTTAAAATGTTATTCAGAAGCATTACCCTTTTCTGCAATCCAGCTGTTTCGTTATCGATTCCAAGGGACAAAATATTTTCAACATCGTCGCTCTTTATTTCTCTATCCATAACCAAGAATCATTTGAGCTCTCCGTTTTATGACCATTAACCAGCCGAATTCATTTGATTTGAATCCAATTTCTGCTGCCTTTCAATCAAACGTTCCTTCTGAGTATTTCAGGCTTTGAGAGATTTAAAAGACCTTCTTCTTCCCAGATTGTAATGGCCACCAAGAAACATAAAATTCGAGTCAATCAGAGCCGAGTTGTGGTCACGTTCGTGTTTACCTATGACAATAACCCTCCCATCTTAAAACGGCCTCCGAATTTACAATAACATCCATACTATAACAACATCTGAGGAATGTTTTTTCTTGATTTTATATTCCGAAAAACCTAATTCTCTTCCACTTTCTTTATATATAATTTTAGAATTTTACCATCCTTCTCCCTCCTTATTTACTTTGAAGCTGGGAAAAAAATGAGAAAGTAATATTATTCTCAAACGTGGTGACTTTTATGGCGTATTTTATGACCTCAAGTGTATTTCTCGAAATGTAACTGCCACCGAGGGGATAGAAATAAAGGTGAACATACGCATGTAGCGTCAGTGATTGAGAATTTAAGAATTTATGCGACGCACTCTTGAATTCGAATAGGGGTTGTAGAAGGAGGGTTTCTGTTTTCAAATAATCTTTTTCTATGATATCTTCAGGTTAGCTAAATGGTACGGATGACATTTCGAGTTAGCCACCTCAGATTGTTTTTATCGATCTAGTGACAGAGATTTGATTATTAGTATCATTTTTGTTTATAAAAACAGTAAAAAGGCGTGATAGATATCTTGTTCTAGTGTGTGAGTGGGGAGGGAGGGGGGGTGTGGAGGGGAGAAGTGTTGAGAGATAAGTTTATGGAAACTTAGAAAATACTGTACTTTGAACGTTTAACTGAAGGAGAATGTCTTGAGCGGTGGACTTTTAAAGGATAAACTACTTTGAAATAAAAATAAAAGGCTATTCATATATTTTTTTAAATATACTAATATCATTCAATGCAATTTCTTCTACTATACATATATTAAAGTGTATAAAAATAATAATTAATATTTTTAAAGGCGTTCGTAAACATGTTCCTTGTACTTTTTTTCTCCCTAGAGAGGCCAAATCGAATGACCACCACTCTTGAAACAGAATTCTATCTTGAACACAAATAAAACTGAATAATGTTTTTCACTGTATGGCTATGGTACAAAGGTATATATATATATATATATATATTATACCTGTTTTTCTTAAAAATTCTGTTTATCATGAAAAGTAAAGAAAAAAATGAAATTAATAGCGTTTGCAGAAAAAAGGGGGAAATCTTTTCAAATATATAAATTGATGTAATGTTTAAACATAAAAATGGTTAAACATAAAAAGTTCGGCTTTCATTTTGCCTGAAATTGAACGCGCACCAGAAGGTTAACCCATAAGTCGCGTCATCAATTTTTGTCTATTGAAAAGTGTAAGCATAGGAATTTCTGAGAATCTACGATGGAAATTACGGTTTAATTTAGAATCATTTATGTCAACCTATCATATAAAAAATAATATCCGATATGATTCCCTATCTTTGCACTTCTTATACTAATAATGAAAATATGATTTCAGTTTAAAATAGGGAAAAGAATTGAAAACTTTATATAAAATTATTATTTTTATAATTACCTTATGCACTCTTGTATAGTCTTGATATATTTAAAAATTAAGCTAAAATGTAAAGTATCATGCATTACTTTTAAAGGGCAATGTCGCTTTAACATTTTTAAAAAAATTCGTATTTTTAAATATATGATTTCATATAGAAACATAAGAATAAAGCATGTTTTCAATTAAAGAATGTCGACAAATTTGCAGTTAGAAGCATAGAAACGAATGTCTACGCCTTTTGTTTTTTGCACACTAATTATTTGTAGTAAATCTAATTGTAGCGCACCCCAACATTTGTTCCAATACGTTAAAAAATTACGTGTGTAAAATTAGAACTCATTTGGACATAACGAACACGTGCCTCATCGATGTTGAAAGTTAAGATTTAAAAGAAAAAAGTTCAAATTCATGAATATTCAATTCATTTTATGTTACAAAATTCTATCCAAGGCTTATCGAATCGAAATAATTTTACTATAAAATAAAACTAAAAATTGTGCATTTAAAACTGTTTTGTACCTTAAAATTCTACAAGTTATAATCAGTAACAGATATAAATAATAAATAAAACAATACCTTAAATTGCGTGATTTCTTTAACATCCTATTGCATGTTGGTTATTTCTTGCGATAGTCTCCCCGTCTTAAAATTTTAGAGAGAAAATAAAGAGAGAATGAAATTCTTATTTTGACTCCCAGTTTTACTGTATTACTAACAACTAGTGTTAATTTTTTTAAAATCTATTTCTTTATTTTGAGTGTGTGCAGGATACAATTGCGAAAAATTTTCCAAATTTGGATCGTTTCAAATAATTTTGTCGATTTACTCGTGAATCTTTGCAGAAGATTTTTTCATAAATCATCTCATGTTACTTGAAGTTAGTTTTTAAAATCGTCGGATTCATTTGCTTGATTATGAAGAAGAATTTTTTTTTGTGCTTGATGCTTTATATATTTGAGATTTATTCTTACGTCAAATGTCGCTAGGGCAACGCATCTGTCTCCAAAGTACCATAAATGGTTAACAAATTTTTAATTATTAATTCAGCAATTGATTTGCTATTATTTATTTATTTATTTATTTATTTATTGTAAAAAAAAGTGTTTTCATGAAAAGTTAATAGCATTCATAGGAGGCAGGACAGCGTTTGTAGACGAAAACCCTGCTTTTGTACACTATACAATGTTGTTAATTGGGTGGGGTGATTTTTCTATTCAGATTGCTCGATTGTTACCAATTTTTGAAATAATAGTATTCGACTTGTATAATCTGTCATTAAATAAGGCGAATATTAATGCTTTACAAAGTGTGGTAACAATCAAGAAATCTGAATAAATAAATAAAATAAATAAAACGCGCAACTAGCTTAAGTTTGTACATTCTATTATGAAACAACAAAAAAATTAGAACGTTTTCTATCCCACGAGTTAGTTTAAATTGCTAAATAATTTTCCAGGAAATAGATTTCTTTGGCCATCCTTCAATCTAAATGATAGACTACCGGTCGACGAAGACATACTTTTCCAGATGACGTGTCCCCAAGGAATATTATAATAAATTCTGAAAATTCTAGTCGTCATGGGTTAGATCTTCTTGATTTGTTTTAATTTTGCATAAAATAATTTATTTTGAATTTTATTTTGCATCTCATGTATATCATTCTTCTGTGTTCTCTAGTATATGCACTTGACTGCTATGTTGAATATTTTGTTTTATCAATATCTTTCCACGGACCTTTGTAACATTTAATTTATGACCTTTAGTTAGAATAATTAGGTGCTTTATGAAACATGTATCTTGCTAAAAAAACTTTATGATAAGTTAAAAAATATATAGTGACAAGCCAAATTTAAAACATCTCGGTTGACTGTTTATCCTTGCAAACCGCTAGCCATTTTATCATATATTATAGCTTGAGAAAAATTTAATAACGACCAATTATCTAAAATATTACATACAGCTAAAGCAATTTTAATTCATGTTCCTGGAGAAATTTCAAGAAATTCTAATAGCTGTTTAACGTTTGATGTTCACAGGATACCTATCAGCACTAGGGGGCTCAGCCCCCTGCTCGCTAACGCTTGCCCTATTGGCGAGACGCTACACGATCCCAGGTCGCTTCGCTCGCTCGACACTCTTTGCATCATCTCTAGCCACCATGAGTACTATCATAAATCATTTTAACATATGAAATTTAGAATTTTTAATGTATAAAAAAGTAGTATAAAAAGTAATTGAGAACTTCGTTGAAAACGCAATTAAAAATGCACTTATTTCATGCTACCAATGAGCATAAATCATTTTAACATTAAAAAAAAATACATTGGAAACACAATTAATTTACAAATCATTGTGCCTATAGTACAGCACGGGTTAAATTAATTTCGAAAAACACTTCGTGATAGTAACATAGTTCAATATAAATCAACAGTCGTCTAAAGTACGTTCGACATGATTTAATACAATATCTCTCACACGTAAACACGTTTTCTGCTGTGTGTAAAACAAACACTTGATCAAAAAGCTGATTTGCTGAATGCATCACGTGACTGTAAAACAAACCAATGATATGCATGGGCGAAAACAGCTACATCAGCCGAAAGATCATACTGTATTTAAACAGAGATCCTGCTCTGAATTTTGATTTGCTGAATTGATCATGTGACCGTAAAATGAAGCACCCAGAATCGTCGCTCTAGAAACTACGGTTGTTGCCAAACAACAAGCTACAAATTCAGCCTAATTTTCGTGCCATGTAAGAAAAATATTATTCTGTCAACATTCTTTTTGCCAGTGTTATCGAGGAGCAGCTTTACATCCCAGTGAATAACTACGAAGTTATTATTATTATTTTTTAATTATTTGGTCTTTCGGGATTTTATTTTTCGGAACTACTCTCGAGTTCACTTAAAAAATACACTATTGATTACAAAGTCAATCAAATTTAAATTTACTTCTTCTGTACGGGATAATAAATGAAAGGCATATCTGTCGTAACTGCGTAAATGTGGGTTAGATTTCTTTATAAAGTCCCCCAGGGAGAGCAATCCCCTTGGCTTATATCCCTCGCGTAGGTAAATTGGCCGTAACAACCACTATATCCATGTCGCTAATCACATTTGTCTAACGCTGCTATTAGGCATGCAGTTATCTACTCTTTTCTAGTTCTTTTGCTTTTCGGACGATCAGAATCGGATGTATAAGTGAAGTTTTATAAATAAAGTTCTGTTTCAGCTTCTAAATTTTCTGAATCATCACACGAATCAGATGACAACAGAAGTTAAGGAACTAAAATAAATAAATAAATAAGTTGTTTAAATAAAACGTTTTAATATTAGATGTCAATGATCAATCTTTTGTTATTGGGTTGGGTGGGACAGTTAAATAGGTAATAGTATTAACAATTCTAACTTATATTTCGTTGTATGTAATATTTATCTTTACAATTATTCTTCCATAGTTAGAGCAATTATAAAAGTACTTGTATAACTTCACAGATTTTATTTTTTAAATTACAAAAAACCAAACCACTAAAATTAAAACTTGAAACAATGACTTGAAACTATTGGCAGCTAACACAATGAAAAAAAAAATCATTCGCAATGATTTTAAAAATACACAAAACTTTACTAAAGATACAGCTTGTGCTAGTCTTTGCTTACGGCAGCACGTATGTAATTTTTTCCCCTTGAAGCCACGTGGGGTACGAACTGGGATAGGTTTCCGGTAGCATGTATGTATGTTGGCATTTTTGATTCCGCATGAAACAGGGATCAATAAATATTTATCGATTACTTTAGAACTTAGCAGAAATAATTTATTTAGATGAAGGAACAAATTGAGGGAGGTATATAAAATACCTTCAACTGAAAAAATAAGGTTGGTTGACTGGTAGGTTGAAAGCACAACGGTCATTTTTTCCTCACGAGGGCTAAAGAGACCTGACCTCCATTTAAAGTGGTATCCGACCTTCTTCAAACATCCATGTCTGAGTCGAGATTCGAACACAGCACCTTTTGTCTATTAGCCAGTGACCTAACTAATAGAGAAGCAGGTGGGCTAAAAAATAAGCCTCTTCACAAATATATACGCACATACATGCATATATACATGTATACACACATATATACATGTGTGTAATTAATATGAAATTGTGTGAAAATATATGAATAAATAAATAGAAAAAATATTAAACGAGGGAGAGTGAAAATACAAAAGTAAAAAAAAACATGAATGTGTTATGGAATCTGCAGAGAAGTTTCATAAACAATTTAATGTAAATATATGTTATTTCGTCGAATATTGTCGGCATGAAGTATAAAAATGGTAATATTAAGCTTCTAATCGAAAAAACCCAGAATGATTGAAATACAATAACCAAGAGATGAATAAAAATAAAGGAAAGATATACAAAAGACTTAAAAAAATACTAAAACAACTCACTAAGCGAAAAAAAAAGCCCAACATAAATGCAGTCTGGTACAAAGTTGCAGAGCCATGCGCCATGAAATAACTACAAAAATTGAGCCAAGAGAGAGATAGAAAAAGATGCAAAACAGTGCAAATAGAGGAGTCTTAAAAACAGACACATATGTGACTAAAAAAGGAATTCAGACACTTACGTGCGTGAATGGGAAATTTCAGACATCATAGATGTCTAAATTTGCGACACATAAGTGTCTTTCTATGATCGTGGTACAAATGAACTGAGAAAAATGTCAGAATAATAGGGATATTTCTGAAATTAAGACATTTAAATATTCCGTCACTTAAGTGTCTGAATGCGGTACAACTGTATCATATGTGTGATGACTGTATATACAATTGTATTGCAATATGTTTGCCAATACCATCAGAAAATGTTTTCGAATGGATGAAAGATGTTTAAAATACTTTTCAATCCAGTAGATTTGGTACTACTTTATAAAAGAAGTAATTTGATTAGACCAAGAACATTTGACAAAATTAGTCCGCTTTCTAAGTTACGGGACTAAGTTATTTTTGCCGAAAAAGTAATTAAATAATTGCTTTTCAAATAGATAAAGTTTTTCAATAAATACTTGCAGTCATGGGCGTATACGCAGGGTGGGGGGGGGGGGGTTCAAGGAAGGACCGCTCCCTAAATATACTAGGAGATGCGTGTGCCAGCAGAAAGAAATGTAGGGAGGGACAAAATTTTGGACATGTTACCGGGGTTTACCTTTTTTTCTTTTTTGCCAGGACATTTTTCCTTCTTGATCCCCCCCCCCCTCCCCGGTTAAGATAAATTTGAAACATGTGAACATCAAAAGAAGAACGCAATTTAAAGCGTCTTCTTGGAAGAGTTCAGGTAGTGAGGATTCTCTGAAGAAAGATTCTTAGTAAACATTTTTCTCAGCATTTAATTATTATATAGTAATTGGCAGAAAAAAAAATATCATTTTGTTAATAATTAGGCATAAATAAAATAATATTAATCAAATTTCAAAATACAGGGAGTGGCAATAGTCCTCTACCGCCCTCCTGCCGGACACTTATGTTTCAACAAAATTCGATATGCAATTTGCAAGCTTTATTTAAAGTATGTTTTCTGTCTGAAAATATAAAAACTGTAATAATTATACTCAAATAATTGGTAAATAATAAACATTACGAAAAATAAAAAATAAAGAAAATAAAAGGTTTCTGATTTCTTCTTATACAATGTTCTATTTCTCGCAGATAAAAATTAATGAGCTCATCATGCTCACCATATCGTAAACCGTTTAAGGTCAAGAAAATATCCACATTTATTTTCGCGTACAATGTGTTTTTGTAAATACTTCCAAATACTGATCGATACTTTTTTACATTTAAAACCAGAAATAAAGCTGCCACGTTTGGTTGATTTGAATTCAGTAATATGAGTCAAAAGTTCCACAGGTAAAATAACGAAAACCTCAAAAGGTATGCAAATACAAATATGTCTTTAAAATGAAATAAAAAGAAAAATAAATAAATATCATGTAAGGGCTAATTAATAATGACACGTTTACTTACATAGATAATGATATACTTAATCAGCTAAGTCCTAAGTCCACGTGTTCGACTATGTATGCCCCTGTGTATACCAAGGTAAAAATAAAATCAGTAAAACAAGATGAGAATTCGTGTCACTTTCAAAGCTACTTATTTTAAAGCTGTTCATTTTATTTATTTAACTTTTAATTATTAGTAAGCTGTGCCGCATTTTGATAGTTTTTCTATACATTTTTTAGTACCTAATAAATATTGTGCATTATTTCGTAATGTGGTGTAAATTGAAAACAGCAGTTAAATAAAGTGTTAGTTTCAACATAAAACAGACAGCAATTTTATTTTAAATAAAATACAATTTTATAAATCTTTAAATTTTCATATTCAAGATGTGCTCCTTATAGCTTTCCGATTCGTTATTTTTGAATCCACAATCTCTTGTAGCTGAAATTTTAAAATGAGTTAGATCTGACCGCATGCATTTAACTATTCTTTCTGAAGTTTGCCACCTCTAACGCCACGGCAATTTGGCCAAATTGTATTTTTTTTTTAATTCAAATCAGCTACCAATTTTGATGACTAGTAGTCCTCGTTTTATTTAATCACGAAATGTCTGTCATTAAATAAAGCAAAGATTACTATTCTGAAATATTGGTAAGTATTTTGAATAAAAATTTCTCCAATTGTTGCCAGTTCTTCCAACATAGCACCATTGTAAGCCATGTTTAGTGCGAGCGTGTTCGTGCAAAGTGCATTTTTTGCATCAAACATGAACTGAAATAAACATAGGAAAAATGCCAAACGCTTGGCGGGCCACAGATATGTTATCGGCGGGCCACGTGTTTGCATGTCTGCTTTAGGGTGTGCCTAAACTTTTAAGAAGAAATGTCTCAAGAACTATAAACTATAAAACAAAGAATAGTAATTAAGTCATATTCATGAAAACAATTTTTCTATTAATGCAAATGTTAAACCAAGTTATAATGTTTACAAAGAGACTCTACTACAAGTGTATAATTCAATGTTTTCTTTACTCTTGACAAAAGAAAATGAATTTACATAGGATACTGTTCATGTATATTAATATCTGAATGATTTACATTTTTTTAAGTTATACTTTTTGCAGTTTTAATGTTATATTTGAAGAAAAAAAACGATATATCTTACAGAAAAATTACAGTAAGATACACTGAAAAAAAAATGCGCGGTAGCGTATTACTGCTTATTTTACTGTTTATTACTGTAATTTTATGTTATAATACTGGCAGCTGGGATGCTGGTATTATACCGTAAAATCAACAATTTTTTTTTTGCAGTGTAGCATTTTCTATTTCATTAGAAAATTTACTTTTAAAACTGAAGGAGCTCTATGGCCAAATGTGTTTTACACAGGATATGCTGCAATTGCAATGTCAGTCTATTACAATATTTAGCTAAATAAAAAACATTAAAAAAAATGTTCGTAGTTTTCTGTTTGAATTCTTGGAATTCCTGCAAGAAAATTTCTTAAATATATATATATATATATATATATATATATATATATAATAAGGATAGCCACATGCATACATACATAAGAACAAGAAAAATAAACCACAGACTCAATTTTTGTTATTTTTCAAGTATATACTATGCGAAGTTAAATTGCTTTTGTTTATTCATTCATAAATTATTTATTACTAAAATTCACGGTTTTTTTTTTTTTTTTTTTTTTTTCAGTAAAAAAATATTAATGAGTTCTCAAATTAAAGTTATTTTGACGTAAAATGTCACTATTTTGAGATAAAATTAGCACATGTTACTATTTCCCCTTCTTGTAATATGCATTTGTAAGAACTGCAATAAGGATTCACCTTCGCGTCCCAAACATAATTAATTATTTAAAAAATAAGATTATTTTTTTTCCCCTTTTAAGATAAAATACCTTGAAAGCGTTACTAAAAACGCAAATAAAGAGTTCTGCTCCCGTATACTATTCAAATTCATTCATCCTTTTAATGCATCGTGATCTATACCTCCCCAAAGTCAGAAATGAAACATTAAAGTGCTTGTCATAGAACTTAAATGAGCACAAAGTTCAAACAACTGTGTCCCGCAAGTGGTTGTTCAAATTCTACTTTGTCAATACAAAACACGAAGAGGGGACGGGTATGAAGGCGATAGTTACCTGGATTTCAGTGATAGAAAAAAAAAATGGAAGTCTCCACTAAAAGGTAAGAGGTCACCTATTAAAGTGACCCGTATACCGACATTAGTAATGTAGAGCCTATAATCAGTTGTGTTTGGCGCCACTGACGCGCTTCGAAAGAGAGTTATTCTCCCAAGGGTTGTTGCATTTATCTAAATTGTTTCGTCGCCAAATCTAAAGCGCCAAGAAGTTTAGCTATGTTCGTGCTCCCCGAAAAACGTGTAGTACAGTAAAAATCCTCGTAAGAGGCGGTCAAACAACCTGTAACTCCAGGCAACAGCACTTACCGGAATGTTGACCCCCTAATTACAAGTTATGGTCGCTTCGCTTTTTAAAAGATAGAAGAGTGACATACAAAACCAGTAACCTATTATGATTTAAATATTTTTGCAGTATAAGAAGTGATTTTAAAGATAAACCCAACTTGATTTTTTTAAGGTGGTCCGGGACACAGAATTTAATATTTTAATTTATATATATATTAATTTTTAATATTTAGAATTAGTAATTTTAGCCATATCTAAAAAATGATATAACTTCTGAAATAATAACTCTTTTTGCAAACTTTTCTCATTTTTAAGTACAGAAAATAAATTGTTTTCAGGATTTTTAAACGAATTTATTAAAAGAATTTAATATATTTTACAGAAAGAAAAATAATTTTTATGAGTACTTTTTACAACGAGAATCATAATTTCAAAATTTTCTTCTAAAACAAATGAAAAAAAAAAAATCTGAAGGCAATCTAATCAACCGAAACTAAATTTACGAAGTCTTTTAATTTTACCTTTCATAGAAAACTGGATATACCTATATAAACATGACAAATCATGAACAAATTCATTGGGAAATAAATGCGTTTAATTCTTACTAGATAGGGTGGCAATGACAGGAAGTAAAACACAGACATCCTTGTTTCTTTTAATGCAATTGTCGTATTTGCATGTGGTTTGCGCCATTTTATTCTAAAAGCTAGAGAAGTTTTTAAACAAAAAGTAAAATTTTTTATTGCGAATTTTTTGTGTTCCGAAACATTTTTAATGCTTTTTTGATGATAAGTTTGAATTTTCTTACAGGATTAACATAATATCATATTTAAAACACACTTATTTCATATATTGTAAAGGACAACCGTGCATAACGCTGACGTCATTTTACGAATGGCAACTCTTGGCGATGAAATTTCGGTTTTGCGATTTTTGTTACTGCATTTTTTTTTTTTTTAAATTTCTAAACATCGCATATTTTAAATTTTTACACCGTTATATTAAAAAAAAATCTGCTTTCAAATTCAATTTGGTTGAAAACTGTGAGTGATTTATTATGGCTTTAAAAATAATTTTCAAGCATATTTTTTTAGATTGGCAGCATCTGGCTATTAAATTTCGGTTTTGTAATTTCTGCTACTGCAATTTTCAAAACTTCAAAACGTGGCACATTTTCAATTTTTCAGCAGGTAAAAAAAAATACTTTCAAATGCAATTTGTTTGAAAATTGTATCGCAATTTACTCCTTTATTGTGATTTTTAAAATAATTTCCAAGCAGTAATTTTTTAAATCTCTCTCCATCGTGTGCAGGTTTCATTACGGAAGAAAAATAACCCATTTGCACATAAAAAAATATAAATAGTTCAGCCTTGGTCTCCCGTTAATTTTCCACAACGATATTAAAATTTCTTCAATGAATAAATAAACAAAATAAAATAAAACACAAATTTAACATATGTAATCGAACAATTTCAATTTTTACACCGCCGAATTAGGGTAAAAAAATGTACTTTTAAATAAAATTTGTTTGAAAACTGTAAATAACCCATTTGCACTTAAAAAAATATAAATAGTTCAGCCTTGGTCTCCCGCTAATTTTCCGCAACGATATTAAAATTTCTTCAATGAATAAATAAACAAAATAAAATAAAACACAAATTTAACATATGTAATCGAACAATTTCAATTTTTACACCGCCGAATTAGGGTAAAAAAATGTACTTTTAAATAAAATTTGTTTGAAAACTGTATCTTAGTTTACTGATTGTTTATGGTTTTAAAAATAATTTTTAAGCATAAATTACTTTTAAAAGTTTTTTCTATCGTGTGCAGCCCGATTACGAAAGATGAATCCGTTTCCGCTTAAAACAATATAACCAGTTCAGCATTTGTTTCCGGTTACTATTCGAGAAGGAAATTAAAACTTCATCAATAAATAAATAAACAAAAATTAATATAATATAAATGAAACACAAATTTAACAGGAAAATATTAAAATAAAAAACGCTGCAGTAAGTAGCGAAACCTTTGGCTATTTTTTCGGCTATCAACTCTTGGCATGCGGCTAATACGAAAGTATCGCTTTTAATAAATTTCAAAACTTTATTTGAATACATTATGATATTTTTACTATAAAAATGATTTTTGGTGCGAGGCCAAGTTAATAGACAATCTAAAATAATATATTAAATACAAAAAAAATCTATTGTAGAGTTAGAGAAGAATGGTTTTCACCTATGCTCTGTAACCCGGGAAGCCCGGCTTCTATTTCGTAGTATTTTGTAAAGGCAAAATACTTCCATAACAACAACAACAACGACAAAAATTAAAAGCACGCACTTGCCCACACCAAATTATTGAGCCAAATTATCTGAAAATGCCCTTTTCCTTGCACTTTTCACTCTTTGTTATTTTTTAAACATTAGCATGCAAATTTATTTGTTAATTTTTATTTATTAATTTTTGTTTAGGAATTACATGTAGCGCATTAACATACAATAAAAGGATTAATTAATGTTCTTTAAAATTTTACGATAACAATGCACCGATATTTTAATTAATATTTTGTTTTAACCCTACAATGCACGAATTTTTATTTTTATGAGAAAAAATATATGCCTTTTAATTTATTATCTGGATCGTGGGAAAAAAAATTTAAAACTTGAAAAATAAATACAAAACTCATGCAAAATCGGCCTTCAGAAAATATTTTTGTGAAATAGTAAATATAATTATTTTTTAAACAAAAGTTACCATTTGAACCTAAAAGGCACCGTGAAGAAATGGGTAGCTTCTTTTTTCGTATTTCCATTATGGAATAAGAGATGACATTTTTAAATGGGATTTTTAAAAATTTCCTATGCCTTAAATGTAAGTTCATATGTCTTAATAACATATATTTTCGAGTAAAGACTTTTTTACAAGTCTACTAAAAGTAAAAGGTAACTTTTGGTCGACTTGATCTGATGAAGAGGTCACCACTTCAATATTCAAAACAGGTTTCATTTAATTAGTAGAGTCATCTTGCTCCTTTAACTTCGATGACTTCGATGGCTTTACACATCTTGGCGGATTCGTCTATTATATAGTAGAATCTACGTCTCGCCTAGTAGTCATTGAAACTTAACTAAAAAAAAATTAAATCGCAGAACAGACTATTCCCTTAAACGGCGAAAAAAATACAGAACTTTTTTTACAGTGCGGAAACAGTACACATAAAATTGGAAACAAAACTTTTTATGTATATTTATTTAATTATAGATGCCGCGCAAGATTAAACAAGTGGGTAAGTGTGATCGAAGATCGCTCAAAGTGTTTCGTTTAATATTCCTTTCAAAACACTTTATCCTTTCTTTAATAAATTCAAACAAATTTCATTTAGCAACAACAACAAAAAAAAAGTCATGTTTTTTATAAAGTAAAAATTTACCGGTCTATTTTTTCCTTTTTTCGAATATCTAAACCAGCCGGATAGCGGTCCAAGCCCTCTATTATATTCTGTCATAATAATATCCGTCATACGGACTGAATGCACTAGTTAAAACAATAATTTCGAAATTAAACAAATTGTACACCTTCAAAATGTTAAAATATGCGAATTTTTCCATAATTGGATTTTTATCACGATTCAATATGTTTCTCAAACTCATATATTTACAATTCTCTATTATTTATATTGATACTCGCTTTGTATTATTCTCAAACATTTGAAAAATTAGTTAAACTTCCTATATGACGTCAGATTTTCTTTTTAATTCTCTAATGACGTGATATTAATCTGCTTTGTCCACTTACACATACTCATACTCCTTGTATTATTGAGAAATCTTAGAAATTTTCCGTTCTATTTACCACTATGACGTCAATTTTATTTCATATTTATCTTTTTTTCAATTGGTGAAACTTTTTATTTCATTTTCATTTTTCACGTGAAAATCGTCTGATAGAAAATTAATTATTGTAGAAAGAATTTCATTGTGGATTTTAAATCTTTGGCATCTGCTATAACGAAAAGTGTTTCAATTTAATAGGAAAAGGCTGTTAGAATTTTGGTTTTTTATCTCTATTTATTAAAATAATACGAATTTTTCAAATTTTAATATTTTGAGCTCTTCACAGCTGCTATTCAGATTTATACACTAAGTTTCAACTCTGTAAGTTACATACTTTTTGAGAATGGCTCTGTGACGGACAGACAACGGAGCGGGGGTAATAGGGTTTCGTGACATAAACGAAACCCTAAAAATTAAAAATAGCATCACGTGTTATAAATCTCAAGCAGTAATTAGTCTGTACAATTAGCATAAAACTTTAACTAATGGCATTTTTTAAATTTTCATATGCCTTAAATGTAAGTTCGTATGTCTTAATAACATATATTTTCGAGTAAAGACTTTTTTATAAGGATACTAAAAGTAAAAGGTAACTTTTCGTCGACTTGATATGATGAAGAGGGCACTATTTATGCACCACTTCAATATTCAAAACAGGTTTCAGTTAATTAGTAAGAGGCTATTTCACTCAGACGAAAAGACCAGCTCGATAATGTTTATCCTATGGAAGAAATATTTTAAGATATCCCGTTCGCATTTCAATATTTTTAAATGATTTTTTTTTTTTTTTTTTTTTTTTTTTGTATTGGATAGCTGAGGTCAATTTTTATGCACGCTCCTTTGTACTTTTTCGATTTCGATTACAAGTTTTTTTTATTAAGATACTTTCACTTTCAGAACAGGTTTCGAAATTGAAAGTATCCTTAAAAAAAAAAAAAAAAAAAAACTGCAACAAAAATCCAAAAAGTAGAAAGGAGCGTGCATAAAGATCGACCTCAGCTATCCAATGCAAAAAAAAAAAAAAAATCATTTAAAAATTTTGAAATGCGAACGAGATAACTTGAAATATTTCCTCCATAGGATTAACATTAGCGAGCGGGTGTTTTCTTCTGAGTGAAGTAGCCTCTTAGAGTCATATTGCTTCACTGAGCTCCATGTATAACAGGAGTTCTGAGTCGGCGATCAGAAGCATGCAAGGCAAAAGTAAAAAAATAGTCCGCGTTGTCAAATTCAGATATTAGTATTCTCATTTACTATTATCCTAATTTATGCTTTCTATAATTAAGCTATACTTATCTAATGCATAAATAATTCACTAATAATGTAAGTCAATGCGATAAACAGCGTGTTTTGCCATGAATGCGAGCTAAAATTATCGTCACTGTGTCCTTCCGCGCTGACCGATGGAAATCATGTTGGGCAGTAAGAAGACAGATCTCCTGTTGTATATGGAGCTCAGTGTATTGCTCCTTTAACTTCGATGACAAGGCTTTACACATCTTGGCGGATTCGTCTATTATAGTAGAATATATGTCTCGCCCAGTAGTTATTGAAACTTAACTTAAAAAATTTAAATCGCAGACAGACTATTCCCTTAAACGGCGAAAAAAATACAGAACTTTTTTTTACGCAGTGCGGAAACAGTACACATAAAATTGTAAACAAAACTTTTTATGTATACTTATTTAATTATAGATGGCGTGCAAGATTAAAAAATTAAAAATAGCATCACGTGTTATAAATCTCAAACAGTAATTAGTCTGTACACTTAGCATAAAACTTTAACTAATCACGTGATGTGATTTAAAATTAAGTAAAGTGATTTTTATTTATTAAACAACTACTTTTTACATATAGTAATGTGTGCGGTTTCGTAAGTATAATGTATAAAAATGTGTAAATTCATTTCTCATAAATCATGTTTTTATATTAAAAGTATACAGGCAATGTTTTATCCTATATTAAATATATATTAATTATGGTTTAAAATGCAAATTTGTATTGGGTAAAAATACCATTCATTACTTTATATTAATAAATTAGTTGTATATCACGAGAAATATATAATACGCTAATTTAAATACATACATATTATTTAATCTAGTCAAATAATTTGCTATATTAACCATATCTTAAACTATGTGCTGAACTAATGTTTTATCAGCAAGGCTGATAAAAATATAGTAATCTTATCTGTAAAGAGTTTCCTGTTTTACTTTTTGACAAATAACTAGTGTATTTTATCATAACAGTATATGGTTGCTGTATAATTCTTTTAAAAATTGTATTTAGAAATTCATAATCTAAAAGAATGCACGTATACGTTATTTATTATTCACAAACTTTTTGTATAAGTTAACGCCTTTCATAAGTTTAACAATTAAAAACGCTAGCAATGATCTGTAGATAAACTCTTTAAAATATCACTACATAGTATAAAACAAAGTCGCTTTTTCTGTCCCTATATCCCTATGTACGCTTAAATCTTTAAAACTACGCAACGGATTTTGATGCGTTTTTTTTTAATAGATAGAGTGATTCAAGAAGAAGGTTTATATGTATAATAACCATATGTTTTGCTTTGTAATTTCAGATAAATCATCACTACATAGTATAAAACAAAGTCGCTTTTTCTGTCCCTATATCCCTATGTACGCTTAAATCTTTAAAACTACGCAACGGATTTTGATGCGGTTTTTTTTAATAGATAGAGTGATTCAAGAGGAAGGTTTATATGTATATCCATTAAATAGTGGAGAAATACTGTTATTTTTGAGGTTTTTAATGTGATGTCGTAAATAATTTCATTTTTTCCGCTTATACATTGCAAACGCAGGCTGAACCCTACAAGATTTATCAAAATAATGTACTAATTATTGTACACATTAAAAAGGTCTACAGAAAACACAAAGAGATGAAGGTTTTCAAGGTTAACCCGAAGCAAAGCGAGGGAGGGCCGCTAGTTGTACACAAATTTCGCTCAAATAAATTTGAGAACAAACATAAATAAGTGGCCAAATCCTTCATTAGTTTAATATGTGAAATAATAATAGG
The DNA here is from genome assembly GCA_963931845.1 of Maratus michaelseni. Classification (NCBI taxonomy): domain Eukaryota; kingdom Metazoa; phylum Arthropoda; class Arachnida; order Araneae; family Salticidae; genus Maratus; species Maratus michaelseni. Next base: position 285,443,437 of record OZ007586.1, read on the forward strand.
GTAGATTGCCTAAAAGTATAATAATTTTTAAAGTCAAATTTATCTAAAATCTATTTAGTTTAAAATTAAAGTAAAAGGTGCTAATGTTATATAGCGAATGCATATTCAGGGTCGACCCAGCTTAGTGTATAGCATGTTAGATAAAGAATATGAAGTTCGCGGGTTCGATTCAAACCCCTCTTCATTAAAATATTAGATAACAGTCAATGCTGCAGTAAATTGATCGGCATCACATGCTTCAATTAAATTAAACGTGAGCGAAGCTACTAATTTTTTATATGAAAACGGTTCTAGTTCTTTTAAAATTTACCCTAAATGTTGAAAAAATATTTTATTAATTTTAACACATCGAAACGTTTTAATTAATATCCATTCTTAAAAAGTGAATACATTATTTCAAAGTAGAAGTTGAAGCAGCAGTCAAAATCTAAATTCGCTTTCATGTAATTGATTTTAAGGAGAGTTGCTTTGAGACCTATAAGCTACAAGGCTGTTGTCTCGAATGATCCATATTTTTTATTGACAGAAATATACATACAGGACTTTTTGACAAATTACAAAAATCTTCTTCTTGAGCACGGTATAGACACAAGGAAGTAGACAGCACTGAACACCACACACAATGACATCCATGCGTCACCCAGGATTCAAACCCGGGTCCTCACCGTGGTGGTCGCCTCCGCTACCAACCAAGATGCCGGGTCGGCCTTTCATGTAACATGTGGGGGGTTCAACGACCACAGATGCATCCGCAAGTGTAAAATGATGAAATTTCTCAATTTCGATTAAAATTTCTTTAAAATAAGTAATACTCTGATAGGATTTATAATAATAAATTGTACATTGCCTTTGTGGCGTAATTGGTATCACATATGACTGTTAGTCATATGGTTGTCGGTTCGAGGACGATCTGTTATTTTATTATGCTTTTTCTATTTAGTATATTCACATGTCGTAAGAATGGTTCCGTTAAGGTTTCAAAAAGGAGCACAATGGTGAGTTTCACATTCCTTTTAAGAGAATATAATATAAGGTAAGGCAGGAGAGATGGCGCGGTCGGAGAGATTGCGCACAAACAGGGTGAGGAAGGAGGGGGAAAGGAGTAGAGAGAGCGCGCTGCGACTCCAAGTAGTTGTATAAGAGCAGTAGTGGTGGGTCTACTTCAATGTACATGTTGATTGTTTCGAGCGTCTAGTATAAAGCATTGCTATTTTGTTTTGTTTTCCCAAAGTAAGTGCTTGAATTTTCATAACTATTCATCAGAATGTCTATAGAATATCAGTATTACAAATATTTTAAACTTAAACGATTTCTCATAAGCTACTAACATAGACTAACTGTGCGAACACCACCGGTTCGCTTTAGAAACGTGGTCATGTTTAAATAAAAGGCCGTGCAATCTCTCCTACAGAAATTGGAGAGTTTGCGCATCTGCTACTAGAAATGGCACATTGTTCTTATTAGTTTCCATGCTAGGAGAGATTACGCAGCTTATTGGTAAATTTGCATAAATTGCAAATTACATGTAAACATATGAATGATTCAATTCTGAAATAATTTTTGAAAAACACATAATCATTGAAACAAAATATGGCAATAAATTAATTTTCTAAAATATACTGGGCAATGAGGATGAGTGCACTGAATGTCTGGAACTGTACCAGGAGACAACTTCGAGCACTGACTGGATTCAATATATTACTTGTGGCAGGTGGTTGCACGAAAGCTGCACTATTTATAACAATAAGTGCGTCAATTGTGGACGACGACAACATCGAGACAAGAAAACTTTCAATCTCTGGAAATGAAAATGGACTAATTTTAAGTTAAACGTGTTATCAAGTAACTTAATGTTATTTTAAAATCTTATCTGGGCTTACTTTTTCTGATTCTTTAATTTTTTTCTTTAGTTAAAATTCTTTAATTGCTCTGAAATTTATTTCCTTTTTTCCGATTCTTTAATCATTAGGTTGGAATATTCACTCCTAATGCAATAATATTTATTCACAAAAACAGTACAACAATGTCATTTAAGTGTAATTATTATTGTTAATAAATTAATTGTAGTTATTATTAATAACAATCTCTCCTACCCATGTGCGCAATCACATCAACCCTGTAAGGACAGATTGCGCAAAATAGTTTTTTTTTGTTTTATTACAGTTGTCCTATTAAATTACAGCATAACAACAAAATAGCAATAGAAATGCTAAAAAACAAGTGAAGTCAAAATTATTCATTGATAGTTTAGCAAAAAATAATATTCATATATATTTTTATTATTATTCTGTTGATTTGTGTACAGACTCTCCTAGCTTTACCTTAATTAAGAATTCTATTACAGATTCCTATGCGTCCAGTTTGGTAAGATACACTTTGTATTATATTTTATAATTAAAAATTCTGTTACAGATTCCTTTGTGACCAGTTTGGTAAGTTATTTGATTTTCTTTCTTATGAATTGTGGCGCTAGGAATATTTTTCATAGTGGGTGCTTGTGGTCCTGTACACCGGCGACCTACGTTATACACGGAAGGTGCATGACGTTTAAAACGTCATATGGTGTGGATAATTTTTACATGGCGATTGGTACAAAACGGTGGGGCGCCGCTTTTCACCAATCGCCGTGTAAAAATGATCCACTCCATGTGATGTTTTAAACCTCATGCACCGGCCGTATATAACGTAGGTCGCGGGTGTACAGGACCTCACTGGGCACCTTTTTGAAAGCAGTCTATAAAGTGTAGAAATTTTTCACACAATTTTTTTTTAAATTTTATACCAAAATGTGACAAATATTTTGTAGTTATAAACTGATTTTTATTTGATATCGTCCAAAAATAAAAAGGTTTATTGAAGCAGTGTTTAAATGTGCAATTTATTAGTCAGGTTCTCTTTCATGACTATGCGCGATAATAAAATCTAGGGGAAGTCCGTACACGTTGAAACAGAGATGTTTTTAAAATGAAGTTTGCGTTTGTACCGCTAGATGTTAGGCTGTTCAGTAATACTTTGTTTCGAGTATTCGCCGACCACATTTTAAATGTATTATTATTTTATTTCGTTTAAAAGTTATGAAAAGAAAGTAATTTTCGGACCTAAAAGTTACTTATATAACTCTGTTATAGATCAAAAATCTTCAGAGTAATTGTATGTGGTGTTTCAGTTTGAATATCATACATTTTCTGCATTAATTTTCCGCAACCCAGGGATATAACTCTAACAAAACTAAATAAAAATGTACGGAACCTTTTTTAACACTTTCCAACCTAGTTGAAAAGCGTTTATGACTTCGGTTTGTCTGCCGTATGGCCGTCTGCCGTCTGGCCGTGCTCTAACTCCCATAAATAGGCTCGGATTGCTCTGCAATTTTTATATGTTATTGTCGTCATACTCAAAAGAATTCCGTTACATTACGGTCTATGGGGAAAAATCATTTGCGGTTTATTTTAATGATGTTACACAATTTCAATCACATTGTAATTGATATATATCACTAAGGTGCATCACAAGAAGCTTAATATGGAATAGGGTGTGCATAGCACTTATAGTTACTTTACAGGGACAGTCAAAAGAATTCTGTTACATTACGTCTATGGAGAAAAATCGTTTGCGGTTCAATTAAATAATGTTTCACTATTTTAAACGCATTGAAATTTATATATATCACTAAGGTGCATTACAAGAGGCTTACTACAGACTATTGTGTGTATAGCAGTCATCGTTCATTTACAGGGACACACAAAAGAATTATCTACTGTCTGTTAACAATAATTCCTGGAAGTGCGTTTTAAGTTGCTGAACGCGACTTAAAATTTAACTCACTTTTTGTCTATTACTTGGTGTGTATAAATTCTGTAGATCATACACAGGGCAGCACAAAAGTTTGCGAACACATTTCCGTTTATTGACAGAAACTCCAGAAGGAGAATTTTAAACTGTGCTACGCCTTTCTTAACTGAACTAAAATGTAGCATCCTATGTAGTATATATACAAATCTATAGATCATATACAGGGCTGAATAAAAGTATTCGGATATTTTTCCGAATATTGTATATATTGGAAATTCCTGAAACTACGTTTTTAAATATGTTATGCGTTTTCCAAATTGTTTACTTAGATGTTATCTTTCAGCTTATTAAACGGTAATGATTTGTAAAATTATTTTGGAAGCGTTGGAAAGTGTTACATAATCTATGCTTGACGCATGATTTTTCGTTCTTGTTTTTCTTGTAACAAATTGAAGAGGTAAACATTGAGACATGGAATGCTGTTACACAGTGAAACGGCATCTAACTGTGTACCATTACAAATATATTTAGTCCAGAATAAAAAATATGCATTATGATGCTTTAATGTACTTTTCTGCCTTTGAGATATGGGCACCCATAGATAAGGGGCACTCATCTCACTTTAACACTACATAGATGCCACAAATTTAGTCCCTGGATTTATTAGTTTTCGAACCGTTTAACTCTTTTTGCGACGAGTGTCTTTTACATGTAATTTTTAATCTTTTAGCGCCAGTAATTCTAAAATGAAATCTTTGCCTAATTTAATCACGGAAGTTCCGTGATAGAATAAGGCAAAGTTTACTGGTAGTACAAAAATGGGGATTTTATGCTCTCTGAACGTCTTGTACACGCGACGCTTGTCGCGAAGGGGGTTTTGAGATAGAGTTTTTCATTTATCAAAGCGTTTTATAATGATATATGGATGCTCAGAAATCCAGGCACAAGGGCATGCTATGTATACTATATTATGTTATGTTATACTATGTTATATATCCAGGAATGTTATGTTATACTAGATTGCTTAATGCATCGGTGAAACATATAAAAAATCAGGTTGATAAACAGTGATATTAATGCTAATAATATTTCAAAGTAATTTTTCTTGTTTTAGTCAAGTTTACAAATTCGGTTTTGCAAGTTGCTCTCAATAAGCAGATTTAATTGTTAAGACTTTTTCAGTCGATTATATCTGGCTCTTAATCGAGGTTTTTTTGAAAAATCTGTTTCATTACGTACGACTCTCCCATAAATAAGCATTTCTCTTAATTTCTGGTACGGACCATTTACCGTGCAACTGGTACAAAATTCAAATATAAATGGTAAATAATTCGTTTTTGGAAAAACAGAAACGTTGAGCGATGTTTTGCCAAGTCTGGGGGATTTTCACCCCTTAAATTTTCCCCTGAGCTATCGGTGATAATTTGACAAGGTTTTATTACTGAGAGGGGGATAATAATTTCCTACTAATAATTTGCCCGAAGAAAACCGCCAACGGAAATTAACATCACAAATAAGAAACTTTTCTATGCGGTAGGCTTCGAAGTGAAGCACCAAAAGTCACATTTGACCACTTAAGTAGATAACTATAGATCGGTTCGTAATTTCACAGCAATACTCAAAATTATAGCTTCATATCGGCGGAAAAAGACAAGTGACAGGGCAAATGTAGGAATATACTTGCAACAATTTCATTTTTTAGGAATAAATATTTATAGGATTTTATATATGTGCGTAAAATATAGAGAAATTTTCTGTACATTTGTAGAAAAAGGATTAATGTCTAATTGCGACATTATGAAAAAAAACTGATTTAATGTTTATTATTATTTTGTTAATTCGTTATAATGGATTACTGAAAAGATAATCTACTTGAAGAACATATTAAATGCATGACATTTGCGGGGCTTTATTTGTTGTTGTTATAACTTTAAGAATTGAGACGAGAAACATAGACCAAAAACAAAAATTATTAAAGAGTGGTGATAATAAAAAAATGATGATTATTACGACTTCTTATACATTAAGAAGAGGACATTGACATTTCTTTACATACATATAATCCTTGTAAAGTGATTGTGTACATAGACTAACAAGAACGAAAAATCATGCATCAAGCATAGATTATGAAACACATTCCAACACATCCAGAAAACTGTTACAAAACTTCACCGTTAGGTGAAAGGAGATATGTAAGTAAACAGTTTAGAAAACATACAACACACTGGAAAATACAGTTTTCGAAATTACCTTCCATTGTCAAAAAGTAGTCGAATTATTTTGTGCAGCCCTGTATCTTATCTATAGATTTGCATATATACTACATAACATGCTAAAATTTAGTTTTAGCAATTTCCGTCAATAGATGGAAATGCACTCGAAATATTTTGTACAGCCCTGTATATTATCTAAAGTATTTTGTACATACCACATATTAAGCTAAAATGTAAAAAACGCATTCAGGTGAAAAACGCTTTCAGGTTAAAAAAACGCATAAGACAACTTAAAACTCACTTCCAGCAATTACCAACTGTAAACGACAATATATCTTGTTGTTTGCTTAGCCCTGATATATATGAATTTATTTATATTCCACAAACTTCTGTTAGTCTACTAAATATAGTTCAGCAGGAAAATTCAAAACTGTCCTTAATCAATTCATTCCCATAGTATGTAATACTTACGAATTCCCTTGTGTAGCCCTGTATATGATCAACCGAATTTATACACACCATATACTATGAAAAAATTTAGTTAAACTTAAAAACGTAAACTAAAGTTGAAAATGCACTTATACCAGCTAAAAATGAACTGCAGTTTTTCTACAGAAGTGAAGTATTTTTAAAGTTTTTCTACAGTCAACTGTAGATTTTCTGTAGTGCAATCTCGACTGTAAAAATACTTCAGTTATTTTGCAGTTAATGTGAAGTAATTTTGCAGTAATTTATTTCAAAAATACTGTGAGCTTTTAACTGCAAAAATACTGTAGTTTACGTGAAGTTATGTTATAATTATAAATTTAAAAAATAATGAGACTTTACATCTGTAGTAAAACTGTAGTAAATTTGAAGTAATTTTACAGTCATTAATTCAGTATTATATTTTCTGAAGTATCTGCAGTATAAGTGCAGTTACTGTAAGGTAATTTTACAGAACTTAATTTTAGTAAGTTTGTGAGATATTTTCTGCAGTTTTAAAAGCTAAACAATATTAAAGTTTTTCAGTTTTTGACAATATTGAGCATTTGCTTTGTTATTAATAATTAACACTGTTTTCAAGACTTTTAGTTTAATGGGACTAAATTGAACACCTGGGAAAGTCCCCCTCCCTCCTTTTTTTAAATGAAACAAAACAAATATTCAAAGAAATTAAATTATAAAATCCAAAACAAATATATATATATATAAATAAATGAATGTTTATCATTAAAATCTTGAACCTACCCAGGTAAAAAAATAATATAAATTAAAAAAAAATATATGTTGTTTATATCCTCTTTCGCTCAGTGTTTAATTATTTTATGTTATTCAAAAAAATAAATTTAAAAAAGAAAATTAGTTAAATTTTAATTAATTGTACAAAATTCGAGGGGTGCCCTCCCCCCTCCCTAAAATCAACACTGCCCTGAAATACCCAATTTTAAGGTAATTTTTTAGCACATAAAAGTTAAAAGAAAAACAGGACAAAAATTAACTGCGATGAGTGATTAAGGGGGAGCACCCCCCCCCCCCCCCTACACACACACACTACGAGATTTCATAATTTATCTTTCTTTTAATGTTTAATTATTTTAAGTTACTCACAAAAATAAATTTTACTGCCTTTAAAAATTGGAGAAAAAGAAAATTATGTCAATTAAATTACAAAACCTGGGGGGGGGGGCGCTCTTTTCAGACTTCGTCACTTCCCTGAATCTCCGTTTAAGGTACTTTTTAAACACATACTCGAAAAGAGTACATTTTACTATCTCTTTCAAAATCAACGAAAAATAAACTTACGTTAATTAAATTTGAAAATCCGGGGGGGGGGGGGTGCTCCCCTTCCCATCTGGCACTGAATTCACCCCCTTTCTCCCCCCCCCACGCACACTACAAAATGAATATTCATAATTTATCTTTCTCCTAATACTTAATTATTTATTTTAAGTTCCTCAAAAAAGCTAATTTTACTGTCTTTAAAAATTGGAGAAAAAGAAAATTATGTCAATAAAATTATAAAATCTGCGGGGGAGGGGGGGCTTCTTTTTGACTTCATCACTTCAATGAATCTTAAGGTACTTTTTAAACACATACTCGAAAAGAATAAATTTCACTATTTCTTTCAAAATCAGCGAAAAAGAAAATTACATGAATTAAATTTTAAAATCCGGGGGGGGGGGGTGCTCCCCTTCCCATCTGGCACTGAATTCAACACTCCCCCGAACCTCCGCTTAAGATAACTTTTAAAGACAAACATATAAACGAAAATAGAGTTAAAAATTTACTTCCATGGGGGATTTACACGGGGGGGGGGGGGGGGGTGTTGAGCCCTCCCTTAACAAAAAATTTTTAGTTCCTCTTTCTCTTAGTGTTTAATTATTTTAAGTTACTCAAAAAAAACCCAATAAATTTTACAATTTCTTTCAAAGAAAAAAGAAAATTCTGTTTAGCAAATTTCCAAATCCTCCGTGGGGAGAGCAAGAATCCCGCGGGCCAGCCCTACCCTAATTCAACACTGCTTTGAACCACCCCTTTGAGATAAGTTTTTAACACATAAATATAAAAAATAATAAATAAATAACTTTTATGGGGATTTAGGGGGAAATTCTGCACTTCCCGAATTCAGGAAATAGTAATTAATCTCCCCATCCATGCGAAAAATTCTTAGTTATTTTATTTTAAGTTTGGGGTTATTAACTACAGACGTGACTTCCAGTTTTTATGAAAATTACTTCAAAAAACAAATGAAAAATGTATTATTCTTATTAATTTATTTAAAATTTCCTTTAGAACATTCGATTTTTTTTTTTTTTTTTCGCAACTGACACGGGAGTTCCGACTCCACAGTGATTTTCCAATGGTAGAAGAAACACTACAACTCAACTCAACTCTGAGCTGAGCGTGTTTATGTTTTGATTCCCGGCGTTAAGCGGTAACGTATGTCTGTTGATATTTTCTGTGATTCGCTAGCTTTGTTAATATAATAATTAACACCTTAATTAATTTTTTTAATGTTTATACATAGCCATAAGATGGATAAAGATATGTACCGACAGATAAAACTAAACTCTCTTTTAAAAAAATAGACAGATTCAAAATATTTATAAAAAATACCACGAGGCCTTACTAAAATAAAATTATTTCGGAGGAGATAAGTAAGTTCAAAGTATCGTTCATATTATCTTATTATAGACTTTTTTTTTATACTTTAATAGCGATGGAGTTAATTTAAAGTTCATAACTTTATACATTCATATAACTCATATTTATTACAAAATTAAATTTAATATTTGAGCCTTGTATCGTTACAGTGGAATTTAAAGTATTGTTTTGGTTGATCTTTATTCTACTTCGCATGTGCGTTAATATTAATTGTCAATCCAATTAATGATTTCTCAAGGTTTTTACATGCATTTTCAATTGCTTTTAATCTAAGTTTATGAATAATATACCAAGATAAAAATAATTTTATAAAAAATATGAATTAAAGTAATAGTACTATTTTAAATATTGCTCTCTTGAACGATGGTATGTTACATGAGATGTTATTTATGTCAAATGTATGTTAAAGGGTTGAAGAATAAATTTAAACTTTTTATTGATTAAATTATAGTATTAAAAGAAATATACATATATATATAACTTTTCAAATGATATTGCGGGTTTTAAACAATGAAAGGTTTGTAACTATTTTACCCCACAGTTTTTTTTTTTTTTTTTTTTGTACTTTTTGCAAATAATTACAGTTTGTGTTTTTTATAAATTTAGTTTTGAAACCTGCCTATTTTACCCTATCTGACCCTATCTTTACCCTATCTGTTCAATCTAGAAAAAAAAAAGAAAGGGCACTACTCACACCAATATAATGTGCTACTGGAGGAAGAAAAAGCTTTTAATAACATTCCATGTAACATACCATCATTCAAGTGGACAATATTTAAAATAGTATTACTTTAAATCATAATTTTTATAAAATTATTTTGTTCCTGGTACATTATTTATGATTAAAAGTAATTGAAAATGCAAATAATAAATATGAGTTATTTGAATTCCCAATAACAAACTTTAAATTAACTGCATCGCTATTAAAGTATTAAAAAAAAGTCTAAAATAAGATAATATGAACGAAACTTTGTAAATACAAATATCCTCTGAAATATTTTCTTTACTGAGGACTCGGTATTTTTATAAATACGTTGAATCTATCTAATTTTTTAAAAGAGAGACCAGTTTTGAAGAAGTGTCTGTCGGTACATATTTTCAGCCATCTTTTGCCAATGTATAAACATTTAAAAAATAAGTTCAGGTGTTAATTATTATATTGTCAAAGTTAAAACAAATTACGGAAAATAATAGATGCGAATTTAGCTGATAAGGCGCATAAAAATCACGAATTTAACCGATAAGGCGCATAAAAAATCATGAATTTAGCTGATCAGGCATTTAAAAATTGTGAATTTAGCCGATCAGCAGGTAAAAATCACAAATTTCGCCGATGGGATGTGTAAAAATCGTAAATTTAGCTGATAGAACGAGTAAAAATCGTGAATTTAGCCTACCAGGTGCGTAAAAATAGTGAATTTTGTCGAGCGGGCGTGCAAAAATCGTTAATTTTACCAATCGGGCATGCAAAAATTGTGAATTTCGCCGATCGGCATATAAAAATCGCGAATTTCACCAATAGGGTGCGTAAAAATTGAGAATTTTGTTTAGCAAGTATGATTGTGGACCTCGACAAGCTAGTCATTTTTTTTGAGTGGCCCATGAACCAAAAGTGGCCAACATCTTCAGAAATTGTGTATTTCATCAATTAGTCCGGAAAAAATTGCAAACTTCGTCAATCGGGAGCGTAAAAATCGTGAATTTCCGTCGGTCAGAAGCGTAAAAATCCTGAATTTCTGTCGGTCAGAAGCGTAAAAATGACGAATTTCCGTCAGTCGGGAGCATAAAAATCAGGAATTTCAGCGATCGGCTGCAACAAAATCATGAATTTCAACGATCGGATGAAGAAAAATACTGAATTTCGTCGATTGGACGCGAAAAAATCATGAATTTCGTTGGTCGGACGCGGAGAAACCATAAATTTCTTCGATCAGATGTGAAAATATCCTGAATTTCGTTGATCGGACGTAGAGAAACCATAAATTTCTTCGATCGGACACTGAAAAATCATGAATTTCAAAGAACGGGAGCGAAAAAATTCATAAATTTCTGCGATCGGGCACGAAAAAATTATGAATTTTGTCGAACGGGGGCGAAAAATTCACGAATTTTAGAGTACAGTAAGGATATCAGAAAATCCTGCATTTGGCCGGTTCTTTTTATGCAGAATGTACGCGACGCTGCGGCGGGCGCCGCAGACTTTTTAGGGCATCTGCAGACTAAAAACGGCAAACTTCGTCGAAGAATTGCGAGAAAAATGCGAAATTTATTTAAAGATCGCGAAAAATGGCTAATTTCGCTGACAGGTTGCGAAAAAAATGCAAATTTAATCAAAAGGCTGTGGAAAAACGTGAATTTCGCCAAAAGGCCGTCAAAAATACATGCGTTTCGTTGAAGGATCGCAGAAAAATATGAATTTTGCCGAAGGGCTACGGAGAAAACGCCAATTTCGTCAAAGGATCGTGGAAAAAATCTGTTAATTTCGTCGAAAGATTACGAAAAAATGGCATATTTTGTCTTAGGATCTCGAAAAAACAGAAAATTTTGTCGAAGGATCTCGAAAAAACAGAAAATTTTGTCGAAGGATCTCGAAAAAATGGAAAATTTCATCCAAGGATCTCGAAAAAAAGGTAAATTTCGTCGAATTATTTCGAAAAAACGGCAAATTTCAGTAAAGTATCTCAAAAAAAAAACCTGTCAATTTTCGTCGAAGGATCGCAGAAAAAATGCGAATTTTGTCCAAAGGCCAAAAGAAAAAAGACGAAATTTATCGAAGGATCTGGGAAAATGGCTAATTTCGTTGACAGATTGCGATAAAAACGCAAATTTTGTCAAAGGGCTGCGGAAAAACTTGAATTTCATCAAAAGAATATAAAAAAAAAAGTTTCGTTGAAGGATTGTGAAAAAAAAAGCGAATTTCATCAAAGGGCCACAGAGAAATGCAAATTTTGTCAAATGGTCGCAGAAAAAAATGCCAATTTCATCAAATAATCGTGGGAAAAACTGCTAATTTCGTCAAAGAATCACAGAAAAAGTGCAAATTTCGTCAAAGAACCACAAAAAACAAACAACAAACAAAAAAAAAAAACATGAATTTCGTCAAAGGATCACAGGAGAAAAAAGAAACGCTATTTTCGTCAAAGGTTCACGAAAAAGAACGTGAATTTTGTGAAATAGTCCCAGAAAGAATGCAGCATTTCTTTAGAAAACAGCAGACGTACAAAGTTCTATGCTTATTAATATAGGCATAGTTTTTAATCTGAAACAATATCCTGAACTAACTTTTGAAAAACGGTTAATCCGAACCCAATTTGCAAGGATCTACACTCAGCCTGAAATCGACTCTAATGAAAAGCAGAGTTAATCCGACCTGCAACAGGAATAATTATTGCCGAGAGGGGATTTTCTCCCCTAACCCCTCTGCTGTAACCTTTCAGAATATTTGCTGTGAATTTCAGAATTTTTTTTTACTCGGAAAGGCTGATAAATGCTGATGCCTTAATTAATTAGCACTACAACAGCAGCAAGAATAGATTTATATGATATATTGCATATTGCAGACTATTTTTGAAAACATTATTAGCGTTGCAGACACTTGAAGATAGTTCTGCCACTGGGGCGAGTGCTTATTTTCACCTTTAGCAGAAAGTCTTTTATGCATCACATCTTTGGGTCCACACGTGTGCATGGAAACATAACAGCATCACCCTAGCAACTGAAGTGGTCCTTTTGCTAAAGTTTTCCTTTTTGGTGAACTTGTTTTGTTTGCTAATTACATATTTTAAAAATGAAGAGTATGTTTTTTATGGGAAATTTTGTGAAGTTGCTATTTTTATTATAATAAAGTTTGTGAAGGGGTCCTGTTTTATTAAGAAGAATTATGTGAAAGCGTGCTAAGCAGGCCCCAAATTTTTCCTGGATCAACCCCTTGAGTGTGTAATTTCATTATTTAAATGTATGGCTGTTATGCTGCATATGGTTGCACAAATAATTAGCCTTGGGATACCATTTCATTGGTAAGTAATTTATTTTATTTTTTTAAATGTAATTGATGTATACAAAGCTATTATTAAAAAGAATTGCTCTGTATATGGGTGAGAATCTTCTATGCTTTAAGCAGATTCATATGTTTTGTTATGTGTAGAAGTGTAGATAAATTTTATTTTCATGTCAATTTCTGTATTGTTTACATTCTCGCCTGTCAAAAAGTATGACTTTCTCTAGAATAATATTGACTCTAGCAGATGGGTACGGTGCAGTGCCAACATCCTTTTTTAACTTTATGCACCTGGCAGAACCCAAAATTGTACAATTAATGATGTTGAAAATATAAAATTTTTGCCTTTTTTTATGAAGCTGTAAGAACAGAATTAATGCCAAAATAGTAGAATTTTCACTTTTATTTTTCTTGTGTTCCCTCATAATTTTTCAGTCTGGAGACCCCAAATGATACTTAAACTGTAAAATTTCTGCCTTCTATTTTTGGGGTCTGCAGGAATAGATATGGAGCCAAATTAAATTTCCTTTCGCCCATATTTTGGTATAATATATATTTGATATTGCACCCCATATTTGGCATAAAATATTTTGGTCGACATATCAACATAATATGTTTGGATTCAACTGATAGATTTTTGTGTGTGTTGTTCAAAGTAAATTTTGGAGATTTATGAGATTTCAACTGTTGTTTCTATCTAATACCTTCAAATTTAACTTTTTGATTGTAATTTACACATACAAAAATATTTTACGTACAGTTGTTGCACAGTTTTGACGTAATTAAATTAAAAAAATTTAATGCATGTTGTGTTTTTGTGTGAGTGTGCATGGATTATCTGATAAGAGGGGGAGGATGTTCAAAATATTTTCAGGCTTGATTAATGCAGGGACAAAGTTCCGCAAGCATTTTATAAGAGTATTTTTGCCTTATTTAAAATTTAAAAAATCCTGCGTTTAAAAAAGTGACACTTATACTAAAATATTGCTGGAAGTTTGCCACTGCAGTAACTGGGTCCTGGTCTTGACTACCTATCATCATAGCTTACACCCATATCCAAAGAAATGAAACGGGGGAAAAAAGAAAGAAAAAAAAATTGGTTGATATGTATATCATATGCTTCAAGGTCAAACAGGAATGTACCAGTAGTTCCAGTGTTTCTAGTTACGGTTTTTTAAATTCCAATTAATTGATTGCTGCCACTTTTTAAAAATAGTAAAATTTCCTTTATTTAATAGCAAATTTAATAAAGCGACTATTACTATTTCAAAACAAATGTCAGCAATGAAGCAATCTGAATAATAGTAGGAACCAACAGGCAATATTAGTACTTTCACCATCCCGGAGTCAATCATTTTTTCCATCAGCTCTGCTGCTCTGCTAAAAAGAAGTTTTTTTTTAGAGTGTGTGTGTGGGGGGGGGGGGAGGTGAGTACTTTGAGAAAAGTTGAAATCTAAATTACAATAGATGTTACATAATCAGTGTTGAATTCAGACATCTTTCCCCGGGAAGGATTTCTGGGCTTCAAGGGGGGGGGGGGGGGCGATTGCACTTTTTAACCATTGAAAGTATAAAATCTCAAATCTTTCGACGGGGACATTTCAATGCTCCAGGGGGGATTCCCCCCCCCCAGGTCACCCCCTGAATTCAACACTACATAATTATTGCCCTGCAAACATTTGCATATGAATTAGAACGTTTTAACTTTTATAATTTGTTTTTCTATTTTTGCATTTTAGCAAAAATTTTGCTAACACATTTTCATACATTTTTTAAAATACTTTTGCAAAATGGGAAAAAAACCCCCCAAAAATTAAGGTTAAATGTTAAATTTAAATTTTAAAACTTTAAAAAAGAAACATTTGAAAATTACTACTTCTCCCTTTGAAGATTTTTTATATAAGGACATTTCTAAAATGTTTAAAATACTTGGAAATGTTCACAAATTAGGTTCTTTCCAACTATACCAACAACATAATACTGTATCAGAGTTTCCCCCATGGCTAAAAAAGGGCAGGGTGCTGCTGGAGAGAAAAGGGCACTTTTTTTATTTTTAAGGACACTTTTTCGATTTTTGAGGGCACTATTCAGATTCTTAAGGGCACTTTTTTTAATTGTTAGAGGTATTCTTTTGGTTTTTAAAGCCACTTTTGATATTTCAAAGTCAAAACACTCTTTTTAAGACAACATTGGGTCAGTTTTTACTATGAAAGCAAATTTTTGAATGCAAAAAGGAGAAAGAGCACTTTTTTTTACTGAGGGCAAGAAGGGTGCTAATTATTTTTATGAGGGGCAAGAAGGGTGCTATTTTGAAAACCAAAGGGCAGGCAGGGTGCAGCACCCTTCTGAAACTGTCTGGGGGAAACTCTGCTGTATGCTAATGTGCTATTTATTTTAACCTTGACCGTGCAAATGATTGCAAGAGTATTTTTGCCTTATTTAAAAAAAAAAAAAAAATTCTGCATATAAAAAGTACAGATTTTTTTTGTCTAAAGGAAAAGTAAAGGCATTACAGACAAAAAAGTGAAAGAAAAGTACAAGTTTTTTGCCTAAAGGAAAACTGAAGGTATTTCGGACAAAAAAGTGAAGGAAAAGTACAGGTTTTTTACAGACTTATATTGTATTTCAGATCTAATAGCGGTCCACTGTGTCCCAGAAGTAGGGCACAGTGGTCCATTTTACGGATGCATATAAATTTTTTTTTTTTTGAAAAATATATTGAAAACTATGTTATGAGAAAATTATGATAAATGTATAAAGGTTTAATGAATATTCAAAAATATTTTCATGCAGATCGGTTTGTCCATTAAAGAGAACAAAATTTTTAACTGAAAAAGTGTTCCACTGCGTACCAGTCTCCCCTACATTTAATATTTAAAATTATCATCTAAATCTGCCACAATAGACTTCATTATGAATTGCTTATGAGATTAAAAATTTGCAATCCCTTTCGCATATATATATATTCTCACAAGCTACAAAGAAAAATTTTTTTTTTTTTTTTTTTTTGGGGGGGGGACATCAGATTTTTATATAAATTGTGAAAGTAACAGGTATGTATACAACTGGGAATGTTTAATTGAAAATTAGCCAAATGAGGAGCCGGAGAAATGGAAAGAGTTTACCAGCTAGTTAAATTAACTACAGAATTCTAGAGGGGGGGGGGGGGTAATCACTTCCATTCTGCTCCTAAAAAATACAAGTTGAGAGTCTAAAAACAGCCAATGAATTTTCTCTATATTATTTGTAATATTTATTGTTTTGTTTTAAAGAAAGTATTGGTAAACATAAATAAACATTGATTACGCCAAGGGTGTCTGTAAAAACAACAGAATTATTCAGGTCACTTAAAAGAAACGAGGTTCTCTATTTTAATGAACTACAGAAAATTTGCAAAAAAAAAAATGCAGGTGGGAAACTACAGAAAAAATGCTTTTGGGAAACTACAGAAAATCTGCAGAAAAAATGCAGTTGGGAAACTGCGGTGATTTGGCTGATTCCACTACAGAATTTTTGAGGTAGATACAACTACAAAATTACTGCAGAATTTTTGAGGTTGATACAACTACAAAATTACTGCAGAATTTTTGAAGTCGATACAACTACAAAATTACTGCAGAATTTTTGAAGTCGATTCAACTGCAAAATTACTGCAGAATTTTTGAAGTCGATTCAACTGCAAAATTACTGCAGAATTTTTGAAGTCGATTCAACTGCAAAATTACTGCAGTAATTTTGCAGTTGTATCGACTTAAAAAAAACTGTAGTCGAATTGGCCAAATCACCGCAGTTTCTCAACTGCATTTTTTTTGCAGATTTTCTGCAGTTCATTTTTAGCTGGGATCACACATAGACAGTATTTATCGCACGTATACTGTAACCGATATCTTTTGTGTGTCCCTGTAAATGAACGATAAATACAATGTACACCATACTTTTCAGCGAGCAATTTGTAGTGCATCTCAGTAATGCATATAATTTTCATTATGTTTGAAATAGTGAAACATCATTAAATTACACTGTAAACGATTTTTCCCCGTAAAACAATGTGTAACAGAATTATTTTGTTTGACCCGGTAAATGAATAAATTCTTTGCACCCCAAATTCTACAAAAAGCATGTTTTAATGCGCTTCATAATTATATATCAATTTCATCATGTTTGAAATGGCGAACCTCACACAAAATGCACTTGAAACGATTCTTTCCCATTGACTGTAATGTAACGGAATACTTTTGACCGCCCCTGTAAAAAAACTATAAGTGCGACTCACTTCATTTTCAATATGGAACTTGCTGTAGTAAACGACAATAACATATAAAAGTTTCAGTACAATCCGAGTATATTTACGCGAGTTAGATCACGGAAAGTCGGCAGACAAACTGAAGTCATAAATGCTTTTCAACTAGGTTGGAAAGTGTTAAAAATGGGAAGTTCAGACGTTGGCCCTCTTTCAACCTAAGTAAAGATTCTGCACATGTAAAATATCAAAATCTTAGTATAACTGGAAAAAGATTTCTAATGAAAAGTGATTTTTCTTATTTATTCTTTTATTTTGTAACAAAATATTAATAATTACTTTTTACTCTTAAAAGTGGCTCGGATTTTCGCATTTCAATGCAGCAAAATATGCCAGTTTAATTTACTAAACAACTTTTAATATATCATTAACAATAATTTTTCACTTACTTATTTAAATACTGCAAAGCGCAAAAACAAGTAAACAGTATGATTTATTGGTTACAAATCAGATTTTTTCGAAGGATTATTGTATATTTAAGAAAAGTTTAAAAAACTTAAATAATTCTATGAATGTAAAAATAATTTTATTGTCATGCCATCGGTTAGACCATACAGTTGTCTTATACTGTCACTTGCATAAATTTAGTATGTACCTTTTAAATTGCTCTATTAAATTATCTTTAGAAAATATGCCCTGTGGTTTATAATGTAGATATAATATTTTAAGAAACAGCTAAAGTTCGAGTATACGTGCCTCAAGTGAGTTGGAATCGAACAGTAGATAAAAGCCTAATTAATAAAAGAGTTATTCATTTCGAAAGTGAATAAAAATAATATAAAGTGCTGGGACTTTATATATTTGATTCATTCATAAAAAAACACAAGCAATCTATGGATTATTCGGTCTTCACGTACGATTTCCTGTACTATCCTTACTGTGTGGTTTTTTGTTTTCTAATCGTGTCGTTTTCTAAATAATTTCTTGCAAAAGTTGATTTTCCGTACAGTGGCTGGGCGATTTTCTCCACGTTTCCTAAATCAAATTTCCTTGATGTAAAATGTATTTTCGTCGTTTGTCGAATTTGGTTATGTTAGTTTCAATCGCAGTTCGATTTCATTTTCAATCATAAATTCACAACAATGCTATACTCTGAATAACTGAAATTAATTATGGAACATATCTGTTCAGTACGATATTTTTATTTTGCAAAAAAGTTTGCATTTTTGCTGTAACAATTCTGTTACAATACTCTGTAACAATTTCTGCAATAATCTGGTTACAATTCTGGAAACAATTTCTGCTGTATTAATGTATTTCTTTAAACAAATTGAATAAAAAAATATTTAAAAAAGTGTTGCAAAATATTATATTAATTTTATTTTATATGACAAAGAATATTAGAATAACAAATCTGGAAAACTATTGAAAATATTTTAGAAATTTATAATAAAAAAGATCAATGACATCAAGTTTTTAAAAATTAATCTGATCTTTTATTATAATCTGGTTTCATTGAAGCAAATGATAATATCAAAATTTTCAAAATGAAAATACTGGACTTTTAATAGTTAAATTATAAGTAGCATTCACACACACAGATTTTTTTCTTCTTTATAATTTTTTCTTCTTTATAACTCTTTATATTTTTTTATTTATCTTTAATTCTATGCACTGAAATACACTGCTCAATTAAAGGATATTTGAAGTTTTATATAAAATAAAGATATAAACGAAATTTTTTTGCCGAAAATAGAAGAAGAGAATCACAAATGCAAATTTTTCTGGTTTTCAAAGTGTGGAGTATGCAAATTTTGAGTTCGACGTCAAAAACGTCGCTTCAGCGGCAGCGAATGAAATTTGACTTTCAACTGGATAAAAGAGAATGAAGAAAGGATGATCGGCATTCAGTGATTGCTTTGTTTCGATGAGTACGATGTCTCAGCGAAGTCATTTGACAGATTCAGAAGCTTGGAGAATTGTTGGTAGGTTAGAAGGGGGCCAAACTCAAGCCGAAGTAGCGCAAGCCATTGGAGTGTCACAAAGGACTGTCATTTCCAGGATCTGGAACCGTTTTTTGGAGAGTGGATGTGCAGGCCGAAGACCAGGGCAAGGTCGTAGACGGGCAACAACGCCCAATGAAGGTCGGTATTTAGCGTTAACAGCTCGGAGACACCGAAATATGAACGCTACTCTTCTCCAACAACACCTTCGCTCGGCTACAGGCACCACGATTTCAACTCAGACTGTCCGAAACCGGCTCCATGCTGTAGGTCTGTATGCTCGCTGACCGATGGTATGTGTTAGATTAACATCAAGGCATCGTCGCGACCGCAGGGAGTGGGCACCCGAGCATGTCAACTGGAGGAGAAATGAATGGAGCAATATTCTGTTTTCTGACGAGTCCCGTTTTTCTGTGCATCCGGATAATAGGCGTATTTTCATCTGGAGGGACCGTGGCAGTAGGAATAATCCTGCGTTCGTGCACGAAAGTGTCAGATTTGGCGGTGGAGGAGTGTTGGTGTATGGTGGCATCTCCATTGACGGGCGCACTGACCTCTACATCATTCGAGATGGAGCTCTGACTGATCGCCGATATAGGGATGAGATCCTCAGACCTATTGTAGTCCCTTACGCTGCAGCAATCGGAGATAACTTCATTTTAATGGACGATAACTGCAGGCCACATCGTGCAAACCTGGTGGAGGATTTCCTTTTCGAGGAAGGAATCGTTCGAATGGAATGGCCAGCGTGTTCTCCAGACATCGAGCACGTTTGGGACGCTCTAGGAAGACGAGTTTCTGGCCGCCAACAACCCCCACAAACTCTCCAAGAACTGGAAAGAGCTCTTCTGCAAGAGTGGGGCAGAATACCCCAACTCGTCATTAATAGCCTCATTGAGTCCATGCCTCAAAGGTGTTCAACGTTGCTGGCCGCCCGTGGAAACCATACCCCCTACTGAAAATGATTTTCTTTGAAGAAAACACCTTTTCTTATTCTTTTTTTCTCATATGCACAAATTGTGTTTTTTTCCTTTTGTACACAAATGCGCAATAAAATGCATTTTTTTCTGCCAAACATGTGTAATTTATTCTCATATAACCTACTCTGTCTGTCGACCATGTATCAATCAGCTAAAAAGTTTCCCAGATACAAAATCCACCTAAAACTGCAATATCCTTTAATTGTTTTGAGCAGTGTATTAATTGAAACTTTTCGAACATGTTGAAACTTTATAACACACAACCAAAAATGAATAGGTACAAATTCTTTAGAATTCACTTTAAAAATGTAGTCCTTTACGTTAACACTAGTAGATGAAATATTGAAAATAAATGTTTAATTTTATGTTTTTTAACATTTTACTTTTTTTAATTACATATGTTTGGTGAACACAACATAATATAAAATTGGGCATAAATTGAGATAATAGAACAAATATTGAGAGAATAGAACATAAATTGAGATGTATACAGTTGCAGAAAATGTTAACCGCCGACGCCAATGTATAATTCCATTCGTCTAACAATATTTCTATGCACTCGATCCAATTTGGTTGGATTGATACCACGCCAGGCGTCCTGAATTATTTTGCAAAGGCTTTGCAAGTCTACCGGAGGCGTCAAGTAAACAGTCCAAGGTAAACGGCCCCATAAATAGAAACCCAAAGGAGTTAGATCAGGCGATCTAGGTCGGTCCTTGTAAACCAAGCCACCTATTTGGAAACTCTCGATTTAGCCACTGCCTTACCACAGAAGCATGGTGAAATGAGGTTCCATCTAAAAGAAACCATATGTTGGAGCACAAGGGTAGTTTATCCGCAAAGTCAGAAACAACGCCATTTAGAATGAGGTATAGAATTTGGTCACTAGTCAATGTATTGCTTACAGTATAGGACATGGGTCCTCAAGGTGGGTGACGACGTACAGTATAGGAGATTTAAAAACCAAGGAGATTTAAAAAATGCCACACTATACATTTATGGAATATTGTCACTGGTGACGAACCTCACGTACGAAACAAGAAATTGTGTCACTCCAAAAATGGTCATATTGGCGATTGATTTTTCCATCTTACTTGAAATAGCATCCGTCTGTCAAAAGCACATTTCTCAGAAAACATGGGTTGGAGTCCTCTGGGTTTAGTCCCCAGCTGCAGAAATTTAGACGCCGTTGATAGTCTGATTGCACCTGAGCAGTGCATGAACTGCACGAATATTGTATGGGTGCCAATTGTTCCGTCGCAATATTCCAGGGCTATACTAGATACCGGGCTTGCTCATTCATTATCATGACGTCACAAAAGGTGGTTGGCCGAGACGAAAGGCATACAGCGATTGGCACAAAACGATGAGCGCGTCGCTTTGTACCAATAAATGGTCGCGGCCAGCCACTACTTGTGACGTTATGAAAATGAATGAGCAAGCCCGCTATCTAGTGTAGCCTTGAATATTCTCCCTATTGTTGACTGTGGAACATTCAATTCTGTAGCAACACTTCGTGTACTCGCATGAGTATAACTCAAAAAATAAGCTAAAATATCAATTTCGGTATCAATTAACGTGGACATGGGCCTACCTGGACTTCCTTCCGAAGCATGCATGCTGTGTTTTGCATTCACTGAACAAGTCGATAAATAAAATTCCTAGAAGGAGGCAGGGAATTCGGGAAACGGCGTTGGTATTCTTCCGCAGTTTCCATAGCATTACAAACGGCATAAAGCATTAATATTTCAAAACATTCTTTGCTACTGTATTGTGACATGCTGCTAGTTCAGATTAACTTCACTGTCGATTGCGCAGGGAAACCTTTTATGCTTAAAATACATCGTGACGATTGCATGACGTGTTCCTCACAGCCAGAAATTACCATATCAATGTGAGTGGCTTCTTCGAAGTGATTCATTAAATTAACATTATTTCTTGAATTACACGCATTTCAATTCATGTCTAATCCCTTAAAACCTGACGAATTATTTAAATGAACATATCTCTCTGAGTTTTGCAAATAGCAAGATGTATTTTTTGTGTTTCATTCAGGAATGGATAAGGAAAATTTTCCTAATTGGAAATTTTACACTACGTTGGCCGTATAAAAATTTAGTTTGTGTATTTTCTCAAATTCTCTCCAGGGGATTTCAACTTATGTCATCAAATTTTGCACCTTTTTTTATGAAACTTTGCAATTGGAAGTGTGTGTCTAAGGGCAATACTTAAGGAAGGATATTGGCTCCATCTTTATGAATCACGCTGTATGTTCAGATGCTATGTATGTTCAGATCAATCAAATTTTTTTACAATTTCCTTCAATAGACTATATAAATTTCTTTATTAAGAAGGGTCCTTACTCCACAAAAGTGCATTTTAAAAAAATAAAAATAATAATATTTAGAATGTAATATTGTCAATGAGAATTGTTTTCATATTGCAGTTTGACATACTTCGCAGTGTTTTGTGGTCACCTAGAAATTTTAATATGATATTAATCTGAAATTATCTAAATTACAGTGAACTATTAACACGCTAAACTAATTTACATAATTTGCATCTAACATCAATAATGCATTACCCCTCAAATTGTTCAGTGATGGTGTTAAAATGCATCATTTAAAAGCTATTTCATTATGTTATTGAAATGGATAGTAAAATGAAATAAATTTAGACAATGCAATTTAATATTATTTGTATCTAGTTCAGATAAGAATGCAATAGTATAAGCATAGTGCATAATTTTACATTTTGTTATTATATTTGTCATAGAAAATAACTTTTTTAAAGGAGTATTTACTAATTACTTTCTGTATGAATAAATATTTAAATTGAAGCAATGATATAAATAAAACATTCAGTGAGATATTTAAAACTATATCAGTTTCCTTATGAGGTAGTTTTAAATAAATATAAATAACAATATTTTGTTTTAAATTTATTTAAATGCAACACTGGGTGATATAAAACGATTTATTTCCATCTGCTTAATGATTAAAGGATTAGCTACGCATCGTAATTGATGTTTAAGAAAGTCACGAAGAAGTAGGTAAAACAAGGTAAGAAGAGCGCTCTTTTGTCAGCAATCTAATAAACATAGAAAATGAAATCCGAGATTCTATCTGAGCAATTACAGAAACAACTGCATCCTAGCGCTATGCATTACTGACGTCAGACTTACCTGCAATTCCCTCCCCACCTCCTCTTACTAACTTTTCCCCCATTTTCTTTGCTCTTGCAGCCATCGTGTCTTTGTTTTGTCTTCGGATTGCATTTTGAGCCCTCAAATATCTTCCCCCAGTTTAGAATGGTAATGCATTTGAATTTAAGACAAGTGACTAATCAAATGGTCGTTAGATGATCCATCATAATAATCCTCTCATTGCAAAGAGCTTCTTTGGGTTCTGCTAAGAAACCTAATAATTAAATGCGCTTCTTTTTAAAGACATTTCCTATTGCAATGATGTGAATCTAATAATTTTAGTTTTGAATTCATGCAATGTGCCTTAACATGGTATTTATCTACTAATTAAACTCGATGGAGGTTTCAAAAATTAACTTTATTATCTACTCAAAGTCATAAACATGTCATAAACAAGATTGACATACGGAAATGTCATGTTAAAATAAGGGGTCACTTTAATCTATTGGATGAATACCTTTTAATAATTTTGAGAGATTAACACTGGTGGTCTCCATCTGTACGTGGATTCGAACACTTGTTTTTATAAAGAGAATTGGTGAGGAGAAACCTTTTGTGTAGATTTTTTTGTGAAAAGGTACAGGACATCATTGACATGTATAATGCAATGTTGGCGGGGTTTTTTGCGAAAGCACTACATTATTAAACGTAGGATAAAAAAGTCTCTTATATTTTAAAATTCTTCAAAAGTATACTTTGGAACATGTTCTATCCAATAAATAGAGTTCATGATAAGTAATAAAAAAATATTACTATATTTTTAATGTTTATTATTTACTCAATCAGTGAACCATAATATGGATTATTTACAAACTAGTTTACTTAACTACCTATGTATATAATAGTTACGTGTTTTTCATGCCATTAGAAATCCACTTTCCTGTTCGGTTATAATGATACAATGGTATTTACTATAAATAATGATGGTAATATATTGGTGAGATTTTTTCATGTACTATTTCAAGAACTTTTAGCATCATGCTCCCTATTTTCATAAAAATTCACATATAATAATTAATAATTGTCTGACAACGTCTTTCAAATTTGTAAGACATTGTATAGAAAATAGTGAACATTACACACAATTTTCGTTAGATTACAATCGAAAATTCTCATTAAATAGAATTTTGCTTTTCTCGTATTCCTGAATGGAAAAATATTTAAACATTATATTACATTTTTCATCAGATTTTGTCATCCTGACTCATGATGTAACATGATAATAATAGTAAAAATTAATTTATTGTCAGTTGTTTGATAATTTTGATCGTAAGTTAAACACTGATGTGGTGTAGCGACCCCTTTCGAAACTTCAAAGATGTGAAATTTATTAACTCAGATTTCAATACACATTGGATGTGGCCAATTTGTGTAGGGGACCGAGAATTCGTCCTCTAATAGCGAGTACCGAGAGGTTCAAATCCGGAACAAGGCAAGGCGATAAAAAACGGGTTTGATAATATTCAATGCAAATACCTGTTTCGTGTAAATATGCATCAGTATATAAAATTATTGTTTAGATTATTTTTAATATTGCTCTATTGATCATATTTATTTCTAAAAACGGAAAATTTCCGTTTTGAATAGCGGAAAATTTTCATCTTGAAATCGGGGGAATACCACAACAGCAGTTTTGTGAAAAAACGGAGAATAGACAGCAAATTTGCTACTAGTACATTTTCCGTTTTTTTTTCTGGAATTTATTTTTTTTACACTGCAGAGCAGAAAGTGAAATATGATTTTATTGTGAAATGTCTTGCAAAATGACAATCATCTGAATAAATGCGATTATGTTAATGTGAACTCTTAATTTGTTGTTTCATAACATTTAATTATCATAAGCAAACATTCTCTATCACCATTTTTAAAGTAATTTTTTACAATTTTCAAGCGTTGTTCGATTGTGTATTTTTTCAACTGTTGCAGATAGCAGAAAATAAAAATTTCTTCTTTGGTTTAACCGCGAAGACATTGGTGGCAAATTTAAAACAATATTATCATTATTAAAATTTTCTTGTTTTTTCTTTCAAAATCACCAGAGACGAAAAGTATGTTGCTAAAATTTCTATTTTCTACATTAATGCATTTTAGTACTTGTATGATGTACCTTTCATTTAAAAAAAATCACAGTTGAACGCTTACTACGAAATTCTTCACAGAACAAATTACGTTGAAATTATCGTCCTCGTATATGGGTTTAGTTCTTTACACAATTATTTTTTTTTTTACCTGCTTTTAAAAATTGAGCACATTTGATAATATTGCAATAAAACTATATAAGAAATGTTACGTAAAAGATATACTAATGGAATTGTAGGGCTCTTGTGTTGTCGTACTTAAATTGGACATTTTAGTTTAATCTTTTATAGAAAATGACATTAGCTATAAAAGGAAATTTATCGAAAATATTTAATCTACGATGACAACATAAGGTAACTGATTAAATATTACTAAATGACTAATGATAGAAACAAAAACCTGAAATCAAAGGAAAAGGCGTTGTACAATTGTTACAAGCTTGGCACGCCACAGAGCTATGATTATCTATAACTTAGTTAGCAAAAATAGTATAATCCGATGAATCAGTTTTTGCAAGAGTTTTAAATTCATTTTCTTTCCTTATTTTTAAGAGGTGTATTTTATTATTTTTATGATATCTTATACATTTAGTACACAACTAACCAACAAAATTTTAAGTACATTTCTAATACAAGCATCTGTCCCTCTCCTTGTCAATGTGAGATTCAGCTTAACACCAAGCGAATCCCATTTTGTCCATTAATTGTAAAGCTGACATTTCCCAGAAGATGCATTTTTGGATATTCGGGTGCGAAAAGGAGAGAATGTTCGATAACGTTAATATAAACGCGCTCATCAGACGTCCCTATATCCTTTCAATACTTCACTGGAATGGTAGCAGCAGACACGACCACGGAAAATGCCATTGGAAAATTAAAAAAAACTAAGTACAATAAGTTTCAGACACCGACCAGCGGGATTCGAAGAGGCGGATCGTGTAATAATTCGGACGACCGCTGCGGTTTCATTCATAAAAACGTTAAAAAAATATATTTAAGAGGCACCTTGAATCTAGTGCAGATTTAAAATTAAATATTTTAAAATTTTAAAATGCGTAAATGAAAGTAGTAAGATAGTGGGGGTTCACCTGCAGAAGGCGCAATCCGCAATGAGGAATGGGGATTCCAGACTAAGGAATGAGTATTTCGCAATGCGTAATGGGGAAAAGGAGGTACCATCTCAACCGGTAGTGCAAAGTTCAAAATCAACCCTCTTTTTCTCACAATAATCTTTTCATCTCATTTTGTTTATGTGTCTGATATTTTGTTAAGAAGGTTTGTGTGTAAAAGGATGTTTTAAAAAGCATATATGTCTTATATTTATTATAAACAGTTCTATGTGTGTGTGTGCATGCATGTATGTGTGTATGTGACAAATAGTTCTCTTTATGTGTGTGTGTGTGTGTATGTATGTGTTTGCGACAAATAGTTCTCTTTATGTGTGTGTGTGTATGTATGCGGGGCAAATAGTTCTCTTTGTGTGACTATCTGCTTTTTTATCAAAGTTTTAGAAATATTTTTCATGTTTTTATAACGAAAAAAAAATATGCATTAGTTAGTTAAAAAGTTTCACAAATTAAAAAAAAATTCTTTTAGAAAAAGTTTCACATTACTTAAAAAATTAAAAAAAAAATACTCAATAATAAAATCAACAATTTTTATTATAACAAAATAATTTACAGAAAGGTATTTACAGATCAAAATATACATCGCGATTTTGCGTTAGCAATACAAATCAACATTTTCTTCTTTATTACAAACGGTATTAATGTCATAATGGCCATATGCTAAACTGCTTATTCCATCATCCAATAAGTAACGCTTGTCGTCAAAGGGACTTAAGCTAATTTTATTTTGAGTTAATGTATATAGGCGATGGTCATCTTGGGCAATCCTTACCTGTTTCTCCATACTTGTTTTTTGTTGTTGGAGGCACTCCAAGTAGTCTTCATGTTTAATTTTCTGCCGAACAATCTGCGTAGATACGCCTTTTGCACGCTTCTTTTCGTCTTTAACAGATTTTAGAGAATACATTTTTGATTTCAGTCCGACAAACTCAAGGGCTAATTCACCATTAAGTTCATCCTTAAACTTTCCGAGCGTCTTCTTATTATCCTCAGAGTATAGACGATGAGATTTTGGGTATTCAGAAAAGTCAAACAACTCACGATGCTGCTCCAGATCCTTATAAATATTATTGGTTTGAATATGATACGTTAGGGAATCTGTATCCGTAAAGAGTAAAGCTGCACGATCTTTGTATGTTTTCTTTATAAAATTGTAATGGAAATCATACATACAAAGTTTAGATAGTTCGAGTATAGAAAATCCAACATAGATGGGTCGGTTCATATGTATGCTAGTTTTTAATCTCTCCACAGCAGTCAAGTCTTCATCATAAGTTTTAAACGATTTAAAAGTAGGCGATGCTACTAATTTTTTGGCTCTTTTTTCACCGTTACAAAGCACAATATTTCTTCTTTTTCGTAGATTTTCCATGGTTTTACCAAAAACAGAATTGTTCATTAACTTAAAAAAGTCTTTCTCAAAAGAAGATTTTGCTTCTTTCCTTTTTTCGGTGTTGAAATTAATATATTTCTGCAACCATGGTCCCTGTTTAAATTTTAAAGCTTTATGCACAGCTGTAATTTTTAAACCAAGTTCTAAATAAAATTTGAGATTACGATAATGGGTTATATAATTTCGTTTATTATTTAAATTTGGTATAAGTTTAGGAGTTCCGACGAATTTTCTATTGTTGAGTAAGCTTCTTGCATGAGAAGATAGCATCTGATCCTCTACAGTTACTCTCTCAGGGGCGACAGGGTATTCATTATGCAAAGGATGTAAATGTTTCGGGTATTCCAAGTCTACCTCGAAAAGATACCCAATTTCGGAACTATCAGATAAAGATAGAACCCACTCTTCTGTCATATGACTTGTTTCACACCATTCAAAACCGCCGTAGGGTAAAAATTGGCTCATAGCCCACCCGTATAAGTTATTGGCATCCCAATACATAATGTAGCTGGGTGCCTCATTTTTCTTATAATCGGGCATACCAGGGATGTTTGCTCGGGCATATCTTTTACTTATCATGCTAATGCCGCCTCTTATTCCATTTTCAACCATAAGCAACATATCTATATCACTGAGTAACTCTAAAGGTGTATCAGACATCTTCAAACAAGCCTGCCATGCTAGCCCAGGTGCTGTAAACAGGTGAGCAGGGTCAATTTCATAATACTGCTGACATAATTTCCTAAAGTTTTGAAACACGTCAGCCAGTAGTAGAACATCTGTCTTCACATAAAGGTTGTGATAATCACCGAGAGTCTTGATATCAAATGTTTTCCATACATTCTGGGCGTGTTGGTATTCCTTTTCACTTATAGGCTCATTGGGTAAACTATTAAAAAAGGCAGAAGGCGGAGGAAGCTGCTTCTCAGTAAATTTTTCAAAGCAAGTAAAATAATCATAGGGGTAAACCCCTTTCCGTATAAGTAAAGATAAATTATTATTTCGGGGGAAATTTTCTTCAAGTATAGTGAATTGATCAGGTTGAAGGTTTTTAACAAGTTTTTCCAATGACGTAGGCAAAAATTGGAAAGAGTCTATAAACACCATCTGAATATAAGATGTAGGCTTTCTGATTTTAAAGGTGATATAGTTTTCCATAGAAGTAGCAATAACATCGATTTCATGATCTTTGAATTTTCCAAGCTTTGTCATAATATGATGACCATCATAGTTTTTCAAGTTATGGAATATAACAGGAATTGTTTTACACTGCTTATAGTTCAAGTTGCATTCCACATGTGCAGCTCCTCTGTATGCACCTGACAGGTGATCATGGTCACGTGTACGTTTCTCATCTAAAGTTTTCTTACAAATATGACAAAACTCTGCTTCTCGAAATGCCTTTTCTTCCTTGGGAGAAAGCTTCATAGGTTTAACATTTAGTAACTTTTGACCTAAAATTTCCTTCTCTTGCATCATTCGGTTTAAAAAATGATCAACACAGTTTCTACCCCGATATACCTGTGCTTTCTTCACACACGTTCCATCGGGTCCAATAACCACATAGGCATAACCACATGGTAAGTGATAGGTTGTTTTCTCGCTATAGGATGCTTTAGAAGAAGGAGGGGCTGATGAAATAGGTATAAGTAGACTCTCAAAATCCGCATAAATCGTATAGGCAACAGGATGTTGTAAACGAATACCTGTAAACTTTAATATATTATCATTTTCACTAGGCATCTTTATAGCTTGTGCAACATGTTGAGAACAATATTCATTATGCTTATCTAATAGATCTTGTCTTGAAAATCGATGTAAACATCGATAACAATAATAGCCAGCGGCTCTATGTTTGGTAAGATCACCTAAAAGTCTTGAAAAACTTCTTATCAAACAATAGTGTTGTTTTTCACCGTCACCAACCAATAACAAATTAATCACATCTTTATCCTTCTTTTCAGATATATACAAGGGGCAAACTTCATCCTCTTCATAACCAAACACGTTAACCCGTAAATTGTTGAGTTGTTCAATAACAGGTATCTTCTGAAGGGGTACAGGGCATTCTACACTACCTAATTTAATATCATGTTCATAAGGTCGATAATGTGAAACACGTTCAGGGTTTTTTGTATAATCCAAGTTCAGTTTAAAAGCCAAAAGACACCATACTAAACATTTGTTATCTTCGTTTTTTATATTCAGCAAGGCTTTTTTATCATCGAGTTTTTTAGACAAAGGAATATAGGAACTCGCAGCGAGGGGATGATATTTAGCAATCTTGAGTTCTAAATGAAGAATTTTTCTAAGTTTCCAGCCAGAACCTCTTTGTACAAATTCTTCAAAGGATTTAATAATCTTCGAAAATCCTTCCTCAATATGCTGTGAGATAGTATCTTCTATAAGTTCGGTCATACAAGAACATCGAAAATAACATTGAATTTCTTCAAACTCCTCATTATCAGTCAGACGTTCAAGTGATATTTTTTCTACCATATACCATTTAATTGCACCTTTTTCATGAATTTCACTTATTAAACGTTCTTGTATTTCAGTTTGTACATGGCTATGAAATACCTCTAAATCATTTTCCTCACGTTCATCAGGATGCAAAATCACTGTTTTAAACACATTAAGTGCATCAGAATACTTTATGTTTTTTGACTTTGCATTAGATGAGCTCATTTTACGTTTTACACTCACAAGAGGTGTGCGGGGGTGTTGAGTGCGAACATGTTGTCTCAGGTCAAATTTTCTTCCAAACACTTTATCGCAATCGCGGCAAGGAAATGTTGAATTCCGATGCGACTGTAAATGCTGCTTCAAATTATCCCTCCGGGTAAAAACTTGATCACATTCATCACACTTAAATGTAGATTGTCTATCAGTATTATGGGTTTCTGAATGTCTTAACAAGTCCGATTTCCTTCTAAAACACTTTCCGCAAGTTTCACAGATAAACGACTTTTCATTAAGATGAATCTTAACATGCTGATTTAAATTAGAATATGTTGCAAAGACTTTGTCACAGGTGAGGCAAACATGCTTCTTTTCCACATTTGTAGGGGTCACAGTCTTTAAAGAAATATCCTCTTCAACTTGTTGATTAAAATTGAAAGAACTTTGAGACATAGTATCTTTTTCTGGAAAAACTTCAGCGAATCCATCATGCTGTAACAATCCAACACTATCATGTATTTTTAAATGTCTTTGTAGGTTTGATCTTCGATAAAAAGACTTCTGGCAGATATTACAAGTATATAATTTCTCGCCAGAATGAATTTTCATATGGCGGTTCAGATTAGAAATGCTCGAAAAATCTTTACCGCAGGTAAAACAGCTAAACATCTTCTTAGCAGATACAGAATCTCCCACAATCGGGGTTTCATCAATAGGCATATCAACATCCATAATATAAAATCAATAAAAAAAAAACTTTAACTCTTAAAAGCAAACAACAATCTTCTGAAACGATTCGCACGGATAAAAAGCGGGAGCAATTTAAAACACGTTTAACCACTAGCGATAGGAATCATCAAATGATAAAAATCCTAATTTTCCCCCGTCTATTTATACCGACCCGAAGGAAAAGTTGAGTTGTAGTATTGCTTGATATGATTGTTATCAAAACGCGTCATACGATTTCGGGGCCTGTAAGTTTCTTTCCCCTCTTTATAATATAGTATAATTAAACAGATAAACCCGAATGTATACAAATTTAAATTCGTAAATTATATTATATCACAAAATATAAAAAATCCTACAAAATAAAAATAGAATTTAGCACTTACCCCAAAAACACATCCACTTTAGTTGTTAGTCTTCACTTAACTAATTTTTCTTCCTTATCTTTAGTAGGGGGCGCTGCCATCGCCGCGAGAGGCACTGCCCGTCCTCCGGTGTGTGACGTCATTTCCGGTTTGAGATAAGAATAAACCTTAAATACACTCGCACTGTTATTTTTCCTCGCTAGCAGTGGTCAGTTTCTTGTTTAGACGTGTTGGGTGACATCATTACGTGTTTGCGATAAGAACAAGGTCACCCCTTATCAACAGGTAAACAGCTGCAGTGACGTCATAGGTGTTATGACATAGCTGATAACGGTACGATTAGCTGATAAAAATTTGTACTAATCATCTATTTCTCTTCAAGTCATTGCACGAGACGGGTGAGCTCCAACAGCTGTACATAAGGTAAGAGTAATTTATATATTATAATAGGATTTTAAATTAATTTAGTAGATGTTACAATTTGATATTTAAAAAATTTCATGTTAAACGATATGATTATATGTTGTTCATCATACTAAATCCACAAATTTTAATTCAAAAGAAATATTATTAAAATTATAATCTAAAATAAATTAGCGAAAATGCATAACAAATCTCAACAAAAAGAAGCTAATTATAAAAGGAAATGTACAAAGTTTATAAATTTACACATGTGTTAAACGCGTTTACAAACCTTATCATAGGCAAAAGTCTAATTCCACCAGACTATTTGTTATAAGTTTAACTATAAGTCAACATGTTAGATATTTGTGAAAAGGAATCTTATGATTTTTAATTTTCCAAGTTCAGTTTCAATCATATTGTAAAAGGATAATTCAAACTTTGAGATTATCTATAGTAAAATACTTAAATTAAAATGTATTTTTGATAGTTTAATATTTATAAACTACAACTTTGACTACTTTTTAAAATGTTTGCCTGATAGAAAACTGTGATAACATGTCTATGTTTGAATTTTTCTGATAACATGCCAATGCCTGAATTTTTCTGACAACTTGTCTGTGTTTGAATTTTTCTGATAACATGTCTGTGCTTGAATTTTTTACTAACATGTCTGTGTTTAAATTTTTCTTATAACATGTCTATGTTTAATTTTTCTCTTCTTTTGAAATGTATAAACTTTTACTATACGTGTCTTTCGATTTCATTGAAGAAAAAAGTGATCGATCAAACCATTTTAATGTTAATATTTTTAAACGAATACAATAATCAGATAAAAATATATGTAGCTAATTCATATTATTCCACTAAACATTGCAAAACAAAAAAATTTAAAAAAATTTTTATACTTCAGCATTCAAAAATTGCCAATATGCACATCCTAATACTAAAAAACAATCCTTATCTTGGAGTATTTCCTGTAACAAAATCTAAAAATTTCATATCAACAAGACCCAAGTTAAAAACTTTACCTCTGAACCTAATACCAATTTTTAATCTCAGAATGATAAAACTCAGAATTTTTTTAGAAAGTTACTTCTAAAACATCTCATAGATGGCGCTGTTGAAAAAATCAACTCAAAGTTGTTTAAAAAACATTAATAAAATAAATCTAACTTTAAACTATCATCAAACTCCCCAAAAATCACTTCCAATTATAAATATTCTAAAATAATTAAAACTTATAAAATCGCTCATAGGGGGCGCTGCTGCGAAAAAATCATTTCGAAACTTGTTTAAAATACATTAAAAAACTAAATCTAACTTTAATCTATCATCAAACTCCCCAAAAATCACTTCCAATTAGAAATATTCTAAAATAATTAAAACTTCTAAAACCGTTCATAGGGGGCGCTGCTGCGAAAAAATCATTTCGAAACTTGTTTAAAATACATAAAAGAAAAAATCTCACTTCAAACTATCATCAAACTCCAGAAAAATCGCTTTCAATTAGAAATATTTTAAAATAATTAAAACTTCTAAAACCGTTCATAGGGGGCGCTGCTGCGAAAAAATCATTTCGAAACTTGTTTAAAATACATAAAAGAAAAAATCTCACTTCAAACTATCATCAAACTCCAGAAAAATCACTTACAATTAGAAATATTTGAAAATAATTAAAACTTCTAAAACCGTTCATAGGGGGCGCTGCTGTAAAAAAAATCATTTCGAAACTTAAAAAAAATAATTCATTACTTGATTAAAACATTTTCATAAAAAAATTTCATCGAAATATCAATAAACAAACAGTAGTAGAAGAATGTATGTTTCAGTCCAGCAGGCGCTATGTGCGTGGTGGAGGTGGGTACCGGAAGTGAGCCTGCTGAGCTACACACTCATTCTTCTACTACTGTTTGTTTATTGATATTTCGATGAAATTTTTTTATGAAAATGTTTTAATCAAGTAATGAATTATTTTTTTTAAGTTTCGAAATGATTTTTTTTACAGCAGCGCCCCCTATGAACGGTTTTAGAAGTTTTAATTATTTTCAAATATTTCTAATTGTAAGTGATTTTTCTGGAGTTTGATGATAGTTTGAAGTGAGATTTTTTCTTTTATGTATTTTAAACAAGTTTCGAAATGATTTTTTCGCAGCAGCGCCCCCTATGAACGGTTTTAGAAGTTTTAATTATTTTAAAATATTTCTAATTGAAAGCGATTTTTCTGGAGTTTGATGATAGTTTGAAGTGAGATTTTTTCTTTTATGTATTTTAAACAAGTTTCGAAATGATTTTTTCGCAGCAGCGCCCCCTATGAACGGTTTTAGAAGTTTTAATTATTTTAGAATATTTCTAATTGGAAGTGATTTTTGGGGAGTTTGATGATAGATTAAAGTTAGATTTAGTTTTTTAATGTATTTTAAACAAGTTTCGAAATGATTTTTTCGCAGCAGCGCCCCCTATGAGCGATTTTATAAGTTTTAATTATTTTAGAATATTTATAATTGGAAGTGATTTTTGGGGAGTTTGATGATAGTTTAAAGTTAGATTTATTTTATTAATGTTTTTTAAACAACTTTGAGTTGATTTTTTCAACAGCGCCATCTATGAGATGTTTTAGAAGTAACTTTCTAAAAAAATTCTGAGTTTTATCATTCTGAGATTAAAAATTGGTATTAGGTTCAGAGGTAAAGTTTTTAACTTGGGTCTTGTTGATATGAAATTTTTAGATTTTGTTACAGGAAATACTCCAAGATAAGGATTGTTTTTTAGTATTAGGATGTGCATATTGGCAATTTTTGAATGCTGAAGTATAAAAATTTTTTTAAATTTTTTTGTTTTGCAATGTTTAGTGGAATAATATGAATTAGCTACATATATTTTTATCTGATTATTGTATTCGTTTAAAAATATTAACATTAAAATGGTTTGATCGATCACTTTTTTCTTCAATGAAATCGAAAGACACGTATAGTAAAAGTTTATACATTTCAAAAGAAGAGAAAAATTAAACATAGACATGTTATAAGAAAAATTTAAACACAGACATGTTAGTAAAAAATTCAAGCACAGACATGTTATCAGAAAAATTCAAACACAGACAAGTTGTCAGAAAAATTCAGGCATTGGCATGTTATCAGAAAAATTCAAACATAGACATGTTATCACAGTTTTCTATCAGGCAAACATTTTAAAAAGTAGTCAAAGTTGTAGTTTATAAATATTAAACTATCAAAAATACATTTTAATTTAAGTATTTTACTATAGATAATCTCAAAGTTTGAATTATCCTTTTACAATATGATTGAAACTGAACTTGGAAAATTAAAAATCATAAGATTCCTTTTCACAAATATCTAACATGTTGACTTATAG
Organism: Maratus michaelseni; assembly: GCA_963931845.1. NCBI lineage: Eukaryota > Metazoa > Arthropoda > Arachnida > Araneae > Salticidae > Maratus > Maratus michaelseni. Next base: position 285,479,162 of record OZ007586.1, read on the forward strand.
TTAAACTTATAACAAATAGTCTGGTGGAATTAGACTTTTGCCTATGATAAGGTTTGTAAACGCGTTTAACACATGTGTAAATTTATAAACTTTGTACATTTCCTTTTATAATTAGCTTCTTTTTGTTGAGATTTGTTATGCATTTTCGCTAATTTATTTTAGATTATAATTTTAATAATATTTCTTTTGAATTAAAATTTGTGGATTTAGTATGATGAACAACATATAATCATATCGTTTAACATGAAATTTTTTAAATATCAAATTGTAACATCTACTAAATTAATTTAAAATCCTATTATAATATATAAATTACTCTTACCTTATGTACAGCTGTTGGAGCTCACCCGTCTCGTGCAATGACTTGAAGAGAAATAGATGATTAGTACAAATTTTTATCAGCTAATCGTACCGTTATCAGCTATGTCATAACACCTATGACGTCACTGCAGCTGTTTACCTGTTGATAAGGGGTGACCTTGTTCTTATCGCAAACACGTAATGATGTCACCCAACACGTCTAAACAAGAAACTGACCACTGCTAGCGAGGAAAAATAACAGTGCGAGTGTATTTAAGGTTTATTCTTATCTCAAACCGGAAATGACGTCACACACCGGAGGACGGGCAGTGCCTCTCGCGGCGATGGCAGCGCCCCCTACTAAAGATAAGGAAGAAAAATTAGTTAAGTGAAGACTAACAACTAAAGTGGATGTGTTTTTGGGGTAAGTGCTAAATTCTATTTTTATTTTGTAGGATTTTTTATATTTTGTGATATAATATAATTTACGAATTTAAATTTGTATACATTCGGGTTTATCTGTTTAATTATACTATATTATAAAGAGGGGAAAGAAACTTACAGGCCCCGAAATCGTATGACGCGTTTTGATAACAATCATATCAAGCAATACTACAACTCAACTTTTCCTTCGGGTCGGTATAAATAGACGGGGGAAAATTAGGATTTTTATCATTTGATGATTCCTATCGCTAGTGGTTAAACGTGTTTTAAATTGCTCCCGCTTTTTATCCGTGCGAATCGTTTCAGAAGATTGTTGTTTGCTTTTAAGAGTTAAAGTTTTTTTTTTATTGATTTTATATTATGGATGTTGATATGCCTATTGATGAAACCCCGATTGTGGGAGATTCTGTATCTGCTAAGAAGATGTTTAGCTGTTTTACCTGCGGTAAAGATTTTTCGAGCATTTCTAATCTGAACCGCCATATGAAAATTCATTCTGGCGAGAAATTATATACTTGTAATATCTGCCAGAAGTCTTTTTATCGAAGATCAAACCTACAAAGACATTTAAAAATACATGATAGTGTTGGATTGTTACAGCATGATGGATTCGCTGAAGTTTTTCCAGAAAAAGATACTATGTCTCAAAGTTCTTTCAATTTTAATCAACAAGTTGAAGAGGATATTTCTTTAAAGACTGTGACCCCTACAAATGTGGAAAAGAAGCATGTTTGCCTCACCTGTGACAAAGTCTTTGCAACATATTCTAATTTAAATCAGCATGTTAAGATTCATCTTAATGAAAAGTCGTTTATCTGTGAAACTTGCGGAAAGTGTTTTAGAAGGAAATCGGACTTGTTAAGACATTCAGAAACCCATAATACTGATAGACAATCTACATTTAAGTGTGATGAATGTGATCAAGTTTTTACCCGGAGGGATAATTTGAAGCAGCATTTACAGTCGCATCGGAATTCAACATTTCCTTGCCGCGATTGCGATAAAGTGTTTGGAAGAAAATTTGACCTGAGACAACATGTTCGCACTCAACACCCCCGCACACCTCTTGTGAGTGTAAAACGTAAAATGAGCTCATCTAATGCAAAGTCAAAAAACATAAAGTATTCTGATGCACTTAATGTGTTTAAAACAGTGATTTTGCATCCTGATGAACGTGAGGAAAATGATTTAGAGGTATTTCATAGCCATGTACAAACTGAAATACAAGAACGTTTAATAAGTGAAATTCATGAAAAAGGTGCAATTAAATGGTATATGGTAGAAAAAATATCACTTGAACGTCTGACTGATAATGAGGAGTTTGAAGAAATTCAATGTTATTTTCGATGTTCTTGTATGACCGAACTTATAGAAGATACTATCTCACAGCATATTGAGGAAGGATTTTCGAAGATTATTAAATCCTTTGAAGAATTTGTACAAAGAGGTTCTGGCTGGAAACTTAGAAAAATTCTTCATTTAGAACTCAAGATTGCTAAATATCATCCCCTCGCTGCGAGTTCCTATATTCCTTTGTCTAAAAAACTCGATGATAAAAAAGCCTTGCTGAATATAAAAAACGAAGATAACAAATGTTTAGTATGGTGTCTTTTGGCTTTTAAACTGAACTTGGATTATACAAAAAACCCTGAACGTGTTTCACATTATCGACCTTATGAACATGATATTAAATTAGGTAGTGTAGAATGCCCTGTACCCCTTCAGAAGATACCTGTTATTGAACAACTCAACAATTTACGGGTTAACGTGTTT